>CM037788.1:61935359-61985359 GCA_021229015.1 Solen grandis | reverse complement strand
GCCATCTCAAACTTCGGGATTTGCGAGATCGGAACAGGAAACTCGATGCCTGTTTTGTCTAGACCGTCTTTGGTTGGGTAGCTTGTCCTGCTTGTGACGTAGCACGGGGTCAGTGTACTCTTCACTGCCGTCTGGGTTGTCCTTTCGAAGATTGACCTTGATAGCAAGCTGGAATTTTACACCATTCAGAGCCTCCAATTCTTCTACCAATTTTTTTCGGATGGAGTCTGCACCCTGTCCTTTGGGGGGGCGGCGCATACCATAGGCAGAATAAATCTCTAAATGAAAATAATAAATAGGCGGCCTTACAAGAGGCCAACAAAGGGCAGCCTCTGAATCCTTACACAGTCCTCGAGCTCTCGTAGGACTAGAGAGAATAACTTCTTCCTCTGGGCCTCCGCGCGGATGAGGACGTACCTCGCACGGCTCGTGCCGCACTCAACCCCACACCGATATGTTTTCGATTTTGTACCTCGCCCACAAGTACGCAGGGGTGTGGCTCAGAATCGGGCTTACGGCGTAGTTGTGCCATGTGTACGCAACATAGCCGCCCTATACACCGCCGCCCGCATTGATCGACGAACCCAACTACAGGTCACTCGCAGTATCTATGTCCGATCATTTTGTTTTTTTATACTATGCGTAAACAATTATCTAATATAAATTATACTAACGGCTGTTGGGGTGGGGCGGGCCCTGGTAGCCGACATTTGCGGTAAAAAATACGCTATAGTAAAAACAGACGCCGCAGGAAAACGCAAAACCGGGGGACCCATTCTACATGGGGGAGGGCACGTATAAGTAGGGTGCAAAATTGGGTAGACTACAGCGGGGTACACATTTGGGAAGTCGAAAAAGTGTAGAGGGCTCTATTTGCAATAAAAATGCTTAAAAAAGATCGCAAAGGTCATTCGGTGCAAAAGTGATCCAAAACCACCATTATGTATACTACTACAAGTGGCGTGATACCACACAGTCATGTATTGTTACTATGGTAACCAGCTTTGCTAAGTGCCAAGTAAGAGATATATATATTTTTATCTATCTGAAGTCTCACATGTACAGCATCACACATATTCACAATTAAAACATACAAATCTAAAATTGAACATTTAGCCATTCTAAAAATTACAAGAGACTATATAAGACCTGACAATAGAAATCATTTATAGATATTTAAAGCAATGATGATGTGTGGAAGTGTGTTATTGTGGAAGTGAATGTATGTATTAGTTATTAGATGTGGTGGATTATTGACTGAGTTGATCATTAAGAGTACTACGTTCAAAACGAATAAGGTATGTCGCGGCTGGATATCGAATCAACGGCCTCTCGGGTATGGGGTCGATACTCTAACCACTCGGCCAACCCGCGGGTAATTGATTTATCAAGTATATTTTACCTTAATAGTGTTTCAATTCTGCAGGTGCGGACAAGTGGTCCCCATGTCCGGTTGCACAGTTGTGAAAGATCAGTTTGCCCCATTTCCGGCTTGCTGTCCGAAAATGAACTGCCCAGAGATCGGGAAACGTTAGCCGAACGTTTGAGGGGTGACTTGTTAAATGTTTCTAAATGTCACATACATTTGACAGAAATAAAGATGAAGCATTTAGCCTTTAGCTTTGATTTACTTTTTATTCAGAAGCAGCAAAACAGGAAAAGCAACAGCACATTTTATTCATTAACACTGCCATACTTGCAACGCTGTTATATGGTAGTACACAGCCTAGAAGTAGCACTCGCTGGTGTTAGTTCTGCACTGCACTGAAAGTACTAGCCTGATGTAAACAATCGCATTTCATTGTTTCGCTCCTGAGCGCAGAGGGATACAAAACGGTGAAAATGGCTATGGTAGTTATGTAAATCAACAATGCCTCCTATTGATATACGACTAAGTAAGACTGGCGGAAGCCAGTCTAACAAGAGCACCGCATGCGGGTGAAAACGCTCAACTGTTTTTTTTTCCAAAGTTACATACTTTTGTTTAACATTAAAAATTAACGGTTCCGAAATGACAGGTATTTTAAAGTTTTAAGAATTACATAAAAATAGGTCAAAGGTCAAGGTCGATAGATGAAATATTGATGTAAATCTGAATAACCCCAGTCAAGATGAGTATGCATACCAAATATAAAAGATGTATGTCAAATAGTAAAGAAATTAGCCAACGTTAAAGATATTTGGTTCAAATACAGGTAAAATTTCAAAGGTCAAGGTCAAAAGTCCACAAGTGTAACATTGATGGAAAAGTCTTGTCACAAGGAATTCACATGTGAAATATCAGTGCCCTGTTGGTAACGGTTCTGAAATGAAGTTTTCAAAAGTCACAGCAAAAATAGGTCAAAGGTCAAGGTCAAAGTCGATAAATGTAATGTTGAGGATTATCTGAATAGCCCTTGCATGCAAAGATGAATATGCATACCAAAAATAAAAGTTGTATGTCAAATAGTAAAGAAATTACGGCCAACGTTAAAGTTTTTTGTTAAACATTTAAAAAATGTCAAAGTTCAAGGGGTCACAGTCAAAAGTCCAAACATGTATCATTGATGGAAAGGTCTTGCCACAAGGAATGGATGAATAGATCAAAGGTCAAGGTCAATAGGTGAAAAATTTGCCTGGATAAGCCTTGTCAAGATAAATATGCATACCAAAAATGAAAGTTGTATATTGAATAGTAGAGAAGTTATGGCAAACGTTAAAATTCCGGACGACGACGACGACAACGCCGAAGTTAAGACAATAGCTCGTATTTTCTTCTTCGAAAAATAGACGAACTAAAAATGATACGCCACCGTCAAATGCTTTCAGGTATGCTTCGCACATGCGCGTTTAGCAGTCTTAAAATCCAAAAAAAAAAAAAAAAAAGATAAGTTTAATCTTCAGAAACTGGAAATGATAAATGCAAATTTAGTTGTTTTTTTACTTTTAAAAATATACACGTTCGTAATGCAGTTTTGTTTTTCTTATGCTTTCTATTTTAAGTACGAAATAATATATGCAAATGGAGATATATCGGTATTGCAGGTTTGGGCGACCGCATTTTAGTTAAATAATGATCTGGGTTTAAGTCTATTCAAACTTGAATGTTATTCAGGAGGTCCGAAACATGATATTTGGCCGCGTTGTGGACCGGTCGTATTGCCAGAGACGTTCCCCAGCACCTCACTGCTTCCTCCAGTCGGTGTTCCTGTAGGTAGATCCAGCCCAGCAGGTTGTAGGCCGTCTCTCGGTGTTTGATGTCGGTATTTATAACCCATTCTAGGTGTTCCACAGCGACTTCTTTGTTGGCATTGAGATCCAGTCTGGAAAACACCAAGTACTGCATGAAGAACAAGAACACCTTGGCATCCACCACAGCCCAGTCGAACCAATTCTCAAAATACTCGTCACGTGACCCAGGCAGTGTGTACAGTGACCGGAACATCTCGTACTGGAGTGGCGGAGGAACGATGTTGATCTCTGACGGTAGGAACTTGATACACGAAGCTACCGTCTCATACATTGTGTCTTTAATTGACAAATTTTCATCTGTTAATCTATTTGCATGAAATGAAATTTTTCCATGATTCAAAATTTTCCTACAAACACAAACAGACACGACACACCTTGTAAAGTCCATATCTATCTTCTCCAGTATTTCCATACACATCTCGTACTTTCCCAGTTTGAACAGAACCGTTACATACATCAGGCGGGTGTTCATCAGGTCTGTCGCAAGACCCCGGCGGAAATGGTGGTCACTTTTTGATAGCAACTGATTCGCTACCTGATCGTGGTTTATTTTGAATGCGAGAGAGGCAAGAGCCACTGCTAACCTCTGGTGAACCCACGGGGTCACATAGGACACTGCCTCCCGAGTCTGATGCTCAGTGTGGTCCCGGACACACTTGATTGTCCATAGGAAGTCGAGACACTGGGACAGGAACAGTATGTTCTGTTCTGTGGTATAGTAGAAGCAGAATTTGAACATGATTTCTAAGTTGAAATGTATGGGATACTGAAGGAATCGCATAGCAACCTCACGCCTAGATTCTGCTTTGTTGTTTTTATCAAACATCTTTCGCTTTGCTAGAATATCTCTTAAATCATCGGTTTTGATGAGGAAAACAACTTCATGCTTTAGTCTCAATATTTCATGCAATGACTGTAAAATGTCACAACGCTTTCTCCTAAAAATGTCTCGATCAAACATATTTGAATGGGGCATGAAATAGTTTGGACAATTGCTGTTGTATGCACATTCATACAGAACATTCAAACATTGTACCAAACACGGAATGAGATTATCTGGTCTCCATATACCTGGATGAGAGTTCTCAATTGCATAGAACAAACACGTTTTGCAGTGGTATGAAGAAATCGCATCACTCCCGCCGATAGATGGTTGGATAATGTCTTTCTTTATCAACTTCATCAAGATGTAGCACTTGTGTTGCACGGGATTCAAATTCAACATGAGTTCTCTCTCCTGTAACGAGAAGGACAACCTCCATTCTATATCTCGTTCTTCACTTCTCTCATGTCCGACACCGACGACAAAGCAACTCAAATTACCCATTTTGTCTAATAATCGCCTGGGAGGCCAGCCATGGGGTCTCCTCCTGTTCATCCACTCTGTATAAGAGTCTGGTATGCTTGAACACCTGAATGCGGTGACGTCATCTACCATATAACCGTCCCCAACATCTCCTGTATCAGCTGGACCGTGTCTCTTCTCTACTTTCGAAACAATATGCTTCTTACATATCCTACCAGATCTATCTGTGTTCCAGCCCGACGGTACATCTATATGATACACGTTCTGTGGTACCCTATCCCTGACCATCTGTAACTTAAAGTAGCCCGGCTGACTGTGAAAGCTCTCGACCATTAATAATGTCGGCCCACGTCCGGCCTCACTGATATCGACAATAACATTTATATACTCCATGATATCTAACCGATCCATATCTGACCCCATCCCCGGGGTAGTGGTGCCCTCACACCAACTCCCACATATGTATGCTGTTGATGGGAAGTTCATTAAGACAGAACGTGCCCAACTCTGTAGTATATCACCGACGACATTCTCGTTGTGGACTTGTCTCATCTCCTCTGAACCACCGATCATTTCCAGTGTTTCGTACAGACGAAAAGAGAGGTCCTTTATATCCCCTTCCATTTTCTCCTGTCAGTAAGTCGCCCAGGAAATCTGAAATCTATTCAAAATGGTTTTCGTACAGTAGTCTTCTTACATTGAATATTTAAATACACATGTATAGAATTCTAAGCCTTTTTTTTGCAAGTGGGAGAATAAGAAAATGTCGACAAAAATTACGGTCAGCATTATGGACAGGAAAACCATTCCTAACCATAAACAAATAAGGTGTTACTTTTTAGAAATGATCACTTGCGCAAAGTGTTACATAACTGAATCATTTAAGCTGACAGTAATAGGGCTGTGAATAATTAGTGCCGCATTCTTAACACTGTGAATAATTAGTGCCACGTTATTAATTTGCACTGTGAATAATTAGTACCACGTTTTTTGCACTGAACACTTTTTACAAGGCATTAATAGTGACACAATGTTTGCCATGTACTAATTTTCACAACCTATTAATTACCGATACATTATATGCATTACAGTAATCCATGGAGGCCTTTAAATGTCTATTCTGAAATCGCACGTTTATCTTATCTTATTGGTTTTAAACAGGCAACTCATTAATTTACCAAGTTGCAAAAGTCAGTATAAATGGAAAACGCACAGTTAAAGTTTCATACACAATAAATATGTCGAAAGCAGAAGAATGACACAGATGTGTCGATCTAGTTATAACCGGGGAAGTCCTTGGGTTCTATCCTTGGTCGTAAAAAACCAAAGTCAACACTTGACGTTACTCCTAGTTCATGAATATTGCACTCGTGTAAGAACAAAGTGGACAATTTATTTGTAGTATCATGTCACTTGTCTTTGGCGAGAAACTGCAGGACGACATTTCTTCGTCTGTCATGTATGAAGACAAGTTCCAAACAAGCGGCCAATCTTAAAAAATGTTTTAAGTAACTCCACTTGATCCAAATTTCAGTATAAATAGGTAGGAAATTTCAAATGACGAAGAACAGCCTAAGAAGTAAGGTCGTCGCTTTGCATCCAAACAAACGGGCGCCATTTTGTTGACCTAGTTTCTATTTTTAATAACTGGCGGCCATAATTGTTACTATTAATAGTAACCCATTTGCATATAAGCATTTAAGGGTATGACGTGTAGTGGTCATGTTGAAGGCGGCCATTTTATTTCATATGTGTGTATTGCGCATGCGTGGTGGCCATTTTGGATTATAGTATGACATCATGGGCTATATTTAGAATGACCTTATCGGTAGAATGACCTCATGTTTGTCTCAATGATGTACAGAGCTGACTTGTACATTCGACCTAGGGCTTGATCACGGGCATTGAGGGTCAGGTCCTTAGCCCTAGGCGGAGACTCATGGTGTACAATGGACAAATCAAACACCGTATGGGAGAAAAATGGCAGCAATAAATAGAAAATACAATTGGTAAAATCACTACTTTAAAAAAAGGAACAAAATACATTAAAATAAGTAAGAATAAATGTATAAATATGTAATATAGAAAATAAGAAAAAATCAATAAATACATAAGTCAAAATAAAATGATACATTATTTTCAAAGAGAAACACTTACGATGTGAACAGTTCCCTATCTTCAAAGAGAATGAATACATTTCCGACAACTACTCTTATGTGTTTTCCATTTATGGTCAAAGTGTTTCCGGTCTCTATTTTAAGTCCAATTCGTGAGAACATACTCTGTGTTCATGGGAACCCTGCTGTGAAAGTTATTAACTTTTCCCCAAACACCGGATCTCCGGTATGAACATGAAGTGTCATCCAGGTGTGAAAGTCATTAAATGCATGGATCTGAAGAATCATGTCTGAATATGTACCCTGTGATCATGGGAACCCTGGGTGGAGGTGGTCATTTTAGTTTAGACTCTATTGTGTGTATAGCGTGGCAGCCATATTGAAATTGTTTGGCGGTGCTATTGATTATGGGGTATTGATAGCCCTAATAATATACAGAGCCGACTTGTATATTCAGTCATAGGGCTTAATCGTGGACATTGAGGGTCAGGTCCTCAGCCCTAGACGGGGACTATACAAAACCAATATAGTCTTTATACAATGATCAACATATGATCATCATACAATAAATGAAAAAAAAAATATATCAAACAATATTGGAACTTTTTGAACATGAAAAAAAAAATTCCCGAATTAACGTGTAGGAAATGGAACAATTTTTGATCATGTCTGTACACATTAACATGAAACAATCAGTAATAAAGATCAAATTTTCAGAATTCAGACGTGTGTGGAACACAATTTTTGAACATGTCTGACACGTTATTTCAACATGAAACGGAAATAAAGATCAATTCCTCAGAATTCAGGTGTGTGTTGAACACAATTTTTGAACATGTCTGTACACCTTATTTCAACACAATTTTTGAACATGTCTGTACACGTAATTTAAAGGTGTGTGGAACACATTTTTGAACATTCTGTACACGTTATTTCAACATGAAACGGAAATAAAGATCATTCCTCAGAATTCAGGTGGTGAACACAATTTTTGAACATGTCTGTACACGTTATTTCAACATAATGACTTGCGAATATTGAAATCATTTAAAGCAGGCACCAGTACATTTCATAATCACATACACAGTGACCTATAAACATCTTACATACCATGCATGAATACGTTTTACTTATAATCTGGAGTAACACACTTATTGACCTGCATTTGTTTAATTCTCTCTCTCTTAATTTCTGTAGAGTTTGTATATGATTATATAAGCACATTCTCATACTTAAACTTGTATAAAATTTAATGAAGTACATGAGCACGTACATGTGTACATGTAACATTTTCATGTTACACACACACACACACGTGATATACCATTTTAAGTCATAGTATTTCCGGTAATTATTCTTGGAAATGTAATTCCAGTGTAAAACTAGAGTAAACCAGATATAACTGGTTTACAATTTGAACCGACCAATGCAATGTCTTCATTTCATGAATAGGAATGACATTGCACAACAACCAGCAATCATTTTACTCCATGAACCTATGAGGCGTATGTAATACTGGTGGGTTTTCCGGTCCTCACAGAAAACGAACAGTAGGTCGTGGTTCAATTCTTTATATTGTATATATGTAACTGCATAATACATGTATAATACATGGTAGAAGAGTTACCCTGAAATAACAATAATAACAGAGTCTTAGGAACACATCAAATATTCAATTACATGTATAAGGATTACAATATTAACATCAGTCTTCTATATTTTCTCCAAATAAATGCAAACTGACACTTTCATAAAAACAACGTACAAGTTAACTTCATAAGACATATATCATAGCTCAGTGGTTTCAAGACTAAGTATATAAAAACACATATAATTCATATATGAACATTTTACATATACATGACATATTACAATTTATCTCTCACCTAATCTATGGGAATAAGGCCATTCTCTCCTGCCAATCTCACTTAGTGATGTGTGCTGGTCACTGTTAAGAATTAAACAAAAGGGTTAAGTACATGCATGTTACATGTAGATAAAGACCAGAAAATACGGATTTCAAAGTAAGACCGCCATCTTACGTCATAAACAGCGAATAATATAAAACATTACAGAGCAGCAACTACAATGAAACAGCTTCAAATAGCGTTCTAGCAAGTCAAACAATTTACCTCTAAAAACGTCCAAGAATCCAATATCCCAGCTAAACTACTTCTTCCATAAGAAACAAGCGGGAGACAAGAAATAACAAATGTCCTTCCTCAAGGAAAACTTCGAACCGACTACTCTGCTGACCAATCTTGCCAGGCCATATATGTCAGTGTCAAACAAAGCAAGGTATCCACTCAAGCATAATCATGTGCAAAGCACGGGCATTGAGTGAACTAAAACTGAGTAAAAATCAAGAGGTATCAAGAGGGGTAATGGGGTAACAAACGGGAGAATGACATGTTTTCATGAAACTAATTAAATGGCCAAAACCTGACCCTACTACACGTATACACACACACACGCACACTATTCAAACAAAATCAAAGAATGTGTTCATTGTTCTGGAAATGAAATGGACATGTTGAATAAGGTAAACTTTTTAATATATAAATCACCAACATTTTTTCCTCAGTATCCATTTTTTATATCACACAACAGAATTTCCAAAAAGTTTATGACATGTATATCCATAAGTCTTTAGAAATTCCCTGCACAAAAAATTTGAACTGATCACTCTAGGACATTCATTAAAAAAAAAAACTGTGTACTCTGCGCGTGAAAAAGATTATGTTTTATGATGTGTGTGTGAATGTATGTTTTGGGCTTAAGACAAATGTTTGTGTGTAATCGACATAATCCTGTGGTGTGGAAAGAGCTGCAGCAGAAAAATCAATTAAAAATACATAACCTCTCTCAGTTTACCAAATTATATACCATTCGTATACAAGTATAAAACATTGAACGAATTTTGTTATTTTGATTTCAGAAATCAATTGATTGATATTGTTTAAGTGCAAAGTCTAAACACATGATTGATCTGATATGGATTAATTATCGATTATATATACAAAAAACCAATATTTCCTTTTTTTCTGCTCTAACATTTAGTCATTTGAGTATACGAATATTGTTATTTTGAATTTATATTGTTTTAGTGCAAATCAAGTCGAAAAACATGATTGATCCAATATTGATTATTTATCGTTTTTGTTATATAATACAAAAAACAGAATTTCCTTTTTTCTGCTTTAGCATTTAGTCATCTGAGTTTACGAATATTGTCATTTTGAATTTTTAGAACTCATTTTTTTTATATTGTTTTAGTGCAAATCAAGTCTAAATACATGATTGATCCGATATTGATTATTTATCGATTTTTGTTATATAATAAAAAAAAAATCAATATTTTCCTTTTTTCACTAACATTTAGTCATTTGAGCAGACAAATAGTAAGAAGCTTCAAAATAAATCTGTTGTTTTGATTTTCAATCGAATTATTGTCAATTATCGATTTTATTGATTTCCCCCACCCCTTTTTTTTAAAAGTACAATGTTAAAAGGTAATATCTCTCTTAGTTGTTAACCGATTTGAATCATTTTCATAGCTATGAAAAGCTCGAAGCGAGATCTTTACTTTGAACTCTCTCAACCGGAAGTCAATGATGAATAAAAACCGGAAATGACGTCATCAAATGTTAAAATCGACTGTTTCTTCCATAGTTGTTATCTGATTTGAATATTTTCATAGCTATGAAAAAGTGAGATGTGTACTTTGAACTCCTTAACCGGAAGTCCATGATAATTAAAGAATCGGAAATGACGTCATCACATGTATTCACATGTTAAAATCGACCCTATTTCCCTTAATTTTCCATTGATTTAATTTTTTTTATTACTACTTTGGTAAGCTCTTAGTGAGATCTATACTTTGAACCTTGTCAACCGGAAGTTCATGGGCCTTTAAAACCGGAAATGACGTCATCAAACGTAAAGATGACCCTATATAGTATAGAGAAAACGTTGTTTTATCTTATGATTGTGATATATTCGGAGTTTGTGAAACTTTTTTGCAGGGTGACGACGAACTCTTGCTCAATGGTTATAAATTCATAGGTAAAAATAGAACTAAATTGCACGAACAAGCCAAGCGTGGATCTGGTGGTGTGGGCTTGTTTGTTAAACTATCATTCTTAAGCAAATATAGTTTTGAAATTCTTGACAAATCAATAGATGACATTATTTGGGTGAGGTTTTGTGATGATCAAAGTAGCTTTTGCGTCTGTGTATGCTACCTGCCACCGGCTGGTTCTTCAAGGTTAAATGATGCTGACGAATTTTACGCTAAACTTACTGAACAAGTATATACATATCAAAACTTAGGCGACATATATATCTGTGGTGATCTAAACGGAAGATGTGGTGACGCTTCAGATTATGTGGAGGGCGTAGATTCTGTATGTGATAGAGAAATTATTGATTTTACATCAAATCACTATGGCGATTTGCTCATACAATTTGTAACAGACTGTAATTTTTGTATGCTGAACGGGAGAATAAAGGGAAAAAATGACTTCACATGCATATCGAAAAGGGGAAAGTCAGTGGTTGATTATGTGCTTGTTCCACATGAGCAAACCGTAAATATAACTTCATTTAACGTGCATCGAATGTCGGATACCATTAATGATTTTATTTTAAATGGTTGTGACAAGGTATCAGATCACTCGGTGCTAATCTGGGAAACAAGCACATACGCAGCTACTCATAATGAAACTGATAAGTTCAATTCATACCAACGGCGTTATAAAGTTAACAAAATTCCGGAAACCTTTCTGAATAATCCTGAGTCACTTGCAGCTGTTCATGAGACTATTTCTTGTATTGAGTATGTATCAAATGAACAGCATAAAGCAAATGAGGCTTATACTAAATTTACAAATTTGCTTTATAGCGAAATGGAAAAGACGCTTCCCAAATATTCGAATGACAAAAAATACTGGAATAACGAACTCCAGTGTCAGTGGGAGAAAGTGTGTGAAAATGAACGTACATGGTTAAGTTGCCATAGCAACAAAAGGAAACGACTGAGAGAACGTTATTGTTATGAGCGAAAGGCATTTGATAAACTTAACAGAAAGTATAAACGCAAGCAACAATTGTATGAACAAGATAAATTGCAAGATATGCTTATAAATGATACATCACGTGATTTCTGGAAAGAAATTGGCAAACTGTCTCTTGCTAACGATAGAAAGTTGAACATTCCGATGGAAATTGTTGATTCTGAGGGAAATTCCGTATTTGATACTGATAGGGTACTGAGCAAATGGAAAGATGACTATGAGATTTTATATAACCCACGTGACTCAATGCATTATGACCAGAATCACATGCGGTCTATTTTAAATGACCTTGACCTTGATCAACCTAGTTGTATCCCTCCAAATGTAGACATTTCTAGTCTAAACTGTAATATAACTTATCATGAAGTTAAATCAGCAGTTAGCCGCGCAAAGCTTAGAAAAGCCTGCGGTTTTGACAATATCCCATCGGAAGTTCTTCAAAATGATGCTTGTGTTGATATGTTGTTTAGAATATACTCTTACTGCTTTAACCACGGGGAAATACCCAGTACATGGAATAAGGCTGTAATAAATCCCATTCCGAAATCCGATACGGCAGACCCTAGGGACCCGCTCAGTTACCGCGGGATCTCGTTGTTATCTGTGCCATATAAAATCTATGCTGACATTCTCAACAAAAGGCTTTCTAACTGGCTTGAAAATAACAATATGCTAGCGGACGAACAAAATGGGTTTAGAAAAAAGAGAAGTTGCTTAGAACACATATATACACTTTATTCCATTGTTAATAATCGAAAGATTTCACGTAGGTCCACTTTTGCGTGCTTCATAGACTTTAAAAAGGCATTTGACAGTGTACAGAGAGATTGCCTGTGGTATAAACTATTGTCTGTTGGTATTACAGGGAAAATGTTTACTGCTATAAAATCTCTTTATACAGAGGTTAATTGCTCTGTTAGGATAAACGGTATGTTATCGCCTTGGTTCCCGGTGTCAGTTGGGTTGAAACAAGGTTGTAAAATTTCGGCGACCCTATTTTCCATGTATGTCAATGATCTTATAAATGAAATCAATAGTCTTAACTGTGGAATAAATGTTGATGATATAATGATATCTACATTGGTTTATGCCGATGATATTTTATTGTTGGCTCCAGATCAAAACAGCCTACAAACTATGCTCGATGCCGTAAACAGATGGTGTTACAAATGGAGGTTAACTGTTAATCCCGAGAAAACTAAAGTCATTCATTTCAGGAATCCCTCTATCCCTTGTTGTGATTTTTCGTTCACTTGTGGGGACAACACAATAGGTTACACAAGTACTTACAAATACCTTGGGGTATGGATGAATGAACACTTAAATATGACGAAAACGGTGACAGAATTGAGTAAATCTGCTAGCAGGGCACTTTCTGCTCTTTATACAAAATGTATAAACGCAGGCGGCATGACATATGAAGTTTTTACAAAACTGTATAAATCACTTGTAGAGCCAGTGCTATTCTATGCAGCTGGAGTCTGGGGCACTACAGATTATCGGGGAATTCAAATGGTACAGCATAAAGCCTGCCGTTACTTTTTAGGAGGCGGTAAATACGCATCAAATGTAGCTCTGAGAGGCGATATGGGATGGAATTCTTGTTTTGTAAACGTTAAACTTGAATGCTTTAGACTGTATGTCAAACTGGAACGCGCTGAGGCTGGGCGCTTATTAAAAAAAGTTTTTAACTGGTCTAAGTCATATAGAAAAGGGTGGGAAAACAGGGTTCTTAAAATAGGTGACAACCTAAATGTTTTAAATGTTATAAACTCCATATCCTGGTCTATAAAGCATATAATTGCAAAAGTGAAAGAAACCTTAATTGTTAGAGACACGGAGGAATGGTTTGAAAGCCTACACAAAACAGATAAACTCCGAACTTACAGAAAGTATAAGACAGATTTATCTCCAGCGAATTATTGTATTTTACCATTACCTAGGGACCACCGTCGAATTCTTTTTAAATTGCGCTCATGTAGTTTACCATTGTACGTTGAAACAGGCCGTTATTTTAAACCTAAAATCTCTCTTGAAAACAGATTATGTACACTATGTGAATGTGGTTTTATTGAAGACGAAACTCATTTTGTTTTAAAATGTGATTTGTACTCAGATATCAGAGCAAAATTATTCAAAAAAGCGTTTGACATTAATCCAAATTTTATGACTCTTAGTATAGATGATAAATTAAAATTTTTAATGCAGTCTAAACACCTGCAATTTTCACTTGGAACCTCAGTCTCCAAAATGTTTTACAGAAGGAAGATTTTTATTTGAATTTAGAATAGGTTTCAATCTTTAAAAAAAAAAAAAAAAAAAAAAAAAAAAAAAAAAAAAAAAAAATAAGGTCCTTTTATATTGGTACACATGTATGTGAGGATTTGTCTTTTATGTTGTTTTAATATTTGTTTAAAACTCTTGTATAAATATGTTTCAAATATTTTTTTAAGTTTTATAGTTTTATAAGTGGGTCAATATTGATGTGTGTTAATTTTATGTTTTATATTGTAAATGTCGACATATGACACTTTAATAAACTATTTATCTGTCTGTCTGTCTGTCAGTATATTGAATTCTATACAATGAATTCGCTTGACCGGAAGTCCATAATCCTTTAAAACCAGAAATGACAACATTCTATGTGAAACTGACCCTTTCTTCATTAGTTTGAACTTCGAGGGTATAAAAAACCATACAAAAATCGTGTCAGTCATACAAGTTTTGACACTAAGGCTAACAACATATGGAATTTAACAATGTGGAGATTCAGCATGACTTGAAAATATGGAATTTGTACAAAATGTGGAATAAGATGTTATATTCAATGTTCGTTTGCTGTTCGATTCTCCTATAAGATGGACAATATCATGAACTACGACGAGGGATTTCAGAGCCGGATCTAGAGATGTGTAAACACTGATTAATATAAGAACAAGCAGGATCAAAGTCTAAAATACTTATAAGGGGGAGTGCCTACTTTTTCAGTTCATAAAATATGTTTCTATAAAGTGTTTAGAGTGTGAACAAGTATTCACAAGAAGGGACAATATGTTAAGACATTGTGCATTAAAACATGGAAATGAAAAGACAGTCAATGAAACGCCCCCTCCTCCGGAATTGACTATTCCTCCTCCTCCTCCTCAAGGAGGAGGAGTTCATCCTCTTTCTCCTCCTCAAGGAGTACAGACACAAAAGAAAGTTAGGGAAATACATCCTTCAACATTAACTAATGGACAGAAATTTGTTTTTCAACATCCCTTTACGTGTATTGTCAGCGGACCGACCTCTTACGGTAAAACTTACTTCGTATCACAGCTACTACAGAGGGCTTATGAAAAACTTCGTCCCGCTCCACAACGTATTATCTGGTTATACAAGAGATGACAACCGTTATATGACGAAATACAAAGAAACGTTTTTTTCGGAAATAGAATTCATAAAAGGAGTACCTTTTAATCTGGAAAAAGATGAGTTTTTGGACCCTAGAGTCAGAAATGTGATCATATTAGATGACATGGCTACGGAAGCGGTGAAAGACCAACGAGTGACAGATTTATTCACGGAAGGTAGCCACCATCGAAATCTGCCTGTCATTGCTCTCAACCAAAACCTGTATTTCAGCAAAGATCCTACCCAGAGACGAAATTGCCATAATCTGGTATTATTTAACATCCCTGTAGACAGACAACAGGTTATGACCCTTGCCCGACAAATGTACCAGAGTAACCCCCAAGAACTGTTAAGACCTTTTGAAAAGGCTGTTAGTAATCCCTATGGCTATTTACTCGTAGATTTAAAGCCACTTACACCAGCTTCACTGCGCATGCGCACAAATGTGATGGAAGTTATAAGAGAAACAGATTGTAGAATGGAACCACCAAACATAATACAGAGACAGGATACTGTTCCAGTCGATACTTTGCAAAACATCATGATTTCTTGCGACGACTGCGGTTCTATGTTTTCAGACATTAGTAACTTACAAAAACATGTCAGAGCATGGTGTCCAGCGGTGTTGAAAAGAAAAGCTGAACATACTAGTAATGAAGATGAGCCTACGAGTAAAGTGGATCACCTGCGATGATGGTTCTGATAATGAAAGGTCTTTGGACGAACAAGACTACATTGAAGACATAAATGAATATTTTGATCCTTAGCCAAAAAAGCTGGTGAGAAAACGGAACAATTTGGGATGAAAAATACTACGGATATAGAAATGAAGGAAACTCAGAACAGAAAGCCTGTTCAAAAGCCTACGAGTTTGTCTTTGAAGACGATAAAAAAGAATTCATGCGAATGTATACAGATGTTTTGAGAACAGCGGCTCAACTAGAAGGAGGCGTCGTTCATCAGAAAATTCTTCGAGAAATTTTGGATTCAGACAATAAAAAGAAAGTGATTAAAAGAGTATTGAAAAAGTACAATCATTGGTTCGATGAGGTCATTGGTCACGGAGAGATAAATTCGGAATCTAGTGATGATGATGATGATGAATAGGTTTATATGGGGAGAAGACTAATAGACATAAATAAAAACTAATAATGAACATTGACAGATGGTCACAACATTTTCGCCTCATGGCCGAGGGAAAACTACGTCCTAATCATAAAAGACACTACGTTGTAGAACAAAATACAGACTGGTGCCACGTCTAAAGAACCAACCATTCAATATGTTACCCCTGTGGCACAAGCGTTAGAAATGGCCTATTCAGAACTCAAGAGACAAGACTCTCCACTAAGGGAAAGAAAGTTTACTTCCATGAAACGTCAGAATATGAGTTCCCCTGTAAAATCAAACAAAATATTTCGACCACCAGGAATTCCGGCCAATTCAACCTTCTATGTTTGAGACTATGGACAATATAATTGTAGAACAGAAAATGTGTGCATGTTAAAACGATTTGTATTGCAAAATAAAATAAGTAACAGATTTAAATTGTATAATTGTAGAACGGAAAATGTGTGCATATAAAAACGAATTGTATTGCAAAATGAAATAAGTAACAGATTAAAATGTGTTTGTTTTCTTTGACAATAGGATCTTCAAAACAACCAACTCTTTAAAAAATGGGAAATCAATAAAATCGATAATTGACAATAATTCGATTGAAAATCAAAACAACATATTTAGTTTGAAGCTACTTACTACTTGTATGCTCAAATGACTAAATGTTAGTGAAAAAAGAAAAATATTTTTTTTGTATTATATAACAAAAATCGATAAATAGTCAATATCGGATCAATCATCTATGTGTTAAGACTTAATTCGCACTAAAACAATATCAAAAAACTGATTTCTAAAATCAAAATAATAAAATTCCTATACTCAAATGACTAAATGTTAGAGCAGAAAAAAGGCCATGCATTTAATGACTTTCACAGCTGGATACCACTTCATGTTCATACCGAAGATCCGGTGTTGGGGAAAAGTTAATAACTTTCACAGCAGGGTGCTCATGATCACAGGGTACATGTTCAGACATGATTCTTCAGATCCATGCATTTAATGACTTTCACAGCTGGATGCCACTTCATGTTCATACCGGAGATCCGGTGTTGGGGAAAAGTGAATAACTTTCACAGCAGGGTTCCCATGAAAACAGAGTATGTTCTCACGCGTTGGACTAAAAATAGAGACCGGAAACACTTTGACCATAAATGGAAAACACATTAGAATAGTTACCGGAAATGTATTCATTCTCTTGGAAGACAGGGAACTGTTCACATCGTAAGTGTTTCTCTTTGAAAATAATGTATCATTTTATTTTGACTTATGTATTTATTGAATTTTTCTTATTTTCTATATTACATATTTATACCTTTATTCTTACTTATTTTAATGTATTTTGTTCCTTTTTATTTTTAAAGTAGTGATTTTACCAATTGTATTTTCTATTTATTGCTGCCTTTTTTTTCTCATACGGTGTTTGAATTGTCCATTGTACACCATGAATCTCCGCCTAGGGCTAAGGACCTGACCCTCAATGCCCGTGATCAAGCCCTAGGTCGAATGTACAAGTCAGCTATGTACATCATTGAGACAAACATGAAGTCATTCTACTGATAAGGTCATTCTAACTAAAGATCATGATGTTATTCTGAATATAGCTCATGATGTCATACTATAATCCAAAATGGCCACCTCGCATGCGTAATACACACATAAGAAATAAAATGGCCGCCTACAACATGGCCACTACTCGTCATACCCTAAAATGTTTATATGCAAATGATTTACTATAAATAATAACAAAGATGGCCGCCTGTTACTAAAATAGAAACTAGGTCAACAAAATGGCGCCCGTTTGTTTGGATGCAAACCGGTCCATTTACTACTAGCCTAACAAAAGCGAAAAACATGCCAAGATTACAATGTTTGATGTACATTATGGTTAAAAAGCCAAGAGGAAATGCACATTTTCAATTATTATAGTGAGTAGCCTGTAGGTAAGGGTAACCACAAAATATTTTAATGGTTTGACAGAAATGCTGTTGTTGAGGTATTCCCACTGTAATCACAAGGACTCGAAGTTGAATTGGGTGAACCAAGGCAAACATTCTGACCTAGATTCGGCTAATAATGTGGCCAGGACTATTCTAAGATTTGACCAAGTGACCTATTTTTTTACCCCCGCCCCACCAATGATTGAACTTGACTGAGATATCATGAAGAAAAACATTCTGATCAAGTTTGAGAAAGATTTGGCTAATAATGTGGACCTTAGAGTGTAAACAGGAAATTACTAAAATTTGACCTAGTGATCTACTTTTTGACCCCGTCTATCCCATGACAGAACTTGACCTAGATATTATCAAGACAAAACATTATGAGCAATTTTGAGAAAGATTGAGCCAAAAATGTGTCCTGTTGAGTGTAAACAAGATTTAACCAATATTTGACCTAGTGATCTACTTTTTGACCCCGCTCGCCTCACCTATTATTGAACTCGACCGGGATATTATCAATACATACTGTCTTAACAATTTTGAGGAAGATTGGGTCAAAAAATGTGGGTTCTAGAGTGTAAAAACTAAAACTGTTGATATATAATTAAAGTGCCATAACTCTTGACCTAATGGGCCAACATGAGTCATAATCAAACTTAGCTGAAAGATAATGATCATAAATATGTTATAATGTTTGAAGATTATTGCTAAAATAATTGAAGACACCAGAGTGTAAACAAAATGAAATCTGGCATTTTTAAAAAAAAAATCAAATAGGCATAACTCCTGACCTAATCGACCGATATCAGCAACAATCAAACTTGATCGAGTGATTATGGTCATAAACAATGTCACAATGTCATAAAGTTTGAAGATTACAGTTCAAGAAACGAAGACGCCAGAGTGAAAACAAAGTGAAACCTGGCTTTCTTTTGATATTAAAATTGACATAACTCCTGACCTTTTACTTTTCTTAATTTTCATATCTTTGTTGCTCTTTCTTGCGCCGAATAACTTTTTTTTTTTTTTTTTTTTTTTTTTTTTAAAGATATTTCTTGTTAATGTTACCATTATACGATATGATTCGTCCCATTTAACTTCGAGCCCCTATGACTCTAATAGCAATGGCATCTTTGGATGGTAATATTTCTTGAATCATTCTAATTTTAAGGACTTAAAAAAACCAACAAAAAAAAAACAAACAAGAAACCGTTGGAGAAGGGTAATCATCCCCGAATGTTTGTTTGTCACTCTTAAGTGTGACCTTGACTTCGGAACTAATAAGGACCTGGGACATGCGCGCTACACATTGTCTTATGGTGGTGAACATTTATGCCAAGTAACATTAGAATCCATCGATAAATAACTAAGTTATGGTTCGGACAAGAGTTAGGATGGAAAGACGGACGGACAGACGGGAGAACAAAGCAGTAGCTGTATGCCCGTCCTTTGGGGAGCAGGAAGATGTTTCACCTAGAGTTGTTTTTACAAGTTTTGTATGATTATTGTCAACAATGTCTTTGTGAAAAACTTAAGACAAACTCATGGTAGAAAGCCACATTATGTTTTTATGTTTCAAATGGCAGAAAGAAATCCAAACTCCACCGTACAAAAAATGGTATGATCACTGTTTTCAAGTTTTCGAGGGAGATAATAGTTTTCAGAGGAAATAACTCATGAAAAAAATATATCAGGGGAAGATAATAAATACAACCTAAGTCACTGCATATCTTGCCAATGAATATGTCCCTTGGGTTTACAAATATACATAATTTGACAGCTTTATGTCAAGTTATACATATACGTGTATATTTTTGATGATTTAATAGCTATTAGGATGGGAAAACATTAAAATCAATCACAGTTTTTAAACGACCGAACTCAAAATGTTTATATGCAACTGAGTTACTATAAATACTTACAAAATGACAAAATCTAGGACTAAAATGAACAATTGACTACATTTTCATTTTGGTCATTCCAATGATTTTACGTCAAATATAGGCCTACAATTTGAGGATAATAAATCAAATAAATAACCGGAGCCGCGTTTGAAAGGGAAACCAACTTATCATAACTGCCATAAAACACATTAACCATTATGGTTGTAACCCAATATACACTCATGGGACCAGCCATCCGCATCCATCCACATGTCGTACGTTACAGTGTAAAGATTGTTTCGTTCATTAATGTACATTAAAACTACATCTTGTTGAAGTTGTAAAGCAAATCAGTAACCAGTGAAGCAATTGAATAAAATAGACTACATGTCGAGGGGTGAGAGTGAAATTAGGCTAAGTGCTTATATGTATATATGCACTAAGCCTAGTTTCGCTCTTGATTATAACCCCTCCCCCCTCCACACACACACTCAAGACATCTGAGGAACCCGGATAGGAGCTAAATCCGAGTGACCAGGTCATGATTTGAACCTTAAGCGATGAGAGGCTAGATTATAGTAAACCATCAACTACAACCGGTCAGTCACAAACTACATTTTTGTGTTTTCAGGCTACTGGTAGGTTTATACTGACAGCTGTTGATTTTACATGAATTAGAAAATGTACATATGATTTAACCTAACATTTATGTAAGATTACTTTCATGTCTGATATTCAAAAGTTGTCCTGTTAAGATTCCATAGTACAGAAAGTCATTATATTTCATCAAATTTATATCTTATAAATTGTACAAAAAAACAACAACACAAACCTTGAAATGTAAATCCAATCAGGAAGTCATTTACCTCGCTCATCTCCGGGGTTCTACGTATGAAATGTGAACAATTTCAGATGACGTCAGAGCTGGGTTTCCAAAGATACAAGGATGAGATTGGCGTCATCAAAAAACTCTACATAGGCTGTGTTTTATAGTAAAAAATATGCAATTCAGAGTTAGATGATTGCTGTATGGTGTCAATGTATTTGGGTTGCAACGAGAACGAACTATATTTAGCCTTCAGAAGATAACACCTAAACTTACGAACACATAATATATCAAAACGGAACTTTACACAAGCCTCGCAGACAGAAGTGCAGCAGGTCCTCAAATATCTGTTACGAATCTATATATAATGCGTCATTTCATATAGCTACGAATTTCAGTCTTTTCGTTCATTTTACAATGTGATAAGTAGACTCAACAACTTTTCTAATTGGTCACCCTTTGATTTTGATATTTTTCAATACTGGTGAATATATTGATGGTAAACCATCACAATTGAGTTACCATGAACATAACCTTGAGGTATACATGGATTTTGCCAACAAAAACATCGTGAATTAAACCTATGATTTCTATTTTGTAATAAACAGTTCTTTAATTTAAATACATTAGATTTTCATACACTTATTTTCCTTGTGATATTTTGATGAAATTATCAGGTGACCAATTAGAAAAGTTGTTGAGTATATATGACTTCCTGTATTTCAATTTGAAATAGCTTGAATATCTGAAAGCTATTTGCACGAAATAAAGATATAGTTTTCTACTGGACATACCATTCAAGTGCATGTAGGTAGATAAAAGTACGAAAGCCATTAGTGACTGGACTTTTTGCAGGACCGTCGTATCCAAACAAAGAGTATGCTTCTCGCTTTCAGTATAGTCTTCCATTAACCATGTCAGAGACTACACATGCATTTCACGATATCTAACACCTATAGGATTGAAAAGCCAATAAGAGCGTAGTAAAACGACTCTTTCGGAAAAAGTATAGTCCAACCTTTTTAAATTAATCATTATTTAAACTGCGATGTCGGAGCTATTCAGCTGACCTTCTTTTAAGAAGACCTAATTTTTGGAATGCCAATAACGTTACTTGTTATAACATATGATGAAACATGAACAAGAAGATGCATCTCTTTCATAATTTGCATGTTCTCTCTCTGTCTCTCTCTCTCTCTGTCTCTCTCTCTCTCTCTCTCTCTTAGTGATGCGGTTACCATGTTACGTTTCCCACCACATTTACACGATGGTTTAATATGTTATGACAAAAATGATGCAAGAATTTACATTAAAAATATGTTGCAAAAGTCCCGAAATGCCGTGGCTCATGTAATGATAATAAAGCTTATTACACACAAAAATTGATAATGAATAGTTTAGAAACATTTAGCATATAGCATTCAACATGAAACCATACCATACACGTTAGATAGGAAAAGCATTTCACAACTGTCCTAGACCCCCCCCCCCTCCAGCCGCTCCCTGGAAAAAAAGTAAGAAGCCTTTCACAAGTTATCAATGATACGGAAGGCCTGGGCTTTTTGCAAAATGCAAGACGCCCATTTTGGAAATTCAATATAGGTAATTGTGAAATGCAAAAAGCATAATGCTTCTTGCTTTTATAAGTTTCACGTAATATTTTAAGTAAGGTTCAGAGTCAATATTGCTGGGTCCATTTACATATTGATATAGCAAAACATGACGTAAACCAGTCGCGGACGGCTTATGTTGACAAGGTAAGTATCGTATATGTTTTGTCGAAGTTTGTGTAATATTGCGTTCCCTACAACAACGAATGCATAAATTGAAAGTGCAATGGTCAGAGATTTTATACTTTAAGAAAATATCACTGATTTTCTTTCAATCTCTCGCTTCGTTTTCAACCTGTTCAAAACATCATGTTTCAGAAGATATAACAGTCAAACGCTTAGTTTCGATTAAAGACGCCATATAGCCGTTGATTTGGCTCACAATACTCGTGCGATTGAATGCTATCGTTGCTGTAGGAAACGCCATATTAGACAGATTTCAACAAAAAAAAATATCCGACACCTACTTTATCAACAGCTGATGAAATAGTGAATGTGGAGAAAGGAAGAAGCAAGTCAAACAATAAAGTGTGTGCGACACTAATGCTCCGTCGGCATATATGGTCATAACAAAATATTTGCTTGTATTTTTAAATTTATATTGATATCATTTTACATGATAATATGACCCATTCATAAGCTTCATATTTATAGAAAGCTTAAGTAGTTTTGAATATCCACCTGGCTTGGTCTCTTTTTCAAGTCATGCATTTGATATTTTTTAAATATAGCTTTGAATAAATATAAATAATTAAATAAAAAGAGATTAAATGAATAATATAATAAAATGCACATAGAGTTACGATTCTTGGACAAGGCACTTTGACTACTCGCCAACTATTTATATTAAAAGATATTTAAAGGTTGAAGTAAATTCAAATCATGCTCCAGAAAAAGTAATCACTATCACTAGATAAATAAACGGTCATAACTCTGTTATAAAATATCCCAAAGAAACACGATGATGGTATGCACAAAATGACTTGGTATCTATCAATCTTATGAAGCTCCATACAAGTCAAGTCAGATGTTATGGAGATACAGTGCAAACAAGACAGACCAAAAATACAAAGTTCCATAACTCTGTGATAATTAATGAGACTCAAACATTATTAGATGGTTCAAGAAGAACCCAAGGCAGGTGAAGTGTTGGTGACAGTCACAAACATTTATCATAGAAAAAAGGCTTTGGAGCAAAGATAAACCTGAAATATAGGTTACAGCCACAACGTTGCATAAATATTAAATAGTTTATATCATTATGTACATGTGTACCTAGTTTTATTAAGATGAGAATTCATCTTCGTAGAAAAAAGTTTAAACACAAAGATAAACCTGAGACAGAACAATCCATTTAACCATGTTCATCCAACCACGAAATGTATGCCACAGTCTTAAATTTGCATAAATAATAATAAAAATCATATTATGATGGACATGTGTTCGTAGTTTCAGTAAGATGTGAAGTCATCTTCATAGAAAAAAAAAGCTTTAACGAAAAGGTAAACCAGAGGTGAAACTAAGGCAGAACAACAAATTTTACCATGTTCATCTAACCATGAAATATAGGTCACGGCCATAAATTGTATATATATTAAATAGATAATATCTTGATGTACATGTGTACCTAGTTTCATAAATATGTGAAGTCATCTTCGTAGCAAAAAGCTTAGCAAAGCTAAACCTGAGGTAGAATAATCAGCTTTACCTTGTTTAACCAAACGTGAGATAGAATCACAGCCATAAATTTGAATAAATATTCAATAGATCATATCCTGATGTACATGTGTACCTTGTTTCTTAAGATGTGAGTCATCTTCGTAGAGAAATATCTTAAACGCAAATGTAATCTTGAGGTGTGACGGACGGACGGATTGAGAGATGAACGGATGCACGGACACATGGACGCACGGATGGACACACAGACCGAATATCTATATGCCCCTTTGCGGGGCATAAAATGTAAAGCATTTTATTCTGTTGCTTATCATGAACTGAGGCAATGCAAACATTTAAACACACTAGTTTATTAAAGAATGTCTCCAACTGGAGACCAACTGACATTGCTCAACAAGGTTTTACAGTAAGCATATTAAAACAAATAAAAATATAACATTAATGCACAGGCCTACTGCACTACTATTAACATATAGATTTTATTTTTTTCCCTTTCAATACAGGTAATCATCTGTTCTCATATCAACACAACTTGATTTGGGAGAAATACTTCAAGGTTATAGATAGTTCCAAGTTCAGTCCAGATTGCTAATTAAATACAGAAATTAAAAATGTTATATAAGCAAAGTATGACATTATTTTGACAATTGAGGGACCATACATCCAAACTTCAAGGTCCAGTGTCAATTGAATTTGCACTATTTTGGCTATAAATACTACTTCAAAGGCTGGCATATAAACTGATATTTAATAACAGCATTCAGATTATTGTGACAAAAAGATGTCCACTCAAAATAAACGTATAAAAAGAAACAAAGAAAAACCGACAAACATATATAAAAAGAGGCAAATTATTAGTACAGGTATAGAAAGTTCGTGCTATGAAATCAAAAGCCTTTATTTTGTTCTGTTCATGTGGTGTTTTTCCTCCTACATAGAATGTGACCAAGGGCTGACATTAAATCGAGAAGCAGGATAACTCCAAACACTAAACCAAACACGAGCGATCCTACCATACCGATGTATAACGAAGATGATCGTTCATCTTTTGCGCTGGTCAGTGATCGGAGAAATTTGGATGTCGTTTTAGTTGGGATTGTCAGGTTCGCAACAATTTCCTCAGCCTTCTTCTCGGCCTCAGCAATGATTTCTAGAGTTATGGTTGTGTTCACACATAGGATGTTGGGCTGGGAAAGTGGACACACGGGGCAGCTGCTTGGCGTCGTAGTGGAGACTGGTGTTGTTTGTGGTGGTGTTGACGCAGTTGTTGCTGATGTTGTCGGTGCTGTTGTAGATGTTGACGATGTTTTGTTGATGTAGATGTTGAGATGTTGTAGATGATGTAGATGTTGATGATGTGCTAGTTGATGGTGTCGCTGTAGTAGTAACTGTAGACGTCGTAGCCGGCGTAGTCAACGGAACTGTAGTTATAATAGAAATAAAACGTTAGTGCCATCAAAACTTTAAATGGACTGAAATCCTGAACTCGTGTTTTAAGACAAATATTTGTGCCATATACAAGTAAATAATATGCACAGATCACTGTCGACCATGTTCCATTTTAGTTATTATGTTATGGATTGGGTTGAAATATATTTTCATCCGCATAAACTGACAATCCCACATAATTTTTTTTAACGTTCCTTTAAAATATTTTCAGCATAATATTTTTGCATAAATATTTCATAAAATATATGGAATAAACCTAGAAATAGTTACATCCCTGACGAACACTGTGTGGTGGGTTCTGCATATTGTTAAATCAAAGCGCTGAAGGCACTGAAGTTGTGTGTGTCTCAAGAATGAGTGTTTGAAGAGCTGCAAGTCGATTACCAATAATTAAATTCACTTTGATAAACAAAAGAAATGCGGCATTCCGGTTCTCTCAGCGCTATCAGAGCTTTGATTTGTATTCATGCAGTACCTTATCTACAACAGAATGTATTTATAGATTGAAGTAATTATGCAAATTTTCTGCACAGGTCAGAGGACACCAACTCATTTCGGATAATAGATATACATGTTTCGGTCATTTTTTGTGTAAAAAATAACCCTTGGATATATCTGAGGTCGATAGATTAATGTGATAAGTTACAATGATTTGTTTTGGACTTCACACGGATTATTGTAACAGCCTAAAATGACCAAACGCTACACATTTACTATAAAATTTATTTGCGAGCCACCTTTGTATCGCAACAAACTATATTCGTGCGCTTGGAAAAAGTGATCACATGATAAAAACAGTTACATCATTCGATTGTAGTAGCATCAGCATAGAAAAATAAGTCCTATAATGTTTTCATGTCACAGACGATTTTTGTAGCCTGTAAGTAATTATTTTTGACACAGCTTTGGTTTTTCAGCATTTTTGCTTAATTCTAGTATACTTATGTTGTAGAGATATATACAATTATTCGATCATATTTACACTATTGAGAGGTTATTCGGTTTTAAATCTAGGAGAACGGGAGTTGTAAACGTAGTACTATAATTGGTGTGACTGACGTCACACACAGCTAAAAACGTCTACATTTCTGTAGAACCTTGATTAGCCTTGCAGCCACGTTACATGAGTATTAAAAAGCACGAAATTGGCATCGCATTCCATTTTTTTTAGCTCGACTGTTTTACAGAGAAAAAAAGTCGAGACAATGTCATCCCCCTGGTGTCGTCGTCGGTGGCATCGTTGGTGTAGGCGTCGTAGAAAAATTTGGTTATTAAATCTTTTCACTTAGATCTTCAAAAGGGTTGCATTTTCATAAGGGCCATAACTCTCTTGACAAACTTTATCTCCGTATAAAAATACAGTGAACAACTATAACCTTGGCCATAACTTATATTAAAATTACTGTCATTACATTTCAAATCAAGAACCATAACTCATGGTCCATCTTGACCAAATTTATCCCCCCCCCACTTGAAAAAATACAGTGAAATCTTTAAATATTGGCTATAACTTCTAAACTAGTAAAACTTCACATATACTTTTTTTTTAACAAAAACTGTCCTTAGACAGCGCAATTCACTTTTTTTGACTGCTTGATAGTATAATGTTAGTTGTTACCTTTTTAGTGAAAATAATGTGACGTAAGGTATCGAGCTTGAAAACATATGGAAAGGTTCAATCCCCTAGTTTTAGTACTTACTGGGATAAGAACATGGAAAATATTAACCTTAAATATTCCATTTAAAATGAACAGTAAATAACAATCTAAGTTGAGAAGGGGCATTACTATACAAAAAATGCATTTATTAGTTACATGCCTTTTGAAATCTTTTCGACAATTTGAAAAATCATCTTTACTTGCCTTTTTGAAATAGGTTCCCTTTTCGAAAGTGAACGAGTAAACCAAGTTTGATGTGATTATTTTTTATAGTAATGCAGAAATTGGCCCGATCAAAAAACTTAACCAATCTAGAAAATTTCAAGTAACCGTGCCAATTTTTTAGAGCTATCTGCCCTTTTAAATGGGTTCCTTTATAGATAGAAAACAAATTTTCCAAAGTGAATATGTTTGATAGTTTTGGGGAAAATCTTAACCAATACAGAAAGAGGGCCATTACAGTACCAAAATGATTTTAAGACTACCAGCTCTTTTGATATGGGTTCAACGTGTAATCCAAGTTTGATGGGAATATGACATATTAGTTTTTGAGATACTTTAACAAAAAACTTAAAGCAGCTCGTTCACAGATGGTCAATGACTAAGAATTTGATTTTAACTCTGTGTGTGTGTATGTGTGTGTGTTATACGTCTATCAATACCAACCCAATGTAACCAATCGTGATTGTAAAGAAATGGTTGGTTTCCCACATCACAGGAAATACTGTCACAGAGAGCAATATATTTAGAAAGATAAAACCTCTCTTTATATTTTCCATTTTCATTTGCCATCACTTGGCTGATCACATTCACTCCTCGCAAATCGCTAACTTTATAGGCTGAACTTACGAAATCCCTTTCCTAGTGAAGATGTCATGTTGCAGAAAGTGTCACGTGGTACCGCAATCATCTTCTTCGGGGATATCGTATTCTTTATTTAACCATTTCGCATGAGTTGCGCTTACGAAAATAGCGTTTTCCCTTGTAATATGACCTTCACTTGCCGAGTTTATTTGTCAGACAAATTATTATCATTATCTTTTCTAGCGATCATCTGTGAACGAACTACTTTTACCAGCAATGAAAAGTTGAAAAAGCGCAATGACTTTGCATAAATTATTTTTAGAGTTCCCTGCCATTTTGAAATAGGTTCTTATCTTTGATAGTGAACAAATACACAAAGTTTGAAGTGATTATGTTTGATGTTTATTGAGAAATGGACATTAACGACTTGACTATTTGCGTTTACCGTCGCTTCGACAGTATTTCAGTCATACAGCGACGTCAAGCTAATTACAGATGGAGGAAGACCCCGAATGCACGGAGGCATCCGGGTAGAACCACCGACCTACCGCAAGCCAGCTGGAAGGCTTCCTCACATGAAAAACAGAATGATCCTGCCGGGATTCGAACCCACGCGGTGAGGGGCTGAGTGAGTGTTAAAGTCAGCGACTTTACCCTTTCGGCCATGGAGGCCCAAGGACATTAACGAATACCTTAACTAACGCCGCCCCCGATGCCGACGAGAGTGTCATGACAATAGCTTCACTTTTTTCTTCGAAAGGTGGAGCTATAAATACAGTGGAAAACCTTAAATTTGGCCACAACTTCTAAATTGTTAAAGTCAAACTTCTTATAATTCACAAGGGCTATATTCTCATCAATAGCCACAACTAATGGATCAATTTTGACAAAATTTATAACCTTTTTTTTTTATAAAGTAAAACAGTGAAATTTTCTTTAGCACAGTATTATAAGTCTTAGAAGTGTGATCTGTTTTTTTATGCCCCCCTTCGAAGAAGAGGGGGTATATTGCTTTGCTCATGTCGGTCGGTCGGTCCGTCGGTCTGTCGGTAGACCAGACCTTTAAATCTCAAACTTCATGTGGTTGTTGCTCATGATTAGTAGATGACCTCTATTGATTTTGGTGTCATTACCTCAAAGGTCAAGGTCACAAGGTCACATGTTGTGTATGTATAATACCAGACCTTGTCCGAGTGATAACTTAAGTTCTATTTAACCTTCAAGTCTCAAACTTCTTGTGGTTGTTGCGCACGATTAGTAGATGACCCATATCGATTTTGGTGTCATTACCTCAAAGGTCAAGGTCACAAGGTCACATGTTGTGTATGTATAATACCAGACCTTGTCCGAGTGATAACTTGAAGTTCTATTTGACCTTTAAGTCTCAAACTTCATGTGGTTGTTGCTTATGATTAGTAGATGACCCCTATCAATGTTGGTGTCAATACCTCAAAGGTCAAGGTCACAAGGTTGCATTTGTATATATGTTTGATGACTTGGCCACTATATGGAAATTATGCAAAAGACTTTTTATTACTTAGATCAAGATAACATAATTTATGTTGTAATGTTGTTTGTTTTAAAGTTTGAGATATTTGAAGGATGATGTATCATTTTCTTTCATTATTGTGGATGTTTGTGTTTATGGCTAGCAAGGCTGATTTGTTAATTTTTATAATAAACCTAGAGCACTAAGTCTTAATGTTTTGTTTGTTTATAACTGACAATGTTCTTTCACTTAAACCTTTGTGGACTTGTGTAAATATTTCTCCAGCCCATTTATTTCAGTAAATGTTTAGTTCCACATTTTAGCACATTATATTTTCACTCAAATTTTTGAAGTTTGAGAATTTTTTGTGACAAGCCAACATTATGAAGGCAAACTCCTTGTATGTAATATAGCTATATACATATTATGGCATATGAGGAGGGAATATATGTTTCACAAACATTTCTTGTTTTTTCTGTTTTCTTTATTAGTTTGTCATTCTTGTATAATTTATTCTGTATCCAGGTTGCAATAAAACCATTATTGTTCACAGCAAATGAAAACTTTTTTAGTTTCCTTATGCATTTTTTAAATTCCCCCCCCCCCACACTTTGATATTAAAAACACTCAGCAGCATTTTCATCTTTATTTTTGTGTGTTAAACTTGGTTTAATTGATTTAATTTAAAAACTGTTAAACATCATTTTATGCCATCAATGGCTAACAAATGATCAGTTAACCTAACAACTATTTACTGACGGAGTTAACCAGTACATCAGCACGTATCTGCAAACTGTAGGTCATTCATCCACGGAGACCGTACCCGACCCCAATAGGGATCGAACCCACAATCCTTGGCTTCACAGCTTTACGCCTCAAAGCCGGTTTATTTATTTGGAACCCCTTGGTCCCTATCTAGAGATTGGGCATAGGCGAATAACATTCCGCGATTTCGCAAGACAATAATGTTTAAAAATCTTAATATACAGTCATTGACGCCAGTTAGGCAAGAGACACGTGACTGTTTGGGTCAATATTAGAGGTACATACGTTCACACACAGGAGGATCCCCAGTCCAGGCAACGTCGTCTCCCGTGATAACACAGTCACGTGACAAGTTACCGCTCACGTGCTGGTACCCAAGCAAGCACGTGTAGTTGATCCGGTTGTACTGCAATGCCATCAGATCGAGGACGGCGTTTACTCCGCCATCAATATTGGAACATATTTCTGACCAATCAGAAAAAAAGAGTTAAAATCTTTGTTGAAAGCTAAATACGAATAACTTATGCAGTTTAGTGTACTTTCATTGATTGGAGGTCAATGGACAATAAATAAGTAGAAACGAAGTTGATATGTAGAACTGTAAGTGAAATTTATAATGAATGAATTTTATATAATTCGACGAGTTTTCCCGATAAAAGTTAAAAAATCAAAACAAGATGATTAATGCCTTTCATGTGAGTGAAAAAAGACAATAGAACCTCATTGTGCGACTAAATATTTTAATAAATGGTTCAAAATCAGCTTTTGATATTTTACAAAGCGCATGCGAATACAATTATATGTAGACTGCGTTCAAATAATTATTGCCAAGACGATCGCATTATGCGACTGACTGGTCTGCAACTTAGTCTGACTATACTTGTCTCAGAAACTTATTTCAAAACTATGGAATGCTCTCTTCAAATATTTAGAGATCTCTTCAATTGAATTATTATGATATCAACAATTCAGTTGAAAAATCAACAAACGATTTGAATAGATCTTCAAATGAAATAATGATATCAACAAGTTAATTGTTGATCTCTACAAATTACTTCAAATCATTTTTGATATCATTAATTAAATGGTTGATATCAATATTTCAATCGAAGAACTCTTCATGTTTGGCCGTACCGTCCCCGGTGGCCGAGTCGTTAGAGCGTCCGCCTCTGCAGCGGGAGGTCGTGGGTTTGATCCCCGGCCGCGACATGCCAAAGTCATAAAAATTGGTACTGTTATAGCTCCCTTGCTTGGCGCTCAACATATAAGGGTAGTTGCAGGACTGGTTGGCCCGGTGTCAGGATAATGTGACTGGGTGTGGTATCATGCCACATGTCTACGGCGTGATACTGCAGTGTGGCAGCACTATATCTGTCTCAAGTAGTCATCGACACCAAATGACTGTAATACTGTCGGTGGGACGTTAAACCAACCAACCAACCAACCAACCAACCAACCAACCAACCAACCAACCAACCAACCAACCAACCAACCAACCAACCAACCAACCAACAAACAAACAAACAAACAAACAAAAACATGTTTGGCCGTGAGACAACGGTTTCTCCCTGGTGGAACGCTTTAAGTATTTTGACGCCATCTTACTATCTGTTGCTGCGTAATTTATATTAGATATACTTATGTTTAAAAGTCGTGTTTCAATAAAATTTTGACGTGCATAGTGAAATCCTGTACAGTACTATATTAAAATGGCCGATTCTATTATACAAGATGTCGTTGCAATTTCACATCAATTCTATGTCAATCATTTTGCACTCCTGCTGCCTCTACCACAGAAAAAAAAGTTGTTTATTTACATTATACCGGATTGTTGTTACATCTTAATAGTTGAATTAAAAAGATAATAAATTCAATCATTAATATCTTCAAATGAATAACGGATATATATTTGTTTGATTTAATTAGACAGCTTTGCAACTGAATTGTTAATATCATAAATTGAATAAATGATTTTGATACTTTGCATTTTAATGCTATATTATGAATTAAATTGAGAAATAAATGAGAAAAAATGAAAATATTTTCATTGGTGTGAATATCAGTGAAACTGTCCTGGACATTTGAGATTGTGAATTCAGTTGCACATCTTTCTTTGGTTATTTAAAAGTATTTAAAAGTACATGTATATTGTTAGAGGTATACATTTATTGCCGACCTGAAATTAAAAAGTGTTGTCCAAATGTACACAACTAGTCAGAATCAAGAGGTCGTGGGTTCGATCCATGGCAGTCGAAAACAATGGTACTGTTGTAGCATTCTTGCTTGGCGCTCAGCATATAGTTCCAGGACTGCTTCGCCCGGCGTCAGGATAATGTGACTAGATGTGGTATTATGACACATGTCTATGGCGTGATGCTGCAGTGTATCCTGCTCATGTAGACAAATGGCCACAGATAACTAAGAAAAAAACAAACTCGTTAGGACATTAAACCCAAGCAAATAAACAAATAAAAGTTGGTATTAGTGCAAATGCATAGTTTGGTGCGTTTTACAGAATTTTACAGTAAGTTGTAATGCTTAAAACCAAATTAAAATAACATAATAACATACCGTTATGTGATATATTTTTTTACTTACTGCACACGGGCGGAGAACCAACCCACGATCCATTTTCACAGTAAAGACTGAGATTCCCTGATGTCAGATGGCCAGTTTCGACACACGTAAAGTGTATGTTTGTGGTAGTATTGCCTACGACTAATGTGTTATCTGGAGTCGGTGTAAAATAGTCACATGGCTCGCCTAGAAAGATAACAAAAGAAACAAGAAATATATTTAAATTAATATTCAGAGATAGAGGAATAACAGCCAAGATATGAAAGTTACGGAAAGTGTAATGCATTATAATAACACTGGCAAGTTTTAAATGGTCTGTGATTTTGAAACGTATTTGTCGCTAAATTTATTAAGTGTTATATACAAGGTAATATATAAAGCAAGAAAAACCAGGCTTTCAAGTGCCGCCCCTGTTCAGCAAAACTATATTTAGTTACATTGATCTTAACCCTATTGACTTGAAAATCAATCCCAATCCTCTTCCCATAAGGTTCACTTAGCCCCTCACCGCGTGGGTTCGAATCCCGGCAGGGTCATTCGGATTTTCATGTGAGGAAGACTTCCAGTTGGCTTGCGGTAGGTCGGTGGTTCTACCCGGATGCCTCCGTGCATTCGGTGCCTTCCTCCACCTGTAATTAGCTGGACGTCGATATATGACTGAAATACTTTCGAAGCGACGGTAAACTCAAATAGTCAAGTCGAGTCTTCCCATAAAGAATCTATATAATTAATCTGATTATCATACCTCATTCTCAAAAAAGAAGTTATCTGACGGAAACGAAAAATCTATTTTAGTGACAGTAACCTTGACCATGACAATATCATCCTGAAACTGAATCTGAATCAAAATCGTTGTAGATCCCAATACTGGGTTTTACACAACACCCTGCAAATCAATCCCAACCTTCCTCTTTCCATATGGTATATATCTACAAAATATGAAACATATATCTCTGTTCTTACAGGAGATATTCGACGGAAACAAATGTTATGCGCCCACATACTCACCAAACAACGTATCCCATTCTAAAAACAAGGATTTCCGTTAAAAACTTGGGGGCGAGTCCACTACCAAATACTCACTACTCTTTAGTTTTTTCAACTGGATGTTTTTTTGTTTGTTTAATTTAGGTAGATTAAATTGACAATCACGCAGAAAGATATGCACCCCGAAACTCCTTATCCTGAAATAATTTATGCAAACCAATGAAACGGGTACTTTTCTGATATTGACAAAAAAAAGTTTTACAACATTACATTATATATTTATTTCTCTCTATTAGATATTACATATGTCAAAAACGGGATTTGTAAGACTCTACGAACTTGAGATATATCTTAAAAAGGGTTCGTCAATGAGACCGGTAAGACTGCAGTGGGTTTTGCAAACCCCATACCCCAGTCACCTTCCGTATAGTTCAGCCAGAAGAGATATTCAAATGAAAGAACATTTTAAGCTTATTGACATAAAAACTAAGAAACTCAAAACGATATTATAACTGATCCATACTGCACGCTGGTAGAGTCCCGACCCAGTTGCTGTTCTCACACGCCAAAGTCAGGTTCCCGGACATCAGATAGCTGTCCTGGATACACGAGAAGTTGACCAATAGTGTTGTGTTGAGTGTGATCACCGCGTAGTTTGGAACAGAGGTGATGAATGAGCAGGGAGCACCTTCATTTTTAGTAATAATATTAATAATGTGATTAGTAGATACAGTAGTTGTAGCAGTAACAACAATAATAACAAAAAGAACAAAAACAACATTGATAAGAGCTATCATTATCGTATAATTAGTTAAGAGATAAGCAGTAAAAGGATTTTTTTATATTAAAATACAGTGGTCACGCGATTCCTCAAGGTCGGACGGGATCTGCAAAAAAACCTCGAAGAATCGCCGGTTTCGAGGAATCATTTATGTGTCAAAATTCAATACATTTACATTTGTTGATACCTTAACGTCGTCTTTTCATTAATTATTTTGTTAATTTTAGCCTTTAATAATACTTTATAAACATAATATATGTTTAAAAATACAAAAATAACACGATCATAGCTTTCATTGTGAGAATTAAGTCAGAAATAAATTCTTTTTTTACCGATAATATGATTGAAACCCTTTGTTTTAGTTTGTGTATATGGTGGCGTTGCGTATTTTTTACATTCTTGAAAGAAACACTTATACCGTTGTTCTTCAAATTAATGATAACAGAGAAAAAGAACAACACTCAAACAATCAAAATCGGCTCCTTTAATGACAAATAATTAATCATGCAGACCAATCACAGTTTGTTACATGATCAGTAGGTGCGAAAATAATTTCTACATGGTCGTGTTGATATAACGGTTCACCGATGTTCTCTAAGGATGGTTTGACAATGTGTGAAAACAAAAAGAAAACCACCTCGACCAAGGTGTTAATTACAGGTGGTCAGAGGGCCGGTTTATGCCCAACTGTCCCACTTTTTGATATTTTGTTTCCCAACTGTCCCACTCAAGATTTTTAGCACCTTGCTGGGTGTGTTTTGATAAGGGATTATAATCTATTTCAAACTACAACACATTAAAATGAATTGAAGTTGTATTATCTGATTTTGTTTCTGATTTTTTTTTTGATTTTGTATTTTAAGAGGTAAAATTTCATGTTTTAGTTATATTGTATTATTTCTTTCTAAAATGTGTTTATTAAGGTCCATTAATTAGGGTTACTAAATTAATTGTAATTTATAGTGTAAACATGCATTCCTTTGATCTCTGGCTTTAAAGCTTATGTGAATTGATAAAGATAAAAAATAATTTGAACTTATTAAGATAATTATCACCTCTGCTACTTTTTTCTTTAAATTGTGTTAATTGATTGGTCCAACTAAAGTCCATTTATCCTGTATATATTGCTAAGTGATTGGATTAAGAAATACAAACAAGTCCTTTGATCTAGCAGTTTACTACTTAAGGTAAACAATTTGATTTGAAGTAATTAACATTTTTGGTTATCAATTTATTGTGACTTTCAAACTGTGATATCTCATTAATGAACTGAACTGTATCAGATACAATATATTTACATTCTGATGTAAATGTCTTCATTTGATAGTAAAATTTCACTAAGTAACATCGTCTGAAATTATAAGCTAAAATGGCAAATGCACAAGTGAGTGTGCAGTTTGTCAAGAACCAACGTGGTGGTGATAGTCTGGTTTACAATGGATTCAGATACCAGGTCAAAAACCGAAAACCAACAAGGGTGTACTGGGTCTGTCATGTCCGAACCTGTTCTGCTAAAATCACAACAGCTGACAACATTCCAGTTTCTGTGACCAATACCCATAATCATGCAGCCGAACACATGGAACTGAAGCGCCATGAAATAAATCAACTCATGCGAAAGAGGGCACGCGAAGAAACCACGCCGATTCCGTCAATATATGAAGAAGTCATATCCAGTCTGAGAGACAGAGAATGGGACGAAGATGCAGAACAAGTCTGCAAAGGATTACCAACCTTCCCCTCCACCAAGTCATCTCTATACAGGGAAAGAGGTGCATTGAGACCGGGGATACCAAAGTCCAGGAGTGACATAGATTTGGATGGAAAATGGACTGAAACGCACACTGGTGAGCAGTTCCTACTGGTTGATGAGGCAGAGAATGACAACAGGATGCTGATTTTTGCTACAAGAACAAATCTCCAGCATCTGGCACAGAACCCAACCATATATGGAAACGGAACATTTTATGTGTGCCCAGACATATTCAGCCAGGTCTACACACTCCATGGATATATTGATGGACACATGTATCCGTTAGTGTTTGCCCTTCTGCCTGGAAAAAGTGAAAGGATTTACTGCAGACTTTTTCAACATCTTCAACAGAAATGCAGGGAAATAGGAATGGAACTGGGACCAGACACACTCCTGATAGACTTTGAGGCAGCAACCAAGCAGGCAGCTCGCAGAGTGTTTCCAAATGTGAATGTGAAAGGGTGTTTTTTTCATTACACACAGTGTGTTTGGCGGAAGATACAGAAGCTTGGCTTAGTTGGACTGTATTCTGAGAATGAGGACTTTAAGAAACTAGGAAGAAGAGCTGCAGTTCTGCCTCTAGTCCCCATACAACATGTTGAAGATGTGTGGTTTGTCGCACTGACGGATGCTGAAAATGCAGAGATTCCAGTGGATGTTTCAAGGTTCACAGACTATGTCACTGAACATTGGGTTGAGGGAGACAAGGACAACTGGAACCATTTCATAATAATTGCACTGAAATATTCCATCCATTTAGGTAAAGACTATAGTCACTCATCCATGACAGTCTATTGTTATCCAATTAAGCATGATTCCCAACTGTCCCACCTTGATTTTTACTGTTTTATATAAAAGTGGGACAGTTGGGAAGACACCAGAGGGCCGGAGTATGGTTGTCAGGGAGATATAGGTAGGTTTTGATATCGACTTCGAGGAATCGCATAGAAATAATATAGATTATACTATCTAGGGACCAAGGACGGAGCTCGAGGAATCCAAAATCGCATGTTTGAAGAATCGGGGTTGTAGCTCGAGCCAGCGCCGGTATTCAATGAATCGCCATTTAAACGCCCCGAAAAAAAAAAATTGTGATCTTTTTTTTATATACTTTCACGAGAGAGAGAGAGAGAGAGAGAGAGATCATTAAGCAAAATAAAAAAGTGTCAATTTTATCAAGAGATAATGAGCCTTTAAAATAAACAATATATTTTCAAAAAATGAACGTACTACATATGGGTTGGGATCCTGTCCATGATCCATTGACACAATGTTGGGTCAAATTTCCCGACAGTAATATAGACTCGTTCACGCATGCAAAGGCGATGTAATAAGAGGTGTTGGTGAGCATTACTGTATTGTTTGGTACATCGGTGACGTAAGGACACTGCTCACCTGGAATAACCATGGAAACTGCAAATCTTTAAAACAAATAACGCGCAATACATGTATTATAGCATCGTTGGAAAACAGCACGTGACTCATTCGGTTATTCTTACCTTTGCTCGTTAAGCACTGCTCCCATTCGTTGACCCATGATGTGATGGACATTTTTGGATTTCTGATGTGGTCGAGATATATTCTTATCTGTCCGAGTTTTCCTATCTAGATTTTATGCATTCTTACTGAGGAGTAAGTATCAATTGGTCGCTATAGTTCTAGTAACTATCTTTAAAACTAGAGCTTCGCAGAGCGGCACCAACGCTCGTCTGTTTTACATGTCGACAACGGAGGTCATATTTGAGATTTCAAGTTTGAACAAGAAAAAGTATAAAAAAAACTGTTTAGAAAATACTGATCACTGAGTTTTGTCACATGTTCCCTTTAGCAAGTATGCCAAGAATGAGAACAACATCTTTGATAATTTAAAAATTATTCTATCAATAGCAATTTTAACAAAAATTATTAGTTAAAAGGGGGCATAACCCAGAAAATATTGCTTTCAGAATAATGCCCCTTAGTTTACAAATGTACTTTGTCATGATTATCAAGTATTCGAACCTTTACTATTTTTCAAATCATTCTACTTAATAAGCAATTTTAACAAAAATTCTAACTTATTCTAACGAGGGGCATAACTCCGAAAATATAGCTTTCACAATAATGTCCCTTGTCTTGGAGTTCCATGATTATAACGTATTCCAAGCTTGATACCTTTTAAAAAGTTTGAGTAATGGGCTACATTAAAGTTTTTGCAGGACGACGACAGCGACGACGACCCAGCCATCATAATGGCTCGACTTTTTCTTCGAAACAGATGAGCTAACAAGGAAACGTTTGTCACGTGTCCCGCGACAGACAGATGTAGTGAAATCCAACAAGCAGTTGGGTTTTCGACGATTATTTTTAAGAGCGGAGTAGTCATTTAGCTACATCACGTGCGTTAGATGTATGGGCGGGAGACGTTTGGAGAATAAGAAAAGTGTGTGTGTGTGTGTGTGAGATCAGCCTATAGCAAGGAGTATCCACACTTTTTTTCTTATGTATATACATGTATTGCCTCACAGAAGTTATCGTTTGTATAACAATGAGAAGAAAATATCAAATCTTGCATTGATGCAAATCATATATTAAAAAGCAAACGGCTGGTGTACAAGAGAAAATTGTAAATAAATAAATAAATAAATAAATAAATAAATAAATAAATAAATAAATAAATAAATAAATAAATTAAAACATTTAAAGGTAAATTAAAAAAAAATCTATCTTATATATTATTAATGTTTTCGATATAGTAAAACACTAATTCATTTCATACGTTGGGATCTACAGTCAGATTCGGAATTTGTGAGACTGATTTTTTTTTTTTTTTTTTTACGATCCTAGAAATATTATATCAATATCTTAATCTATTTCTCTCATGGAAAAAGTAACTAATGCCATGTAAGTGAGGAACATTTCGATGACAGGTAGACCAATCAGCAGTAGAAAACCTCACTCACCCTTCCATATCCGCACATGCGCATTAACCGTTTCTCGGCACACGTTATTCGCTGTATCACCAAACTGGGAACTTATCCGCACAATGCAGCGATCGTAAGACGAGATGTATGCGGGGTGCCAGAGTCTGACTGATTGAGTCACATCGGAGTAGGCAAACACAAGTCCGGACACACCGTTTAAACCATCAGACATGGCCGCTCCCCAGGCTTTAAAGTGATAGCCGTAGTTATCTGTCGCTGTCGGTTCAGACTAAACACATTGTAGAAGAAAATTGTTACTTTACTAGCTTTTCTTTCACCACATCCTTCGAACGGGTTTGGTTAAAATGTGAAATAACTCCGACATGTTGTTTACGCAATGTTAAAAATAAAGACGTTATTAATGATGAAATATTTGATAGTAAAAACCGTCATCTTCATTATCACCAGAAGAAGAAGTGTCTATGAAAAATGTAATACCAGTAACAAATAAACACAGTCGTATAATAGCTATTAATTCATCAAGTACATGTAGTTGTGAAAGTATTAAAAGAGTGTTCATGTGCTTCACCCACGTGATATAATGATATGCATCTGAAACTCGAAATCGTGGTTAAAAAGAAAAAAATGTAGATAACGATTATTTTTAACTAGAAGCGCTTTTGATAAATGTATGTTATATTTTGTTATTTTACAGTTACAAGTGTTATAAGTTGGGAACATCATTTTAAGGAGTGAACAAAATATTCGTGCCATTTACGAAACAGAACAGCAATATGGAGGGAGATCTACTCCTGCAGAAACGTAGTGTTTCGCAACAGACACTAGTATGTATTCCATCTAAAGAAGTGTGCAAGTATTATACGGTATTACAGGTTTTAGCCTTCCAAAAGTTCCTCCAAGAGAATTTCTTAACTTTAAAACAGAAGGGTAAAATTACTTATATCTTAAATTATCAAATAGATTGCCATATGTTCTACTAGTATTCAACAAAAGATTGATGCAAGTATATGACATAAAATCTTAACTTACAGAGACTTCGATATAATCGGTATCAACATTGAAGAACATGACAGACAACTCGTGTGCTCCAATGTCTTCAGCGGCCAAAGTGCTGTGTTGAACGGTCGTTGTCTGGACCGGCGAGACGACGCTTTCATGCCACATCTTAGTTTAAACATATTCTATTTTCATTAACTGGACGGAGCTATCTCTAAATGTGGAGCAGGAAAAAACTGAAAATCACATTATCTTACTCCCTGAATGCATACCTGTTTTTGTATCTTTCTTCTCAATGAAACGGAAAATTGATATTGTAATGGTGGGGGAGGAAGAACAAAAGAAAATGCGATTTTTCTTATTTCTTTCTTTTATTTTCATTTTTTTCCCTTTGTCACAACTCAAGTTCTTTCTATCCTTCCTCTCTATTCTTCAGTTCCCCCCCCTCTTCTCTCAAAATAAAGAATTATGGTTTATACAGTTCACAGAAATCTTACTTACATAAAATTACCATAGTTTCTATGGTTAACCATTAAAGCTAAAAATAGACTGTACCGTAAAATTTGAGGTAATACTGAATCGTAAGTAACCGTAAAAACAAATAAATCACTAAGGATACCGAGAATTTGCGGTAACTACATGATAAAGCAATCATTTACACTATCATGCTTAATGTCAACAAGCAGGGCCTAGTATCTACCACTGTCAAGTGTATCTCCACTAATTAGTAAAAGGATAGATAAATGGCTTTTTCAGGTCTACGACATATTTTTGCGGCAGCTATACCGAAATTTTACGGTTAACCAAAAAATACTTAACACTTTAGATTTCATTTATTGCACTTGTAAAATTATTTAAAACAGTAAGTATCAGTTTCTAGTACTTATCAAAACTGTGATAAAGTAATTCTTCTTATACTTCATAAAATAAATTTCCTGAAACTATGCAGAAAAGCCCCGTAAAAAGGTAAATAAATGTTTCCCCATAACTTGTAATGTCATCAGTAGCGAAAAATAACTGAAACTATCATCCTAACCGCAGATGCCCTGTTCAGTTCAGAGACTCAACAATGCTCCTTTCCGTCATGTACCGAAGAAAACACACACACACACACACACACACACACACACACACACACACTATTGAATTATATTATTGGCAAGAAAAAAATGACCTGGAAGACGGCATCAACTTACAAGCCCTTTTCCACAAATTATATACGTCGTGACTTTTCAAGTATATTTTGTTTGTTATTAGAACTATACCTAATTGAAAAGGTCAGATAATTGTCCAGTTTTAAGTATACAAATACACTAAATGTGTAAAATTAAAGTTCAAGGTCGAATTCCACCAACAATTCTTAGCGCTAAGTAATACTTAAATACTTATGGATGAATTTCATTTATCTTGTTTATATGATCAAAATAACTAAATATTTTATTTCTTAACAATTATTTCCATTTATTAAGGCACTTTATCATTTCGGTTTAGTCATCTACTGTATTTCATGAAAGAGTAATAGTGGAATATGTATCTACCTAGTTTAAGAATTTAAGTATTACTTAGCGCTAAGTATTGTTGATGGAATTCGAGCTAGATGACATAAAATAACCTTGATGATGATGGTGGCGCTGGGCCATGTCTTTGACGACCCACAACTTCCCCCCGAATCTGTGTCTCCCCATCCATCACAGCGGTTAAACAGTCCTGAAATATAGCATTGGTCGCGAATAAACGGGGAACAACAGCAAAAGCAATGGGATCCTGACAAAATTGTATACGAAAAGTGCGAAAGAAATCATTTGTATACTTGATTACAAATGAACTTTGTTCCTATGCATTTTATCTTTGCCGTGTGTATAATCAAATTTGAACGACCCCAATGACCTTCAGATCAGGACGTCTGATTAGGGTTTGATTCTTGGTCGGACTTAAAAGTGGTAGAGCACCCTTGACTGCCACTCAGCATATAATGGTAGTTCCTGGACTGTCTGCCCCGGTGTCTGCATAATATGACTGACAACGACATAAAACACAGACAAAAATATTTCCAAGAAACATAACAAATCAGCTGGAGTATCTTTAGCCATGCATGTACATTTGTTGTACATTCTACTGAACTGGGTGACATGCTTCTTATACTATCTTAAATTGAACTATTTCAATATGTTTTTTCATTGCACGTGATGATAAACAACAAAACCTGATGGTGATATGGATGTTTCCATCAAAAATAGGTCAAAAGTCAATGTAAAGGTCAACTGCATAATGAAGAGGCCCATTACCACTTAAATAACTGTCCAAATATTGCAGCAATCCAATGAAGCACATAGAAGTTAGAGCATATTAACCAAAAGGTAAACCAGACGCCGCTTTTTCATCAAAAGTAGGTCAAATGTCAAGGTCACAAGGTCAACTGCAAATTGTAAGATCCACCCACTTAAGCAACTGTCTAAATATTAAAAGTGATCCATTGAATGACATTGAAGTTATATAGCAGATTAAAATAGATCAACTGAGCGGACGACCGACGCCCGTCAACGTCCGACGTCCGCTCGGACATCATAATTTTAAGGATGAAAATTTTTTGTTGTTGAAAAACTCGTCCAAAATATTAAAAGGTGTTGCTTGTTTGACATTACAAGAAATATGATTAGCTATATAAACGAACTACCTTAAACATCTAAATATAAGCCACTTTCCTTGGTCTAAGTTTCCAACAATGACAGTAAAAAATAAATGAATTAATTAATGAAACAGTTGGCTAACTGAATTAGAATGCGAGTTGCCGAATATGGAAGCCATGACTGTCTTATGTTAAAGTATTCAGAGAAAAATTTAACAACTAAGAATCTAAAAGGAATGTAGCGAGTGGCATGTTGTCACTCAATGTATTGTGGAAATGAATCATTAATATCGAAGCGTCCCCGTTGGCCGAGTGGTTAGAGCGTCCGCCTCGAGTGCTGGAGGTCCTGGGTTAGATCCCCGGCCGCGACATACCAAAGTCGTAAAATTGGTACTGGCAATATTGACCCGAGACATCTAAATATTCAGTGGCCTTTCTTCGGCAATTGTCGGTTTCCGAATTCAAACATATGGACTTTTAAGGTACAACACGTATATATACTACGTAGAAGCATATACTTATACGTATCATTGCTTTGTTAGCCTCAATGATAATGTGCTTGACTTCGGAGCTGAATGTCTTGGGTTCGAATCTAGCTCAGACCATTGATAATTTTCATATTAACGATGATTTGACCACCGTGTTTAATAAGTTATACATGCAAATCACACATATATAACACGATTTGGTCGAAATATATGTTGAATACTTTAGGTGGTTTACTCAATACTCGACTGGATATATATATAGTTAAAAGAGAAAACAATAAATAAAAAAGACACCAGCAATTCAACAAATTATTCGTTCATCCTATCATACAGAAAATAATGAAAAGAAAATCGATAAGTGAATAAAATATTAATTAACAAAATAAATGGCTGCTTCAAGTCAATCTTGGCATATAATATAGTTCCTTTGCTTAACGCTTAGCATATAACGGTAAGTCCAGGACTTGTTGTTTCGTTGTCAGGATAATGTGACTGAGAGAGCTATCTTGGCACATGCCTACGGCATGATATTACAGTGTGACAACAATATATCTGTCTCAAGCAGACATAGTCTCCAAATGACTGTCAGTGGCACTCTAAAGCAAAACCAACACTAATATTATCTTAATTAAGACGGTTAAGGCTTTCCATAGTCGAGCATGGTAACATCTTGGACAATCTATAAAATTTCTTACCATTAAGGCTATTCGGAAGCGGAACCCAAACACGAACGTGAGTAGAATTCACTCCGTACACGAGGCCTCCCCAGTTGCTGCCGCTTGCGTCAGAGAGGTGCGAATCGGTACCTTGTTGGAAATCAGAATTAAAATAATAAATACTGAGTAGGATTTACTCATAATAGTTTAGAAAGCCTACTTTTTGATATTTATCATTTAGTTGATAACCCGGTTTAAATAACAGATTATGAATTCAGTGGTCCGAAATAACTTGGTTACACTAGTTCTCTTTTGTTTAGAATTGTATTTTAACGATAAGAAGATTGTCCTGACGCAATTCTGCAAAGACCGAGGCAGCTTACCTTTAACAACGTTTTCCCACCAGTTGATCAAAAAGGTCATTCATTTTATTACCAGTTTATCTCTGCTATTTCTTCAATCAAAGGCAACGTTAATTTGGAAATATATACTCGGTCAAACTGTAAAATGCAATCGATTCAATATACAAATGCCATAACATAATGGATCATTTCACTCCGAAAAGAGACGTAAACGCATGTACATCAATGAGCAGTTCCCGAACTCCTAATCAACATGTACTTTTTGTTCATTTGGAAGTTTGACTGGTCAAGTTAAATCAGCGAATTACCGTATACCGGGTATTTCCGATCCTCTAGTAAGATTATCTATAAAACGTGCACATTTGGGGATGCTAGGGCTCTTCCTTTGCATACCCAAACCTTTGAATTAATATAAAAAAATCTCAATACCTAAAATGTCAATAAAAACACACATTATAATGTTCATTATCCTAAAGATGAAATAATTTACATGTATTCTTATATATTTCAAAGCATTATTTTCACTGATGTAATTTCAATACTTTCTTGTAAAATTTAGAGTTGCATTCATAATTTTAATCTTTGTATGAAACAGTGACATTCGATGTTGATCTCTTAGTCTTAGGAATCGAATGAACAATTGAAATAAATGACTAAATTATCCAACACTTAAATTATATAGTTTATAGATGCAATACCTTTAAAATGATACAATTATCTATTTCAATTCGAAAATAATAATTTTTAGGCAGTTCTGATTCCCTGTCTTTGGTCTCGAATGTATCCCGTTGGCGGAAATAGTGGACGCACACGTAAACTCACCTTGACCTTCAGCAATTACGCCTCCATTCTCGAGCTGCACGGTCGTCAGACTTGGTAAAGACGCGAGACTATGGGCAACCTCGGCATATACCACTTGAAATAACAATAAACATTATAATTATGTATAATTAAAGTGGGTTGTTTATGTACAATCATGCAAGCTAGGAAAATGATAGAAAGTGACTGATAAATCCGTATGGCTGCTGCATGTCAAAAAAAAAAAAGAGACAAAGACCAACATTAGAATTATATTTCATTTGAGATTTAAATCTTAATGGTTTTGAGCAATATTTGCTATTTATTACAAGTCGAGAGCATGCATGTTTTGCTTGTTTTTGTTTAAGTGTTATCTTAAAGGTTATAATTGATTTCGGCTTAGTCATTTACTTAATATTTTATAAATCAGAAATGGTGGAATGCGTTTCAACCCAGTTTAAGAATTTAAGTATTACTTAGCGCTAAGTATTGTTGGTGGATTTTGAACATGAATTTAGCCGTTTTGTATCCTTCCGCGCCCAGTAGCGTATCCATACAATGCGATTGTTTACATCAGGTTAGTACGGTCATGACCTCTTTACGTAGGCATTTTATGAATGGAACCACACTCATGATTGTAACCGAACAAATCAAAGTGACGTCAAATCAAAGACGCCGCGCATGTTTTTGAAGCATGATTAAAGCAAAGCCAGTTCAGAGTAATTTTTATAACCTGTGCAAGTATCATTTAAAAACAGCGGGTCTAAAATTTCTACTAAGCAATGATACACGCCATTTTGCTAAATATATCCTCAGCTGTAGGCAGTTTGGTTCAGAATGTTCTAAAGTTTGTTCTTAAAAGTTCATGCAAATCAAGAGTGTCTTCGGCCTAATTTCCATAAATGTATTTTTTTTCTTTATCTATTACTCGAATCTATTAAATCCTTTCTCATAATACTGGAAGAGTTAGGGGTCTGTAAGATGCATGACACTTCTGAACAGTAAGCTACTTAAGCGGTGTTAATGCCAATATAGAAATATCATCATCATCAACAACAAGGACATTGATCACCAAACAAGTTTTATTTGGTACGTGAATTAGTTATAAGTCCCGAGTTTTACTGTCTTCCCGATAGTTATTACTTCCCTTGATAAGTACAATAAAGTAACGTAGTTTGATGATATGTATACATTAATATACAACTATATAGCTATATAGCTTTACAACATATGCTGGCAATGTTGAGTTAAATTTACTCATATCAGGCACTTTTTCATAATTAACTTACATACTGGGACCATATATTGGGAATGGGGCCGTCAATTAGACATGTCCGATACGGCAAGATGTATAATGTTTCTGTTTTTTTACACTTTCTACAGTATACAGTAATATGTATCAATAAATTTTTTTTTTTTTTTTTTTCCAAGTTGAAGATATGTAATTGAATTCTTAAATTGTTATGGTCATAACACATCTTCCACAACATTTTTCTGAATTTTATTGAATTGGGCTGCAGGCCTAGGAGTTTAGGGAGGAATTATCAGATCCATTAAATATGTCGAACTTCTTTTAATAACGATAGAAGATATGCGTATTTTGAATCTGTTTTCACATCAGCCTATAAAAGTAAATGGTTCATAAAGTTTTATTTCATAAATACATGTATTACATAGTTTTATTTTACAATTATAATGGTGATTGCTCCCTTTCTCGATTATGCGGCCCCATAGCCAAATTTAAAACCTATTCCATACTGAGGCGAATCTCGTGCGAGTTTTGTAGCCTCATGACCAATACCACGGGCATCGTCACTCACAACTATTGTGGGTCCAGTTATCTACGATTAAAACCGAATAACCTCTTAATTTTGTATGAATGAGCGAACGACTGAAAAGAATTCTACAAAACAGGTATGCTGAGATGCAGCCAAAGTGTTGTAAACTCAATTTTGAGTAAAAAAAACACATAGTTACAATAATTGTATGTAGCATAAAAACACAAAATAACTATTTTCCCTGTGATGTTGCGTAACTTTCACTTTACCATGCGGATAAGTATAGTTTCTTACGATGCAAAGGTGACTCGTGCCTGAATTTGGATGGTAGATGTGCAGTTTTGGTTATTTAATGGTGTTACAAACTTACAATAGTCCATACAGAATAATAGAAAGCTTGAATTCCGATACAAATCCGCATAACTTACTAATAATCACATCAATCTATCTCAGATACATCGAGATATCTCCAGTTATTTGTTGCTCTATGGAATGGCTGATACCTGTATATATCTGCTCTCAGAAGTTACTAAGGACACAGTATGGAGCCACTGATTTGCATCTATAAATAGAAACTGTGCCGTCGCTCGGTAGTACAAATCAAAGCGCTGATAGTGCTAAGAGAGCAATATCGTGGCATTTCTTTTGGTTATCAAAGTAACTCTAATAAACGGGGGTCAAATTTTCGCGCAATGCCAATACCTCGTTTTAACGTTGCTTTAACATGGTCATTAGAAGATATTAAAGATGAATGCACCATTTGTTTCATCAGACTGTTGACAATTGGCACATCGCATCTCTTACTCTCCCTATTTCTATAGCCTACAATGAACAATCGTGTATTATTTAAATATAAGTTTGCTATTTGGCAAAAACTAAATTACATTGCATATCTGCAGCTCGTAAAACCCTCTTCCAACTTCAGTGCATTCAGCGCTTTGATTAAAAGCCTGCGAGAACACGGAGATCCATAAGAGTTCTAAGTTTCTACGAGCTCCGTGCGAGTAAAATAATATTGTTGACCTAAAAACCTGTTCGTACAATAATAAGTGACTTTGCTTATTTTAGTCAAGAGCATTTGATATACTTTATATCTGAACTGAAGAATATATTAATTCCTTGCCTAAATTTTACTTAGCGGTCAAAGATCATTTTTGAAAAAAATAACGAATGTTTCCCAAGTTTTAGAGAACCCACACTTGAGAAGATAACTTAAGTTTAGAAAATCATATTGTGTGAAAATGGTAAACCTCTTTTCGTACTGTATTGCTTTAATGCACATGGTTTGATGTTTGATTTAAACATATTGTTTTTAATCTCAAATATATTCATGGTGTCACTGGTAATAATTTGTACAAAATTTTAACATTCCAATTTTTTTGGGTTTTCATTGCATCTTAAAAGTCGAATTGTTAGTAGGATAATGTAAATGTCAATAACGTCTTTATATGAGGTTAAAGTTTCTTAAAAAATATATTTGCATAAGTGACAATACAGAGTCAGAACATATATAGTGTATTCAGGTCCGGAAAAGTGCTCATTAAAGTTGTACTTCCTTAACTCTTTTCTTTCTAAAAGGGCGCCCTTTGATGTTTCTTGTTCTAACCTATCATAAATAGATCCATGCGATTGCCTTAGAAATAGCATGATACATTTAGATGATGATGGGGCAACATCTAAGTCTCTTTGAACTCATAGAAATTTCTACTGACGTAGAACATTTATATACGAGTTCTAACCAAACAATGATTACCAGTTGAGTCCATAATAAAGGAGGGCACTATGAAAGATGGCGGCGGGAGATCATCCGGGTGCCAGAGACGCACTCTGACGCTTGCGGAGGAGTACTGCTCTTTGTTGTCACCGATCCACCAACTTTGGCCTTGGAAAATATAAACATGAGCAGTGAGTAAACTTTTTTGACCCCACTTTTGAACTACTTGGAATATATATATATATAATATATATAATATTCAAATAGCATATTTACTGTCGATGGGACGTTAAATCCAATAAACAAATAAACAAACAAACAAAAAATAGTCTATTACGCTTAGGATGTCACTGCTGCTTATTGGTAGCTAACTTATGACTGCGGATCAAAGGGTTGAGAGTTTGAACCACGTTAAGGGTAAAATCTTTAAGACCTTCAAGAGTAAAAATAACTAATTCTACAAATATATGCTTACAATTTTGGATGGATTGGGTCGTTTGAGGGCATCTCGATGCGAGCAAAAACTCACCTGTATAGACTATGTAGCTAATGATATCTGACCCGGAAGTGTATTTTGTTCGCGCACCGTAAAGCCACACTACCGTCTTGTTGTATGTGCAGAACACGCCTCCTCTGACGTAATCTGAGTTGTCGTTATCCACTTGCCCACTTCCGATACTGGGGAATATAAATCCCGAAGAGGACCTCACCTGTGGAAGTATCAGATATGGATGAGATAACATACTGACAGTTTAGTTAGGTTCTTGAGTAATAAATAAAATGTCCAGCTATTGTCTTAAGATGTTAATACACATGTATAGGTTTCAATACGTGTCATTATAGCAAAGTGTTTATAAATACATTAAATGAAAATACATGTATTTATAGACATCAACAGAATTTTGTATGAAAGATAAATGATGTTCAAACGTCTCTATGAGAGATCGTTGTCACCTTACATATATTTGATTTTGTATGACTTTTGAAATTAGCATTTGTCTAAACAGTCCAATTCATCGTTCGCTGTTTAAAATTGGTTAATTGAGTTTAAATTATTGTGTATGAAACGCTACCTTGTCAGAAATCATGAAATTTCTGCTGACACAGTAATTTTAGTTTTCTGAATTTGTACAATGGTACAGGGACAAACATATAGTTATAACATTCAAATTGTCTGGCACAAGAAATTTCTGAGTCGTCGTGTCTGCGCATTTCAGG
>CM037788.1:61885259-61935259 GCA_021229015.1 Solen grandis | reverse complement strand
TCCTACTGTTTTCTAAGGTCATTTTCAACTAACAAGAACACCTATATTCACAGGTAAATTAGCTTCATTTACACTAGCTCCAAAGAGAGGCCAACACTAGCAGTAGCCCATAAAACCTGTACAGAAGTTCCTATTATCTTATCTGGTTCCCTGTCTCTAGTCTCCTATCTACAAACTGGGAAACAGCTACAGCACCTGTTTGTCAATCTAATCACAATATTGGTATCACTGGCCCAACAGGGGCACGCCCCACTATCACTGTGTTTATCAATTAAATCTACACTCCCTCAACAATCATGGTACCACCCCTCACCATACCAAAATTTTCATAATCTGTCACATGTAAACTACTGATTTTATAAATATTTCCTGCAATGATCCACAGTTGTATTAATACAATCAAAATCAAAATTGTTATTCTTTTCCTATAATAATCAACTGCCAAATTGCATTCATATTATGATACAAGCAGGCATTCATATGGGTTTAAGCAGTAAAATATTCAGAAACATTTTACATGGTCAAAAGAGAAGTATTAATTGTAATAATCAATGGGGAAGCAGTAATAGCTTTATACTGAGCTAATTATAGATTTTTAATATAATATCCATGTAAAATATCAACAATAAAACAAAGACAAATCATATTGTGACCAATTAAAACTGGAATCTTTGTTAGACCAGGTCATTAAATATATCAAATAAAATGATCTTTTATATTTAAAATTGTCATACCAAACCAGGGGTGTAAAATTTTCTTTTAGGTCTTTCAAATAAAAAGGCTTTCTTTATCATTTTGCTGGTAACCAAAACGTCAAATAAATATCATGATGAAAGACAAAAAGCAACTTGAAACTCAACTGAACATATATCTGTAGACACTGAAAGGCAGTCTTGCTGTCTATATGTTTTCCAGATATCATTGGGTATTGTCTTTAAAAGCTGATATCAATAAAAGTATTGTATTAGTTCAGCAAAGCTATAACTATCTGTGAACACAAAATGATGCTGAGCTGCAATGGGCAATAATGCTCTCTGTCGTATGTTGCACAAGATATTCTGTCGGCTGGGATGGTTATGCCGTCTGCTCAAATTGCGACCGTTTGCTGACAACGCTCTTGTCCTGTCCCCGGGGACTCTCAGGACCACTCTCTGACACAAGACCTGCACTGGATCGCTGGGACCTGGAACCAAACCACATACAATGATTAGCAGGAATAAATTGGGCACATTGTACCTTTGATTATAGATAATAAATCAACATATATACATGTATATATGCAATAATCTTCCAAAAATAATACTCTGGGGCCGTATTCATAAAGCTCCTTAGTTTTTAAGGAAAATAATTCCTTAACTAGAGTAAATATCCTAAGGTGTTTTATATATAAGACTAAAGGAAATCCTTAATATCTAAGGGAAATCTATGTGATTTTAAGGAAAATCTTAGAAACTAAGGGATTTTTTTTCCTAAGGAGCTTTATGAATACGGCCCCTGATCTAATAGAGCAGGCAAGAAAATGAAAAACAAGAGGGCCATGATGGCCCTGAATCGCTCACCTGCTTATAAATGAGCAACAACTGTTGCATTTTTCAAACTGACCTACTTTTTTACCCCCACATGACCCAACTTCAAACTTATCCAAGATTTTATGGAAACAGACATTCCAACCAAGTTTCATGAAGATTGGACCAAAGATGTGGCCTCTAGAGTGTTAACAAGGTTTTTCTATGATTTGACCTGGTGACCTTTCTTATGACCCCCACATGACCCAAATTCAAATTTGTTTAAGATTTTATGGAGAAAAACATTCTGACCTAGTTTCATGAAGATTGGGTCAAAAATGTGGCCTCTAGAGTGTTAACAAGGTTGTTCTATGATTTGACCTGGTGACCTACTTTTTGACCCCACATGACCCAAATTCGTACTTGTCCAAGATTTTATGGAGGAAAACATTCTGACCAAGTTTCATGAAGATTGGGCTAAAAATATAGCCTCTAGAGTGTTAACAAGTAAAATTGTTAATGATGCACGGTGGATGAAGGGCGATCACAAAAGCTCACCTTGAGCACGTTGTGCTCAGGTGAGCTAATAATAGGAAAAAGCTTAAGTTAGTCATTTGCCATGGGGTATACGTGTACATTAATTTATCAGACATCCATTTATCCATTTCCTCAAAAAAGAAGAAACATAATCACGGCTTCCTGGGTAAACTACTGTTTTAAACGGCATTGTGTTAATTTTGCACATGCCATATATACATATATATGCATGTATCCAAAGTGAAAATATCATGACATCTGCAGCTATCTTTTGCAAAGTTTATACAGTCATTGAAGACAGCTGGATCACACTTTGGAATGGTTATAAATGTTTAGAATGTTCAACTAGTTTCTCCCGCACTTTTTAATACTTAACATCTATAAATAAATAAAGACTCGAATAGACAACTGTGGTATAAATGAGAGACTAACTTTATAGGTGTGAAAAAAAAGTCCATTTCGAGGGGTGAGAACAAAACCATGCTAAGTTCATATAAATGTATAAGCACTTAGCCTAGTTTCGCTCTCCAGTATCTGAGATCAAGAGAGATTCTGCACATACAAGTGTTTGCACTAGATAGCAATTTCATCCCCTACCAACCTACGCTACAGTGAATTCATCCTCTACAACACCCACTTACTGTCCGATGCCTTGGCACCTGCAGCTATGACAATATACACCACAAATTAACATTGTTATATTGCAAAACATTGAATTTTAATGAGCATGTATTGTTTATCTCCAATCTGTGAACTGAGCACCTTTATACTGGATGGATGATAAAGCAGTTATTGTTCTATTTAGGTTAGGCGTTCACATTCTGTACTGACGAGGCTCAGGTATGAACCTGATATAACCATTGTTTCCTGATGTGACATAAACCTTGTCCAAATCTTGACTTGGCAGCATGTGGAAGTTAAATTATGCTCTAGTTAATTATATCATGTATGATCAGTACCCTGTAAAAACAGGATGACCTGAACATGAAGAAAAACTTGTTTCACTATACATGTATTGTTTTTTCTATATTTGTTTGTATGTGTGTGTTGCATACTGCGAAATTACTTTGGCTTAAGATCCTTCTAAAAACCGCATTTCCTAACCTAACAATTTTCTCTGAACACCAGTATTATCTACTACTTGCCTCAGTTCTTCTTCCCTCTCCCTCATCTCTCTCAGTTCCTGTTCAATCTTGGACTCTGCCTTGTGGTGGGACTCCTTATAACTGAATGTCACGCCCCCACTGGACACCGATCGCCCAAACTTCATCGAACTTCTCATCTCCGGGACTACAGGTGATGATTTCACTTCTGGTGTACCGTTTTGTTTTGTTTCAGGTTCACTTTTCAAGCTACTTGTGCTTTTACGTGCAATGCTAAAGTTTCTTTTTGGTTGGGCAACACTCTCAGCAGGAGCCAAGTCTGTGTATTTCACTACTCCTACATGATCCTCAGAGGTGGATTTAATTTTACCTTCCTCACGATATTTCTTCTCCAGTTGATTCTGTTTATTTATTTCCTTTTGTAACCGTGATGTTGCTAGTTTTTGCATGGAATTATCTCTGGTCTGAGGACCATGAGAAAAGAATGAAGACTTTGTAAATTTCAACTCTTCCTTATCCTTTTCTTCGGACTCTTCTTCCACCTTAACTGCATCTTTAAGTGGTGCAAGTCCTTTAGCAATACGATACTCATTTTCTCTCTCCCTTGCTAACCTTATTTCCCGTTCAATTGGTGTCTCAACTTTTTTGGTATTTGTCTTTTCTTTTCTCTCAGGTGTCCTGTATGCCATCTGATTCACTTTGTCACCAAATGTCGTAACTTTTCCTGCTCTAGGTGTAGCATTTAGGGACTTCTCAGTGCTGTGGCTGGACAGAGATTCCTGGGATTGCCTACGGTTGTTCTTGTAGGGAGACACATCTTTCTGATAGGTGGGTTTCACACTGTCTGCAGTTTTATTCACAACAACTGTTTCCTTTGGTGTAACAACCTTTGGCTGCACTGGTGCTCGACTAACACTGCCATTCATGCTTTGTCTCATTCTCTGTAATTCCTCCTCCCGTTCACGAGCTTCGCGCAGCTCACGTGCGATCAGGCTTTCACCATCATGTGCCCCACTAGCTATTGCCTCCTCGTATGAAATCCTGGATCTCGCGTCCTGGCGGGTCATGGGCTGGTCCTCTGTTTCGCTGAGGACGTCCGGTGTAGAGATTGGTGTGGACTGGGGAGACGTCCTCACCACCTCGCTGTACTCCACAGTAACAGTCTCCTCCTCTACCTCCTCCTCAACTGGCTTCTGTAAGGTACAAAATATAGTATAACAATGAGAACCTTGTATGTTTACACAGGGAATATGTAGGACAATCATTAGCAAACAATGGCTTAATCCAGAGGGCAATTACAGTGATAACCTATCCATTAATCAAAATGCCACCCCCCCCCCACACACACACAAACAATGAACTTTACAAAAAAGTCCAACAATAAAATTGTTATTTTTTTTAAATTTCAAAATATTAAACCTTAATCTTATCCATTAGTATGAATTACCTTTAATCTGAATTGAAGTCCAAGAGAAATATCTTATAACTAGTTACAACAAAAGGAACAAAACCACAGACAATGATGATGTAACTGTCTATCACTGACTTCCTACAGACACTGTCATACCACACCAGATACTTGTCACTAGATTGTGGGACTGGACAAACACTTAAGTGATTCATCAATACCAGCTGGTGCCACCAGACACAAGCATCTAACGCATGTACACTTAAGGTAACTAGAGAGACAACCAGTCAATGTCTCTTTTGCAGATTTATACATGAAATCAATTAAGCCTGTCCAACAAACAATTCAGACAACTCTAGATAATCTGACACATGAACAGTTACAAGCCCTGAAATAAATCAAGCACCCAGCAGTCTAAATAAATGAATATGTAAAAGCTTCCAAAACAAGAAATGTTTTTGAAACATAAATGCCCCCCTCATATGCCATATTTATATAGCTATATTATATGTCTGATGTTTGACTTCATAGCATGGGTATATCACAAAGTTCAGAACTTATCTTGGTGAAGGTTTACAACTGAACATTAGGAACACTGCTAAAATGATGAAACTATATCTTAACTGAAATAAATGAATTGGAGATGATTTACAAAAGTGCAGGAAATTTTAAGAAAGTAACATTGTCAATAATATACAACCAAAATATTATGATTGTTTCATGGTCAGCTGGGCAATACTTACTTAACACAGTGTTTGTGAGGATTCAACTTATAACCTCATGACCCTGACCATTGAGGTACATACCCCAAAATCAAAAGAGGGTTTCCTATTATTTATCAGCAACAATTGTGCAATATCTGATACAAAAGAGATCCTTAGAGTTATCAGTTGGACAATGCTTCCTTAACACATAGTAATAAAGAATTTAATCTATAACCTTGTGACCTTGACCTTTGAGGTACAGACCCCAAAATCAATAGGGTTCTTTTACAAGTCATAAGCAACAATTGCACAATGTTTGTGACCTAGGAGTCAATTAGATTTTGAAAAATCAGTCCGACAATGCTTAATTTAAACAATATTTATGATAATTTATTATCTCATGACCTTGACCTTCGAGGTAAAATTCCCAAAATCAATAGGGGTCTTCTTCTAGTTATAAGCAACAACCATACCAAGTTTAAGATCTCAGGGTCAAATAGAACTAAAGTTATCACTTGGACAAGACGTTCATATAACAAGGCCAAGTCATCAAACATATATACAAAAGCAACCTTGTGACATTGACCTTTGAGGTATTGACACCAAAATTGATAGGGGTCATCTACTAATCATAAGCAACAACCACATGAAGTTTGAGACTTAAAGGTCAAATAGAACTTCAAGTTATCACTCGGACAAGGTCTGGTATTATACATACACAACATGTAACCTTGTGACCTTGACCTTTGAGGTAATGACACCAAAATCGATAGGGGTCATCTACTAATCGTGAGCAACAACCACAAGAAGTTTGAGACATAAAGGTCAAATAGAACTTAAGTTATCACTCGGACAAGGTCTGGTCTACCGACAGACCCGACGGACCGACCTACGGACCGACCGACCGACATGAGCAAAGCAATATACCCCCTCTTCTTCGAAGGGGGGCATAATAAAAAAAAAATGTCTAAGAAATACATATCTCTTCTGTCACTATTTTCTTAGATGACCTAGCTATTAATAACATAGGAGACTTTATCTACGAGGGAAAAACTTTTGAAATTTCCTTTAATTTTCCCTGCATTGAATACTGACATTATTTTTAAAGCTTCTCCCACCCCCACCCAGTGTTTAATGTTGACAATGATATTCCTAATAATGTCATATTAACCCTTTCCCTCATAGATACTCATTTTGACGCCCTCAATAGGTATCACATAAAGCCTGATCTGCAGAAAACCACAGTTAAACCTTACCAAATTTAATTACAAAATCCTCATTTCCAGACCACTGAGGAGCAGCGAACAGCATAAAACCTGATCAGCCTGCGAGTTACTCGCAGGCTGATCTGGTTTTATGCTGTTCGCATAGGTCTTTTCATGGTGTCCTCTATTAGGGAAAGGGTTAACCATGTCCTCCCCTCCCCCGTTAACTTCCTAGTATTGACTTACTAGCACAGATTTTCTACATGTGCCAGCTTCCAATTATAGAACTATTGACACTGATTACCAGTATACCTGTATGATTTATGTTAACAATGACCTCTCTGTATTGTTACAGTATTTCCTTACCTGATTCAGTTTTTGATTTTTCTGTTGTTCCAGCTCCATTTCCCTTTCCCGCTGCAGGCGAATCTCCCTCTCAATTATACTTTCATTTGCGTTCTCATCTTCGTTATTGGAAGACCGAGACTGGTCCTGTGCAAACAATCAGAAAACTCAACATAAACAGCTATCCCTGGAGAAATATCACGGATCTAAATTTAATGCCTAATTTATTGATTTAATTTACTTCAGGTAAGTACTGGTAATAAATCAGGTTCACACTCTAGCACCAGACTGACACACAATTTACAGACTACACAGTTCAATTATATATCACTGAATGGAAGAATGTCAAATTCCTGAAACAATGATCCTGATAACAAGAGAGAGAGTGTATCACAGGACGTGGACATAGCCTGTCTACCTATTGTTTCTCTTTATCAAATAATCAAAACAATAAAGGTGACGAAATAGCTCGTGAGATATACTGATAATCTACAAAAATTACAAATGTAAAGAAAGATGACATCATAAAAATACAGAAATAATTATATTAAATTCAAGTAAAAATAACTGTATTTGATTTAAACACACTGAATTAGTATATTTGATTCAAATTAAAACAATTAAATTTGATTTAAATTCCTTATGAAATGTTTAATTTAAATTATGAATTCAAAGAAATTGATAACTAAGAGCACAAATAAAAGGAAATTAATAGAATATTGAAGCTGAAATAACAGTATATTCAAACCATGATCACTCCCTGATTTGTCTATCCTATATCAGAAATCCTGTCTTAATGCGCTCCACCCAGCAAATGCACATTTCTTGGTGAAAGGAAAATTCAGTATAAATCATGACCTAACCCACATATATCAGAAAATCACCTCATCCCATGAGCCACAGTGTTTTACCTGCACTACAACAATCACCTGAGATAAACTAGTATTGGAACGATAGGGACCCTTAAATACACCTATATAACTTTTATACCTCTAATTCATCAAAGGCTTTCCCCCTTATAGCAGATAGCTTTCAAAATTGCAAGTTTCCACGTCCCATACAGATAGCTACAGTTTGGTTGGGGTCTAACATCAACACACCTTGGATGGTCAGAAGTCGGGCTTATCAGACCTGGCCACAATATCTCTCAATAGAAAGTTGGGTCTCTTTTCACATCATTATCGCTTGAACTAATGATCCTTGATATTAACAGTTATTTATGAAAGAGGAGACAAAACATGACCATTAAATCTGTTTTCTATGTTATCTACCAGTACATCACATCACCAATAACAAGGGGAGATAGAATGGACAAATAAGTTATAACATCCCTTGTTAACTCTGTAGTTATGTTACAACTAGTTGATGTATTTTAAAGAGAGAGTAAGTCTCAGTCTAAGGAGTTTACAGTGTAGTTACAACACTTATATTTCAAAGGAATACATAAATAACCCAATTTAACGGTAAATTACTTGCAGGCTCATCTAGTTTTCATTACTTGCAGGCTGATCTAGTTTTCATGTGGTAAAGAAACTCATATGGTGTAACTATTATGAGCTTATGAAGTTTACTAAAAAAACTTTCTGTATAAAAGAGACTTGAATTTTTTCCAATTAGTTTGTAAACTATCAATTATCTGAAATAATTGCCACATGACCCACAGCAAGTAATTACTATCTCAACAGTCTAATTAACACCTTACAGGGAACTTTGACAGGCTATGCTAATAAATATCATCCATAAATAAAGGTGCTCATTACTGGCTAATGACCACTCTATCACTTATAAGATGGACACATTGATTGACCAGTAAAAATGTCAGCCTGACCCCCCTGTCATAATACAGATCTCACACACATGCTAAAGACTTTGACTCCTCCAAACATACTTGGATATAATACTTGAATACACAATTATAGCAGGCATATACAGACTGAGGGATTAACACTAATCCCAACACTGATAAAAAATGTGATAGCTATCACCCTTCCTGCAATTAAGTGAATCAATGTCACCATCTTTAAAATCAATATTAAGATACGTACATTACTTTGCTTGTTCAATAAACTAGTGACAAAACAATGTCCCTCTACTTAACAGAGATTCAACATATGCTTGTCACCTATATCTATTATCAATCAAAATTATGTCTTTAAAGAATGATAAATTTTCCTAAAGCCTGATGAAATGAATTTTCTCTTGGACCAACTATGATAAATTTCCCACTCAAATAAATAAGTGTATCTCTTCCATGATAAAAACCTATCAACTGTGTTACAGTGAAACATTTCAATACCTCTGGGCCAGTTCTTCCCTTCAACATAGTAAGATATTGGAAATGTACATGAAAGGCTGAACTTCTAACTCTGCCAAATTCAATAAAAATCTTGTGACAGGAAATTTCCCTAATATTCAGAATTTTGATGTACATTTTGTAATATTACATTCATGTCATGATTTAGATATTCTTCTTCATACGATTAGATCATCCCTTACACAGTTTGAAACAGTTATATGATGTGCAAATTATTACCTATGAAGTGTTTCATAAGCGGAGATAAAAAATCCACTCTACCGCAATCAACAGAATCATCTTTTAAGTCATAAAGGGACTTGAAACAGACTTAATACTCATTTCATTGCAGATATTTATAATCTCGATCTGAAACAAGTCTCAATGTGAATTTAACTCTTTCCCTCATATAGACTCATTTTGACGTACTCAGTAGGTACCACATAAAGCCTGATCTGCAGAAAACCACAGTTAAACCTTACCAAATTTAATTATAAAGTCCTCATTTCCAGACCACTGAGGAGCAGCGAACAGCATAAAACCTGATCAGCCTGCGAGTTACTCGCAGGCTGATCTGGTTTTATGTTGTTCGCATAGGTCTTTTCATGGTTTCCTCTATGAGGGAAAGGGTTAAGATGAGTGTTTTTATAAAACTACTATAAATCTGTAATTAAGTCAGGATACTTTTTGAAAAATTAATGAAAAAAAGCATATATTTCAGTTATTTGTCATCTCCACAAACAACTGCTTGTGCGTAACTTTTTTCCTTTCCTTTTATGCCTTTTCTACCAATGAAAAATGTTCAAATATTCATTAATTCCTATCTTGCGTCATCATCAGATCTGTTATTAGGTCAAAAGTAAAGATAGACAGGTACACTCAATCTCATTAAAATCATATCCTAATTTGCACTCCTCTACTATCCGTGATTAGGATCTGACAACATCGCATTAGGGGTCACGTAAGATTGACCTTTTCAGTAATTTATATGCATAAACAAGTACTCGATTTTAAACCAATTAAATAGCGCATTTCTAACTGACTTTGGTAAAACATTTGTCAGAGGGTAAGAAAAATGGCAGCTTGACTGGGACTCGAACTTGGTGCCTCTTGCTTACAGGGCAAATGCTCTACGGAATGAGCTACCGCTCTACGGAATGAGCTACCCGGCTGCTTAGACATCTTTCTACACTATTGTGAGATTAATGCTGTTACTTCCCCCTGATATACCGAACCAGCTTATACAAAGGTCAATCTGAGACGACCCTCTATACAATGTGGTCAGATCCCGTTAGCATACTGAATCTGATTTTAATGAGATTGAGGTACACTGAAATCAAAATTTGTTACTCATTTACCTCCCTTTATATGTACCTACCTCATATCTGTTATTTCCCCTGATGGCCGCTTCTCTTGCCTCCTGCTCCTGAATCTCCAGCTGTATCATCTCCTCTCTCTGCTGGAGTTCCGATCCCCGGTCTGCCTCCGTCATCTCATGATACGTTGGCTTCTCATTATTGTTTTGTTCCAAGTCTTTGAAAGGGTCTTTCATATCAACTTTATTGGGTGAGGCATTCTGTCGCTCCTGCAGCTTCAATCTCTCCTCTTGTTCTTTTCTGAGCAACTCCTCTCTTTCGGTGGCAAGACGGATCTCCCTTTCTATGGCACTCTCATTTGCATACTCAGTCTCAGCCATTTTTTCTGTGTCAGAGTCGGAATCGTCTTTAGTGCACCTTACAACATTGGCTGGCACCTTTTTCAATTGAGTTGGAAGTTTAACCTCCCAATGTCTAACCTGACCTGGCTGCTTTGGTTTTCCCTTATTATTTTCCTGGGGTTTGGTCTTTGTCTCCCACTGCTTGCGGGTGGTGGACAGATTAGCAATAGAGTCGCGGTCAACAGTTTCTGTATTCTCTGTCTCCTGGATGATGTTTTCGCTGTACAGGTTGACCTTGTCTGGTTTTTCCTCCCACTGAATGTTGCTGCGTTTGTTCACTTCAGATCGCCATTCCTGAATGTTGGAGTCAGGATCTGACTGGACTGGAGCTTCTACCTGGGTATCTGGAAATAGACATGAAAGCATTCATCAACTGGCCAATCAAGAGCTCAGGACACTTTTCTGATCTCACCATATTTTATTTTTTCTCTTTTGACTGAACTTCTCTTTTGACTGAACTCAAGAGAAAAACAAATCAAGAAGTAAATGAGACTTTTCTGGCTAAATCAGAAGTAAATGATTGTAAAACATCCAAAATGCAGTGACTAGACTCATATTAGGACTCTCAGGATATCCTGACGCTTTTCCTCACTGCACAAGTCACTTTGACTACCGGTAAAAGAAATCAGATTTTGCAATCAGGCCACCAGATACAATTGAACCTACTAAAAACTGAAGCCCTTAATAATTGTCTCATCCATCTGTTAATAACAGACGTAATCAGATTAGAAAGCATTTACCTTTATAAGCAGTATGTGGAAAGAAGATTCAATATTATATAAGCCAAAATCCACATTTGTTGGTGACAATGATCCATACACAAACATTTGATTAATAAGATTACTTAGTTCACTCTTAAAAATGCCTTACAGGTAGTGCTATAATACTGATCAAATTAGACATCTAACTGATCACCTATAGCCAGACAGTTACTTCACTTCCTCCTTTGAATAGGATTTGTTGTATTACAGTACCTTCAAGGTCCCATTAATTTGTGCTTTAACTACAGTAATTAAATACAATATTTTTTTTTTATTTTCCTCAAATCTTCTACAAATACAAAGTTCATTGTAAAAACATTAAGACTCATATAGAAACGTTATTCACTTGCACAATGTCCTGAGCAAATACTAATTAAAACCTGTCAAAACTTTACTTTCCCCAAGGATTTCCCTATAGCTAGAGTGTTAATTGCACACAGACTGATAAACCAACACCACGATCTGTTGCATTCACAACGCAGCAGAAGACGACAGGTCATTTATTAAGTGTGAAAGTCACCTCCCATCTCTGCCTCCAGGTCACTTAAACATCTCCTTTCATCTTTACCTGTGACATCCACACTTAACTGGAGTTTAAAGTCTGTGTCTGGCTACCTCCAGCCATACATGTACAATAGGAGTTCTACACATGTCCTTCACAAGGACAACACTGACAAAAAGTTAATACCATACTTAAAGTTACATTTCATCAACTTAACCAAAATTGTTTTCAGTTAATTACAAGTTGAAAATATTGAATTTCAAACCATTATCAGAGTTTAAAAAAAGTTGACCAGTCAATATCAAACTAAAGCACTCTCCCAATTTGGCATTTACTGCATGTTGCATGTGTTTTAATTAAGTTTTTAGGAGACCCATATGCCATTTCATGCTTTTCTTCTATACCTTCGAATTCATTTTCGTCATTAAAATAATCCAATTCTTCAAATTATGTTTGACACCTAATAGCTCCCCAAAGTCATTAAAGTCGTCAATGAGACCTTCAAAAGTGAGTTCACAAGAGTTGCTTAAGTGAACATCCATAGTTGGTAGCAAGCTAGAAACAACAGCTATGAACACAACATATTCCTCTTATTGCTGGCACGGTATTCCTCTGCACCTATGTCTGCACATAGCAATCATAACATGTAACTTTAATCCTATCCAAACATGAAAAGTTTTCATACTGGCTCAAGAAATTACTCAACTGAAAATGTAGCTGACACCCTTTTAAATTCAATCAAAAAAAAAAGATATCTACCTACTTATAAATGACTTTCATCAGCTTCAATGAACTCTACTGTAAGATATTTTATTCCGAAAAGCAAATCATAAAAGATCTTTCAACACTGCCCTGTCTCTCCTCTGTGGTCTTTCACAAGGTTTTAATCCCTCCACTATGTGTAACTAAATAGCTAATACCTTCACAACTGTTGTACCTTAGACTCCTTACATTTTCACGATGCCCAATGACCCTTACGAATGTTGACGCTTTTTTTCTATAGTTGGACTGGGTCACTAAATAAACATTCAAATATCTGACCCGATTACTGAAAATATGCCGATCACATTTCAAAAGAACAGAGGAAGAAAACTGAGAAAGGCAATGAATGATATTTGCATTTCTAGATGTATTTATTTTAACATATCACTTACAATTGTGCAACATATAAATTATATTTTATTTACTTTGCAAAATGATATAGGGTACACACCATTGTATGGCTAATAAATAAACTGAGATTATTACACACTGGTACGTACCTGTTTGTATTCAGAAGAATGATTAAATAACAAATCCTTTATTCTTGAGTAATTCTTTCTTAAATTGAAGGAAATAAGAAGAAAGAGATCATCTAGTCCTTAATACTTTCATGTAACTCCTTATACAAGTTCTGTTTTATGGCCTTGCTAAGCTTATGAGCAGTAAATTTATGTCCGCTTGGAGGAAACTTTAATGTACAAGAGATGAACATATCCTTGACATGACATAAGATGAGGTGTGTTTTGACTTGCGTCATAGGCACTTGTCAAGAGAAAACTGAGCCCCACGAACATATCAGGTGATAATCAAACTCTTACCGGGATCAAGATCATCTGGAAAGCTTCCATGTGACCAAGATTTTCCCCTTATCTCAGATACCTTCAATCATTCTATGCCCGTGATCTTAACAGCACTGTGTAAACTATACAGTTTTTAAAAACCTAGCCTCACCAAATCACACTCGGACAATGATTTTTTGCCAGTAACAATACACTGATGTCAATGAGCCAAAATGAGTGTTACAGATTGAAAATCAGGCCATCTTGATCTTGAGACAAACCCCAAAATCCACACTTCAAAAGGTACGATCATAAGTTGCAAATTTTCTAAATTCTTAGAACCACCCATTTAAACCTTTCCCTGGTACTTAACATGGGGCAAAGTAACAAAAAACTGATTTTGTATTTAAAAATAACATAGGGTTAATTTTGATTCATTCAGAGATTAACTGCATGCCAAATATTTGCTTAAGGAGGATAGCTTTAATTGGCTGGACCCCAGATTTATAATACAATAAAAAGACAGTTATATCTGTAGGATGGCCAGGTACCAGCTAGATACTGTATGGGAAGGTTCTAAATAGTTTTACCACCTTTATCACCAAACGCTTTCTTTTCAATGTCTGTATTTTTTCCACTCAATATTCTTCATAGGAGTCATACCTTCGTACTGCACTAAGCTCCTGATGTTCAATTTTGTTTGTTCTGAACTCCAAATCATACAGAATGCTTTAAGTATGAGACATAGGTTGGTCCAGACAAGTAATATTGGGTATCATAAACCTTGTAAGACTAGTATACAATATTGACTTAGGTTAAAATAACATAATCTGAATCACAATAAAGCACAGGCCTTGTCGTATATGGCCAAATAGTCCAATCTCAATCGACCCAACAAATGCTTTACCATTGTCTAGTCCTTGATCTTTGTAAATATTTTGAAGTCAGTAACACTTTAAGATGGCTAGCTATAAAGCTAACTATATCTTGTCTTAAATGATGTGTGGTAGAACACAGTCTATGCAACAACTTTGTAGACATCAAATACATAATTTGACATGTACATGCATTATACATGTAATAGTTTCAATTACCTGGAAAATACTATATCAAGCAATCAGCCTCTCACATTTAGCATGCCACCAGACTGGAACAATTCAAATATAAACAACTATCGAACCATTAAATTACTGTTCATACATAACATTTTATATGGGAAAGTAATAAACAAAATCTGGCCCTTTGCAGGGTCTTCAAAGAAGTGTGAGTTCCACTGACCAGAACATTTCTGACCACAACACCGTCCCACGACACTAACCTTTTCAGCCCAAGAGACTGATGTGTACCGACCATGGGCATATTGATATTTATCTGGTTTTAATGATGGATAAGTTGACCACGTGATTGACCCGTCCCTTTGATGTTTCAGGTAAGTCCTGGGCAGTGAGCGGTCAACAGGGATTGATTGAAGGTATTTCAATGATTGAAATAGCAGAGTGTAACAAGACTGACAGAAAGAAGCATGGTAAATTATCTTTTCAAAGCTATAAAGCTGTTGACCTTTTACTATTAATAATATATCTACATTCCAGTTTCTCTTATGATAAAAATTCTGTGTTTTGAAAAATGGAAGATATCAGCGTAATCAAATAAAATGCTCTTCCATTTCTTTCTAAATAATTGTCATAGGTCACACTGTGAGAGTTACAGAATACATGTACAAGCAACAACAATTAATAAATGTGACATCAACATCTATCATGAAGAAATTATGATATATCATATTAAAAAAAAACAAGGGTCAGGACTGCCACAAAATACGCCCATCACAGTATGGGGACTCTCAGAAATAGCTCAGAGAAACAAGCTATTGTCTCCTAAATCCCATTAGTTAATGAATGTTACTTATTAAAACAATCATGTTGAAACATTTCCATTAATTTGAAGGAAAATGTCTCTTTTGACTTATTCAAGTGTTCAAGGGCCATAACTTCTAAGTCATTCATGCGATAATGCTGAATATCGAACTCATCCGCGTTTTTATGGCCATGCACATGTGTGGAAAGTTTGAAAAGGATTGGTCTAACGGTATTGAAGTTAGAGCCCAGACAATCACAATTTCAAGTATTTGTGTACGTCAAGGGCCATAACTTCTAAGTCATTCACGCGATAATGCTGGATATTGAACTCATCCGCGATATTATGGCCATGCACACGTGTGAAAACTTTGAAAAGAAATGGGCAAACTGTATTGAAGTTAGAGCCCAGACAATCACAATTTCAAGTATTTTGTGTACGTCAAGGGCCATAACTTTTAAATCTTTCACACGATAATGCTGGATATTGAACTCATCTGTGATATTATGGCCATGCACATGTGTAAAAAGTTTGAAAAGGATTGGTCTAACGGTATTGAAATTAGAGCCTGGACAATCACAATTTCAAGTATTTTGTGTACGTCAAGGGCCATAACTTCTAAGTCATTCACGCGATAATGCTGGATATCGAACTCATCCGAGATATTATGGCCATGCACATGTGTGGAAAGTTTGAAAAGGATTGGGCAAGGGTATTGAAGTTAGAGCCCGGACAACAAATGTTCCACGCCCGCCCACCGTGAGTGTTCACATAATATGCCCCATCTTAAGATGGGCGTATAATAATTTTATATTAACAATATTAAGAAATTGACACATGCAATGTAAATCCCTTTTGACAGCAGCATATGTGCTCATCATTGTAGGTGGGATCTAAAGAACACTAGAGAAAATTCATGTCTAAATTGGGACAACCCCACAATTGCATGAACATGACTGAGAATCAAACCTTGAAAATTACATATTTGCAAAACAAAGGATGACTGTCATAACTGAAAGCAAAGAAGAAGAAAATACAATCAACCTTTCATGCCTAGAGGGAAAGAATAAATTTGAAATCTTAAATACTCCCCTATAAGCAACACACTGAATATTCATGAGCTCCCATCTCATAATTATTTTAACAACAAAGCAACTGTTCATATACTTTGACTCAAACACCCAGGGCATGTTTCCATTCAATTAATATTCAGGGTTTTATTATAACTGTGAATATTTCATCTATGAACATGACTCATCTTAGTCACACTTGCTACACAAGGCTCTATTATAAACACTATCATACCTCAGCCATTTACCAACAAAGCATAAACCCTTGCAATTTAATTATAACCAAAAAAAATGCAATTCAGTCTTTCCCAAACAAAGATAAACTTATTTTCACTACTCATAAAAACCATTGAAAAAATAAGAAATTACTCTCTGTGTGTGCAGCATTACAATATCACCAGAATTATTAATTAGGGTGAATAGAACATGACTAGATCTGTCAGCAGGTGTCATTTCGTAGTCATAGGACAGTATCTAGATACTGCAGGTATACAGAAATGGGCACTTGCCATGTCAAAGATTGCACGTTCAAACCCAATGGCTAATCCAGGAGTCGACAAGAGAAATTTCTATAAACTAAAAGAACTTGTTTCCAAAACAACATGAAAGAAATTCAAACTATAAGATAACCATGATATCAGTCTTGTGATATGACTGGTGATACTTGAATTAAAATGTCTCCAGATATTCTAATATCTTCCACCACTAGAAAGTATTTCATTAAAAAATTCTGGTTGAAATAATATCTTTTCTATATAACAAATATGAAATTTCAAAAGATGAAATACACATACTCAAGTTTGATATTTAAATGTGCATTCATGAATGAGTCTCTGTTTACACGACTTACCCTATAATTATGTTCTGGTTATATAATGTGTATCATACCACACAAACAGTTGAACAGACATATATCCATGTAACATTACATCCTTACATAACTCTGACAAAAGCTCACACGTGACACCCACCTTGGGAACAGCGAGCAGGCTGTAGAACAAGCACGGCCTTTGAAGAAAAAATCTCTGGTGCTTCTTTTTCCATTGTGTCCATGGTGATTTAACAATCTTTTCCTGTTTTATCTACATTATTCTGCATGTTTGTCTGGGCCTGTGATTATGTAACAATGAATTTGCGCAAACGCACAAACTCAGTCCACCGCTATAATGATCAACAATTACAAAAAATAAATTGGTTCAAACAGAGCCTTCCCAGTAACCAAAGAATTTTAAAACATCCACAATATCCTATTCATTCACCTAAAAAGTAAATTGGAATGCATCAGAAGAGTTCATCTCCGAAATGTCACAGTACGCCTACTGATTATATTGTCTTGTTTTGAGAATCTGAAAAAAAAATACCCATCTAAATGGGACTGACAAAGTCAAACAAAATTCTTGCTATAACTTGATATAATGTTGATGACATCAATTTCAACTTCCTACATATTTTTCAACATTATTTTTCTTATTTACTTTTAATTACCCTTGCACTGAATAAACAAATCTATCATATTACATGATCACAAAGTAATATGAAATCTTCCTGTTATACAAATACAGCTGTTACACAAGTCTCTGTAATCCATTTTTGTCTATAGAAGCTTTGGGTATCATTGACTGCCCATGTTTGTCCAAGAGTCCAGTTACTTGACCATGACCGTTCAGTACCTTGTATCACCCATCACACTTTTCTCTAGCTTAATCAAAAGTTATCTCCCCTGTGTGATGAAAGATGTCAAAATTATCACACTGTTTATCACACCAGACGGTCATAATCTTGTGATGCACTGTGACCTGACTATGTGGAACAAGATAAGACATTACGTAGGTCCCATTTTAATTCCCTCTTCATGTTGTGTTGATATCTCCACCCAGGTTAAATTACAGACGAGAAAACATTTCAAAATTCCTGACTAGCAGCGAAACTATTTGATCATTTACAACTCAATATGGTAAGTTACATTTTCAGGTCTTTAGAAAGCATCGTAAATTGCAACACTGCATTACACTAAACACTTGGGAGACATTTCTTAAACACTTTCAAATGAAGTAAAACACACATGAGATATATTAAAAAAAATGCATTAAAATTTATTATCACTTTAAACCTGCCTGTAAGTGCATAAATTGAATCACATGACCACTTCCAAGAAACAGCATGGGAAGATAAAATGAAATGAAAATGTACCTGCAATTGCTGAACCACTTGTTTAGATAAAGAAAAGCTCTTGCAAATATTTAGAATACATGTTCCTCTACTTAGAGATATATGATCCAACATTATTTATATCCATGTAGTTGTATTTTATGGCAGATGTGACACACTTCCAAGATGTTCAAGACAATTACAGCACATGGTTGTGTATGCATATGCTAATGGCCCAAAGGCAAAAAAGGAGTTACAGCATCATTAACATCAGCCTTGTTTATGCAAGTCCTTCCAGAATCCTATGCACCTCTGTCTTTATTTTCCTATTGTTTAAATGTGGATATATGCTTATCCAAAACAGAGATATTCACATTTTTTGGGGTCTAAATCCAATTCAATGCAATGTCTAAACTTATACAAATCACACAAACATAACTTAAAAGTCTTCTCTTCTTTCATTCATTAATTTCTAGTGTCAACGTATTTAATACAAACGGTACATATTTCTGTCACAAATTTGACAATCAGTCCACAGGTATGCGTTCCAAAGTAAGAGTGTGGCAGGCAAGTTATCCTATTATATTTATATTTACAGCATCAGTAAAGCGAATCTATCTACTAAATGATCTACCGGTATGCTTAGTTTTCATTGCAATTTATGCATCATGCCCTGAAGCTCAGTCATGTGACAAGGCCTTGAAGTATTATGTTGCGGGTTGAGCCCATATGTTGTATATTATTCATACATGTACCAAAGTTAACCTTGTATTGCCTTTTCTCGTGCCAAAAATGTTACTGAACTGCTATTTTTTCAATAGACTTATTCTACTCACAAATATTTTATTTCTTTTGTATCTTTTGTATCAACTACATATTTATTTCAGCTGTTTTACTAATTAAAGATTGATATGCAAATGTAACTGAAATGTAATAAATGGTAGATGAAATATAAGAAAGGTTTATTGTGAAATATTATAGTCCAAAAATAAAATGTTGAGAAAAAATAATTGAACATGCAACTATTAAACAAGCACTGCCTTATGTTTTGTCAGGGATATTAATTGGCAGCAGGATTAAATATTACAGTCCTACAAATTCAATGGTGAATTTTATTTACCTTTCTGCAAAGATTAGCAAAAATATCTATACAAATTACCATAATTAATCATAACATATGTTTTAGACATTGGAAACAAAAACTGGACATTTTCCAAACCAATTACTTATCTAATTGAAATGTGTTTGGTTTCACAGCCTGGCAGCAATGACAGAATCATGTTCTCAGTGTTTATTGTTATACTATGGTGCCTGTTCTACAATGCAACCCAAATATTTACACTAGTTACCGGTAATGCATGTGATGTGAAATTCATCCATCCTGATCAATGGATACAGTCTTGTGGTTTTGATTCATGAATCATGCAGTCATGCATGCATGTATGTATATGTTAAACCTGGAGACAGACTTCTCCATGTTGTCAGGATACACAAGTCTTAAATATTACATAAACTAATATTGCAAAACAGGATATCATTACCACAAACCCACTGAATAGAATTCAAACTATCAAATTTCTTCAAAGCTGAATCATTTGTTTTTGCAAGCATTTCAATATCATAATTAAAAAACCAGATTAAAACTATTAAAAATGTAAAAAAGCCATTAGAAAATAGCTAAGAAACTACAAATGAAGCAATTGAATAAAGGTAATTAATAGGAAAATATATGTACATTGTTATACTGAAAAATGTTTTTTATATTGATTATACAAAGCTTGCAATTTATATAACTTATATTGGTTGATATGAAATGTCCTGCACTAACACATCAATGATAGACAATCAACTAATTACCACATGTCACAATGTGCCATAACTCATGTCATTATCTCCCTTTATTTATGCTGCTGTCAGACTGCGATATTAATACACTGGAGGGCAGTCTAGACCTGACTGCACTCCTTGATACTGAGTACCTGCAAACACTGACTGGATCCTTTGTACAAAAGGTACAACAAAAAGTCTAATATTACAAATAAATAAGTTGTTTCCATGCATTAGATGGTTCACTGAAGGGAGATTGCATAACCCAAAAGGTTTCTTATTATGTAATTTTGTACTGTATCTAATTGTCTTTCTTAAGCACTGACAAACTGAATAGAAATGAACATTACACAATAATATATTGCCTGCATCAAAATAAAATCTAGTCTACTGGCAGAGGTCAAATCAGCCTACTAAAGTCAATATCAACTAATGTAATGCAAGCTCAGTTGCATCCTTGAATTAGCTGTACAACAACAAAAATGAGACAAACAGACGAAATGTCTACAGATCTGTGGACACTAAACTCTTCACCAGCTATCTAGGGGTAATTGTCACCATTAATGATAACAACCTGGGCATCCATGTCATCCAAATATCCCCATTACATCTTAAAACAACTAATTAATCTTCTACCCAGGGTCACAAGGTGGGAGCCCTGCCTGAAGTTGGGCACCACAGGAATGTCAGCAGGAAGCCGGAACACATGTCACACATGATACTGATAAGAGATAGTTTGTAACAAATTCATCATCACAAGTCTCAAAATGAATGCTGACATGTTGTCCTAGAAGTACAAATGTTTACATGAAACTTATTACCTTGGTAGCAAGTTTCAACTGGACAGCCGGACAAGAAAAAAAAACAGTGGTCAAATTCTAGGACTGACCAGGTGTTCAGGTTTGACACTCAAACAAATCATAAAGAAACATCTTCAATTGACAATATCATAAAACCTTTATTTTATTTTTTTTACAGGTTTTTTTAAATATTATATTATTATTAATTTTCACCCTCCTCTCACTTTCTTTTTTTCCTTCCTACTCTCCCTGTCTCTCTCCATCTCTCTCTGTCTGCCTCTCTCTCTCTGTTTTTCACACACTTACAAGTACAGGTATATAGAGAAATGCACTATAGCAGACAGATGCCAGAAACCTGGCTGTCGCCCATGAACAGGATCAATAGTAGATAGCTGCAGAGTAATCAATCAGCTGAAAGGTTGGTCAATACACAATCAATATGTGCTGATCATCAATCTTATCTACTTTTAAAATCAACTGAATTCTAAACAATCACTTCATAGCATTCCTACTTTGAACTCTCTATCTAATATCCCTTCAGGAATGGAAAAATACAACAACTGAATTACTATAAAAAAGAATTACATCTTTTCATTTTTTCAGTTTAAATCATGTAACATCCAATCTACCATTAGCTTAATACCATTTAAGTCTTGAGTATTTAAATATGTTCATGTAGGGAGTCTTAAACTTCCCCACATACACTGGAATCTTATATACTTAATCATGGAAAAAAAATTTACAATGCACTCAAAAAGGCATACCTGAAAAGATATGGGTAACTTTTTTTCAAAGCAAATAACAAACACAAGTCATGTGATTCTTCGGAGGAATTTACAGCTACTGTCAACACTTTAAACTTGAAAATTCTTTCAGAAGGATCTCCATTATATTTACACATGTTCTGGGTTCACCCAATGATACCCACACACTGTCAGGGTACACCTGCTTAACTTGCATGTCTAACGCCATATGCATGTCAATGTAAACCAAACCCACTCCCCTTCTCAAGCTCTAGACCAAAGTCTGAGGTATGCATTGTATCAGATTTTATTGATACTTTATTGAGTGAGTATGTCAACATGGTATGCCTGTAGACAGGCCTTGCCAAACTCATAAGTAGTTTCTATTAACCATATTTGGGCATAAGAATAAAACAATGATAAAGCACTACCTTGCGATATTTTGATTCTTTTTTTTCCCTGTAAACAAATTGTAATGGCTGAAAGGTGCAAATGAATATTGTGACACTTTTATTGCACTGTCTAATATGGCAAATGAAATAATTTTTAAAAAATACGGTATAAATTAATCACATGTCAAACTTTATATATAAAATACGAACACATGTATTATAAGGATTCTTTTCTGACTCTATCAGTCACTTGACCTGATATTTCCAATAAGGAGAACTAAATTAATGCAATGAAAATCAAATAATACCAATAAATTCATTGCTTTCTACACGTTTACTCTGCACTTCCTTTGAGTAACACCATGAAAACTAACAAGTTAAATTATTGCCATTAGAATTAGAAAGTGTAAAACTTGGTGCCTACGTTTAGCAGAATACTTTCACAGTATACATTGATTTTAAATACAAATACATTAACCCTTTCCCTCATATAGACTCATTTTGACGCACTCAATAGGTACCACATAAAGCCTGATCTGCAGAAAACCACAGTTAAACCTTACCAAATTTAATTACAAAATCCTCATTTCCAGACCACTGAGGAGCAGCGAACAGCATAAAACCTGATCAGCCTGCGAGTTACTCGCAGGCTGATCTGGTTTTATGCTGTTCGCATAGGTCTTTTCATGGTTTCCTCTATGAGGGAAAGGGTTAAGGTATAGTTAAAACTATCACTATAGGTGATTAATACCCTACATTCCATCTCATATAATGTAAGTGTAGGAGGAGTTGGGACATGTTGTTATGGGAGGGGAAGCAATGTGATTGGCAGGTCATTCCTATGAGCCACCTGACTTCTGTGCTGCAGAGATATAAAATTATATATGTGTGTGTGTAAATGACCCATTTTTTTTTTTTCACATACCCACAAAATTAAAGAGATAACTTTGTTCAACATGTAAATCTTCCCTCATATTATTTTACTTTTGAATGGTTTACTATATGGTTTACTTTGGTTTATTAAACATGCACTGTGAAGCTATGTTTGTTTGTTGAGTTTAACATCCCACCGACAGTATTTCAGTCTTTGGAGATGATGTCTGCTTGAGCCAAGTATAGTGCTGCCACACTGCAGTATCACGCCATAGACATGTGGCATGATACCACAGCCAGTCATATTATCCTGACACCGAGCCAACCAGTCCTGCAACTACCCTTATATGCTGAGTGCCAAACAAGGGAGCTATACCACTACCATTTTTTTGAGACTTTGGTATGTCGCAGCCGGGGATCGAACCCACAACCTCCTGCTTCTGTAGCAGACACTCTAACCGTGCAGCTATGTAATTACAAATATACTATCATACTAGATACAGAAGTAAAGCTTATTCTTTCTGTATAAGAAATTAAAAATTCCACTTTTTTCTGTTTCAAACTAAATTTTCTTTAAAATCCTTATTTAGTTGAGATGTTAAATGATTCACTTGATACATACAATCACAGTCAAATAGGTTTGTTTACACTATGTTGGACAATATATTGATTAGAGAAATTGATTTTATTTTCCTGTCAACACAAACATTTATGTACTGTTCATTAAAATTTGCCATGTGAACAAACATGAACACCTCTCTGTTTACCCTGTATGATATAACAGCCTTGCTATGTGTTCTATAATCACTCCTTCATTTCTAAAGAGAACCAAACACAGGATTCAAACAGCAGCTGTATAAACATGAAAAGCAACATGCTGACTACCTGCAAATGTTGGGTTTATTGATCAGGCACGAAAAATGATTCAGATTCATATTAATCCCTGTCGTTTGTGTCGTCCTGTCGTGTGTGTCATACAAAGACTTTACAGTTCCTTTCATGAATCATGCAAGCCTGCCTTTCACTTTCTGAAACTCTGTGTGCTTTTGCATTTCTGATTTGCATTAAACTGACACTTTCCTTGTAAATACAGCAGTTTGGTTTAAACTGTGTTTATTTCTATATAATCTGTTGTTACAGTTGCCCTATGTATAATAGATATATTTTTGAATAGAAATTATCAAAATATGTAAAGAATTTTAATGTATAACAACACAGTGTTTATATTCTGTGACAAGAAACTATAGATATAATATCAAAGCAAAACCTGAATTGCTGTATAACAGTGCTACCTCTGTTTTCATTACTGCTAGTTAATCCCAAAACCTATTTATAATCTTTCAGCTGCAACAACTGCTACTAAAACCTACTACTTCTATATACCACCTCTTCTTTTACTCTTTCAAAACCTTTCACTGCTGTCACTTATACATCAACACTTTTACTAAAGCTGACACTAAAACAAATTAGATTTTACTACTACTACTGCTGCTTTTGCAACTACTACTGCCACTACTACAACATCAGGTACTACCATTTGAAATTACTTGTACACATTACTAATGCCCCTGAGTGTATTATTCATACATGAAAAACAACTAAAAGCACCACAACTTTTACAGGACAAGGCTACAGGTACCCACCTTGCTGTACCGTGTAAATCCAAACCATGTTGCTGCCTGCACGTGATCCAACCCACTACATGCAGTGTCCCCTCATCAATGTATCCTCACAATGTCACACACCCACCCTGCCTATATAACTTCCCTGGCCTCTGGCCCTGGCCTCAGTGTCAAGGTAATTAATGTACACTCAGTCCTTACTAATTACACCTAAATCAAGTAATTAAAGGGCATGCTATTTTCGGCTCTATTGGAAACAATAGCACTGATTGCCAATCCAGATCAAATACATATGTGATATCCTCAAGGCATACAACTTCCTGTGTCTAGAAATCACTAACTTATTAGAAAATCAAATGTAATATCCTGATAGTATTACTAAGATTACTGAACACCCCTGGCTAAGTCACCCTGACTTCAATCTACCAAGGGTTGGTCAGTTTTTGACACTCTCCGATTTTATCTGACACAGGTGCTCTGTCACTATATCTTACTGATTAACAGGGTTTATAAAAGCCTCAAGTTACCTTTTCTCTTATCAGCAAAATTTACAACTTTTCCTGTTACACATTCACTGAAGTTCACCATAATATTTTCATTGAAATTCTAATCTATGCCAAAAGACCCTACACTCTTCATAAAAAGATGTGAGTGACTAGTCCAGGTAAAAAACAATAAAAATGTCCAAAGCATATATTGCTGCGATAACAAAGTTTACTTTTCTCCAGTTCCATCAATATGACACGTCAATGACAATTTAGGGAGTACACGGCGAGCCCATTTAAATTGTTATTGATCTTGAAGGTAAAATACATACACCCAAAGTTCAAGCACTCGCAAAGGAAAGACAAGACTTGGCAAGAGGTCCAGTTGGCTCATCACAGTATCCTATCTAGGGGAAGACAATGCAAAATAATTTGACGGCGTAAGAAGATTAATCCTCATATAATTGCTAATCAAAGCCAAATGCAATCACCACAGCGTTTGGGTAGCCAGCAAAGGTAGTATGAAATGATGAGAGCAAGGAAATTAAAACAGCTGCACACCTTAATCCTACACCTGAGGTGGTGACTGTGAATGTGAAACTAAAACTAAGGCTGACATACAGTACGCCTTCTAATGATGATTCATCTTTATTTCAGTCAGTATCAGAACACGTATTATGCACACCTAAATTAAATTATCTGTATAAGGTAATAGCTCTTAACTCACTCCAGGTAATATTTTGGAGGCCAGTTCAAATTTTGAATCTATCGCCATGATGTAGATAAGCCAAAGCAAGTGACATCACAAAATTTTCAATAGCGATCCATGCTATAATGTGATTTTAACCCTTTCCCTCATATAGACTCATTTTGACGCACTCAATATGTACCACATAAAGCCTGATCTGCAGAAAACCACAGTTAAACCTTACCAAATTTAATTACAAAATCCTCATTTCCAGACCACTAAGGAGCAGCGAACAGCATAAAACCTGATCAGCCTGCGAGTTACTCACAGGCTGATCTGGTTTTATGCTGTTCGCATAGGTCTTTTCATGGTTTCCTCTATGAGGGAAAGGGTTAAGGTATCAGAATTTCCAAAGCTTTGTTATATTCTTTAATTCCCTAGGGTCTTTGATATAATTATTTATTTAGAATATTATTTTCATTATTAGAGGCAATGCTAGGTAATTGGATGTTACATTCAATGGTTAATTATTTAATTATATACTTTTCTGCATTTTATTCAAGGTATGTCTTGGTGTTACAAGTTTCGAAAGTGACTTGATCCACATGCACACCCTTATTTATGCCCCTGACTACTGACTTGATTCTCTGAATGTAAAAACTTGCGCATCAAAATCCCTGATAAAACCTTCAACATCTAATATAATAATGTTAATGTCAGGACTGTACAACTGTCACTGAAAAAAGTAAATATTTGATTGATAACAAACACAAAACTGTCCCGACAACAGAATTTGATTAAAAGCCAAAAAGTGCAGAATAACTGATTAGATGAGAACAAAGATAGGATCCAAAAGAGTCATAATGAGATCTAAATATACAATGGTGAAGAGAAAAAACATAAAAGATAAAATTAATATAATTTATATAAAATAACGTAATGAAAACTGAGAAAAAAAAGCCACTGTGGGACCATGTTCCTAGATTTGGTAATTAGGAAAACTATGGTACATGCAAATGACGACATGCGAGGACAATAAGTCTCTAATCAATACAATCTGCTGCTCATGGGCTCAACACACATATCACTTATCCCTAGTAAGTTTCTTTACAAAATCAAAATGAGGATCTATTCAGATGGTTTCCACCATCACTATCGTGATTGATTGAATATGATATTCGGAGATGTTGACAGATGTAACCAGCTGTTTTTGTCCTGGCTAGATAACCGTCAAGAGTTATATTAAAGAAATTTAACACGCCCTAATGAATCAACATCTTTTTTGTTTTTTATGTCTGATTTTCTTGGTACAAATAATATGATGCATGCTAAACTATGTACATACATTCTTTTATTAAAGTAGTCTATATGCAGAACCCTCCTATTCTATACATTATTTTATACACTTTATACAGTACCATACTGTCCTATACATTCTATTGATGAAGTACACTATATACTCTGTACAGTAGCATCCTGTCCTAAACATCCTTTTGATAAAGTACACTATATACTATACAGTAGTATCCTGTCCTATACATCCTATTGATAAAGTACACTATATACTGTACAGTAGTATCCTGTCCTATACATCCTATTGATGAAGTACACTATATACTCTGTACAGTAGTATCCTGTCCTATACATCCTATTGATGAAGTACACTATATACTCTGTACAGTAGTATCCTGTCCTATACATCCTATTGATGAAGTACACTATATACTCTGTACAGTAGTATCCTGTCCTATACATCCTATTGATGAAGTACACTATATACTCTGTACAGTAGTATCCTGTCCTATACATCCTATTGATGAAGTACACTATATACTCTGTACAGTAGTATCCTGTCCTATACATCCTATTGATAAAGTACACTATATACTCTGTACAGTAGCATCCTGTCCTAAACATCCTATTGATGAAGTACACTATATACTCTGTACAGTAGTATCCTGTCCTATACATCCTATTGATGAAGTACACTATAGACTCTGTACAGTAGTATCCTGTCCTAAACATCCTATTGATGAAGTACACTATATACTCTGTACAGTAGCATCCTGTCCTATACATCCTATTGATGAAGTACACTATATACTCTGTACAGTAGCATCCTGTCCTAAACATCCTATTGATGAAGTACACTATATACTCTGTACAGTAGCATCCTGTCCTAAACATCCTATTGATGAAGTACACTAGATACTCTGTACAGTAGCATCCTGTCCTAAACATCCTATTGATGAAGTACACTATATACTCTGTACAGTAGCATCCTGTCCTAAACATCCTATTGATGAAAGTACACTATATACTCTGTACAGTAGCATCCTGTCCTAAACATCCTATTGATGAAGTACACTATATACTCTGTACAGTAGCATCCTGTCCTATACATCCTATTGATGAAGTACACTATATACTCTGTACAGTAGTATCCTGTCCTAAACATCCTATTGATGAAGTACACTATATACTCTGTACAGTAGCATCCTGTCCTAAACATCCTATTGATGAAGTACACTATATACTCTGTACAGTAGCATCCTGTCCTAAACATCCTATTGATGAAGTACACTATATACTCTGTACAGTAGCATCCTGTCCTAAACATCCTATTGATAAAGTACACTATATACTCTGTACAGTAGCATCCTGTCCTAAACATCCTATTGATGAAGTACACTATATACTCTGTACAGTAGTATCCTGTCCTAAACATCCTATTGATAAAGTACACTATATACTCTGTACAGTAGCATCCTGTCCTAAACATCCTATTGATAAAGTACACTATATACTCTGTACAGTAGTATCCTGTCCTATACATCCTATTGATGAAGTACACTATATACTCTGTACAGTAGCATCCTGTCCTAAACATCCTATTGATAAAGTACACTATATACTCTGTACAGTAGTATCCTGTCCTAAACATCCTATTGATGAAGTACACTATATACTCTGTACAGTAGCATCCTGTCCTAAACATCCTATTGATGAAGTACACTATATACTCTGTACAGTAGCATCCTGTCCTAAACATCCTATTGATGAAGTACACTATATACTCTGTACAGTAGCATCCTGTCCTAAACATCCTATTGATGAAGTACACTATATACTCTGTACAGTAGCATCCTGTCCTAAACATCCTATTGATGAAGTACACTATATACTCTGTACAGTAGCATCCTGTCCTAAACATCCTATTGATGAAGTACACTATATACTCTGTACAGTAGCATCCTGTCCTAACATCCTATTATGAAGTACACTATATACTCTGTACAGTAGCATCCACATCCTATTGATGAAGTACACTATAGACTCTGTACCGTAGCATCCTGTCCTAAACATCCTATTGATGAAGTACACTATATACTCTGTACAGTAGCATCCTGTCCTAAACATCCTATAAAATAAATACAGACTTTTAAAATAATAAGGTATTGCAATTTTTTGTTTATACAAATTGTTCAAACCTTGCAATGTAATTATTGCTTATTTAATACCTAGAATGGTTCCGTGACCCGCTTCCCTGTTATACGTAAATCAATACCACCCATCCCATTATCTGCATGAGCAGGCTGGGTACCGACCAGTCAGGCAATAGACCATTATAGACTCATACATGTATAACAGATACAAATTACCGCAATTTACTGATAGAATCAGGTGGCTGCAGGGATCAGACTTCAGCTTGATGTTAAGAAACTCAGGGGACAGGAAACACACCTTCTCTGTGTACAAGTCTCCTCAATCAAAAAGTTCTTTCCAAAATATCTATATTGACTGTTTAATAATTATTTTTTATGTACATAGTTTTTCATCTATAAAAATGAACTAATATTATCCTTAGAACAGTCTGAAATGATGAGTTATACAACAACATAGTGCAAATTTCCTTTTCTTTATATAAATTGTGGTAAAGGAAAGATTATGACCTCTTCTTAACCCTTTCCCTCATAGAGGACACCATGAAAAGACCTATGCAAACAGCATAAAACCAGATCAGCCTGCGAGTAACTCACAGGCTGATCAGGTTTTATGCTGTTTGCTGCTCCCCAGTGGTCTGGAAATGAGGATTTTATAATTAAATTTGATAAGGTTTAACTGTGGTTTTCTGCAGATCAGGCTTTATGTGGTACATATTGAGTGCATCAAAATGAGTCTAAATGAGGGAAAGGGTTAATTAAACACACCCAGTGGATGTTTGTTGAGTCAGCAAAAGAAGTATACCCACAAGGGATAAGACCAAAATTTTAATGTACACGGCCCTACCTTAAATGGGAATTATGTGTGGACAGATATGGACTGATAAAGTGGGTCACCCTATCACTTTCACACCATTGTATATCTACAGCTGGCACCTAATCAAACCCTGGTGCCATGGGTATCAAGGGACACAACTCTACCTTTGGACAGAAAGTTTACCATGTTGCAAAACTCTTGTTACTGTACAGGCATATCAAGGGGCACAACCCTGACAACTTGCAGATGGTGAAAAATGGCACAATCATGACTCTGGCTGTGCAGTTGTTATATACAATGGAGATAACTCATTTTATGCTACATTTTATAAGCAAATGATATACTGATATGTAAATATGTAAAATGGCTTCATGTTACTTTATCCTCTGAATTATGAAACTCTTAACCCTTTCCCTCATAGAGGAAACCATGAAAAGACCTATGTGAACAGCATAAAACCAGATCAGCCTGCGAGTAACTCGCAGGCTGATCAGGTTTTATGCTGTTCGCTGCTCCTCAGTGGTCTGGAAATGAGTATTTTGTAATTAAATTTGGTAAGGTTTAACTGTGGTTTTCTGCAGATCAGGCTTTATGTGGTACCTATTGAGTGCGTCAAAATGAGTCTATATGAGGGAAAGGGTTAACTGAAGTCAAAATATAAAGACACTGCTAAGAACATAACAATGACAAACATGCAATGCAATAATGAGACATCATAGATTTTGAAAAAATTAAAATTTAATGTGGAATCTAGCTTTACAAATTTTTAATGATTTATGGCCATTCTCACATGTCCCCTGGTATTATTCAATTTTAGAGCTTCAAAAAATTAATTTGTGGACAAGATAACAACTATTGCATAGCTCTATACAAAAAATGTGTATCTTAATCACTCTCAAAATTTTTCAAAAGCCATTCAAAAATAATCTAAAGAATACAGAAATCTTAAAATCTTTAGCACAAGCTGAGGACCGTAAATAACTTTATTATGAATACTTAGCTACAATCATCTCAGTTCAATAGATGTATAACATCACATATCATCTCCTAATGCTTTTATTTCATAACAACTACTGCTCCCTGGGGTACTTGTTTAACAATACCCATCATGCAATGCTTTTCAGCAGAACACGAAATCAACCACATGTAAATGAATGCAAACAAAAAGAAATAAATTTAAGAATGTCAATTCTGCAATAGAATTTACTCATGAATAGTGACAGGTAAAGGGACCCAGCTTTAATGGGAGCATGAAATTTGATCTTAAGTTTCAATTGCACAATGTAAAACAAATTTTGACAGCTTAATAGTGACTGGAAAATATATTACACTGGCATACAATCAAATGTTGGTGTTTTCATGCCTATAATAATGTATACACCTAATGACTTGATTTTCAATTTCATTTTAATTTTCTGTAGATGAAATTGCTTGGGAAAATTGGTATGCATGAAAAATAGGGCACACCTTTGCTTGCATTAAGTAGTGCTGTGAATACATATATCAAATTTCTTTTAGTATTCAACAAACATGAAAAGCCATGAGAAATTCACATAGGAAAATTTTTCATTTCCTACAACAATACATATATATGATGTGTTAATATGGACAAATATGAAAACTGATTTCTGAAAATAAACCTCCATTTTTCATACATTTCTAAAAAAGACATCCTTTCAATGTTATCAAACATTGAAATTTTCTCTTGAGTTTCCTAAATTCTCTAGGTTCCTAAAGACTATATACCATTTATTAGAGCATAATTATACACCAGTAAGCAAGTTTGAGTCAATAAGCAAGACTTCTTGAGGAGAAAATAATTTGTTTCTAGAAAGTATGCATCTCAGGACTGAACAGTACTGACAATACTAACATAATGTTGGCAATGTTTGGAACAATGCTCATTATTAAATCAACTGTTAGGTCAAAACCCTAATCCTACACCTCTATTTTTGTTACCGAATGGCTTATCAAAGACATATCCTACATATTATGGAGTCTTTCTCCTTTTTGGTATTGGTTCCTTCATCTTCTGGACCTATTCATAAAAAAAATATATTTCCCAACTTAGAAAGAAAACACCCTAATGGAAAAATTCGTAAATTCCCAAAGCAATTTATGACGCAAATTTTCACAATTAAAGGCCCAACCACTCTTTAAGAAAAATTGCTACAAAGACAATGATGAAACAAGAGGCCATGATGGCCCTGGGTTGCTCACCCGAGAACCAGGTAATAGTGGGAGGGAGAGAAACAGCAAATATCTTATGATATTGTGGAAAATGGGCTCTGCCTCTGCCAGATATAAATCGAGTGAGTCCTTTAGGACAAGAATAATTTTCAAATTTGTACTATATATTAAAAGGAAAATGAGCTTAACTCCTTGGCGGCCATGTTTTTCAACAATGGATCAAAATAATTTGAACAATCTTGGTAGAGAGTGACCCAAGGAACATCTGTGCAAATAACTTTGAAATCTTGCCAGAAGATTTGGAGGAGAAGATTTTCAATTTTTTTTATGATTTTTCTTTTCGTTGCATGGAATCAAATTCTTTGAACAACTATGAAAAAGCTTCATCCAAGGAACATTCCTTTGAAGTTTCTTTAAAATTGGCCCTGTGGTTTAGGATGAGATGTTGTTTGAAGTTAAATGTTGATGACGGACGTCGAACGACTGACACCGGACGACGGACATTCACCGGTCACAATAGCTCACCTGAGCATGTTGCGCTCAGGTGAGCTAAAAAGGTAGATGTGCAAATTCCCCTTTATTTATTGCAACTGTCAGGATCTATGACAACCATTAGACACTAATAATATCTACAGTGTGACAATACTGGGTAGATATCTCCTATAGCTGCCTACACTAATCAGATACACCCATATATACAAATAACTCGGATTACATCTGCTGGTCAATCAGTACATGTGCATTCATAGGGATGTAACCTATTAAACAAATATTTACCACACAAATCCAATAGACAGTTCATAACTAACCCCTGAAGAGGCATATCTGAATTATACCAGATGTGATGACAATAGAATTTCTATATTTGTTATGATAAAAAAGCACATTACAATACTAAATTAATAAATCTCTTTTTGAAAAAAAAAACCAAAACAAAAACCTGTCCATATGTTGCTGCTGTCATGGGGTGCCTACCTGTCAGAATGTTAAACTTCCGTTCACCTACAGATGGTAAATCACAGCTACCAAGGAAGACAGACGTCACATCACAGAGGTTTTCATCATCATCGTATGATCTACTTAACAATCAAACCACTTCCTACCTGTCTGTCTGCCCTTAAGTTAACATGTGTACAATAGAAGAACATAGATAACAGATGGTGAGTCACCCAGACATGAAACCAGCCGTATATACTTTATTTGACCATATCTGTATCTGGAAATCTAAATCTGGAATGAACTTAACTTATGAAAAACTGTACACAATAACTCGAATCTTTTATCAATCCGACACACCTGCTGTCACCAGTGTGGAAAAACCTGTCAAAGTATTTGATTACATGTTTGTAGCAAGTTAATTTGTGGTAAATGAGGACTTCAGAAACATTATATACATGTATAAAGTCTATTCTAGAACCTAGATGTGGCTGTTTATAACCGAGCACAGATCATGATTGCTTTGTGTAATTTTCATTTCATGACCAATGATGTGTGATACCACATAAAATTATCACATGTTATAGAGATTTGAAACAGACATATGTAATTACACTTATTTCTTAAAACTTATATGCCTCAGTAGTCCAATGTCACTTGGTGATGGATGGTTTCTGGAAGCCTCTTTGCTTGAAGTTAGGCATTTATTGAAGTTTTGTTGGACAAAGGTACAAAAGATCATCTGATTAACCAAATTAATTAGAAGAATAGTTACATGGTTCAGTGCTAATGAATACAACTAAGAATCTAACGGTTGTGGGTTTGAACCCTGTTGGGGCAAGGAAATATCATGGCCTTCCCAGGTGCAAAATACTGGTCCATCCCAGGACCTGTCAAGAGGGAATAGTATAATTTGTAGGACTTGCTTCCTAATTGGCATAAAAAAGTTAGTAAAATAAATATAATAAACCATCACACCTTGACCACCCAAAAAAAGAACAATAAAACTGCAAGTAGCTTTCAACAAAATTTTCTTTCTCAGTCTGCAAAATTAATTCAATTGAAAATTATAAAAACCTGATCAATAGCTTGTTTTTTTTTAATGTAAATTAACATCATAAAAACAATGTACTTCTACCTGTATTGTTATACCTGTCATGACCAATGTAACTTTTGACAGTAATAAATCATGTACTGATACATCACCCACTCATATTTGTATGGGTTTTACCAAATCATCAGTCATTACACTGCATTGTTATTCATTCCTGATGAATGACAGCAATAAACAATGAGTAAGTTTTTCATAAACTTTATGTCAAACAAAATTTTAAGGGATGATGAACTGAATACACACAAGGCCAAATGATTAATTTGGTTTAAAATAAAATCAGTTCAACAGACCTTCTCAAATAAACTATTGTGGTCATATGGAGACTTTGTAAAGTCACAATTCAGTATCCACCATGTGATACCACCTTTTGCCCTTACATTTTGCCCTTTTATGATTCCACCACAGTAACATACCCCCAGCTCTGGTAGCATAGTATCATGCTTTGCACACGGTAGGTAGGACTCGTATCAGCTATTATCGGTAACTTCCATCAACAAATCAGCTATCAAATGCTGGGCCATCATTTCCAAGAGAACCATGTTTATCAATAAACATGTGGTCACTTGAAATTTAGTCCTGATTAATGAATTAAATGAACAGCATTGATCTGTATGATGAACTTCTAAGGACCAAATAAACTACTGAAAACCAAACAAACAAGAACTAATGGTAAAACCTATTCCTGACCTAAGTATTTTGGAAGGAATACATTGTACAAGCATGTGTTAGGTATAATTTTTTTTTTTTTTTTTTTTACAAAGGATTACATTGTTTGTTTGTTTGTTGGGTTTAACATCCCACCAACAGTATTCCAGTCATTTGGAGACGATGTCTGCTTGAGACAGATATAGTGCTGCCACACTGCAGTATCACATGTGATAGACATGTGGCATGATACCACACCCACATTGTACAAACATGTAGCAAGTAAAACAAATGTTTTCACTGAAATACATTTTACAAGCAAGTATCAGGTTGAGAAAACGTTTTCAAGGAAACTGTTTTTTTCTAAATTAACTACTGACAATAATCAAACATTGAGTTCTTCCTTACCTGGTTTAGAATCCTTGACTTTCCTTCAGTAAAATCCTAAGTTCTCATACATAAAAACAATAAAGAAATTTCAACTGGTCTAAAAATTAAAACTGTCCATGAAATACCCCTACCACTATGTAACCCTTGTATATTCAATACCATAAATCAATATTGGAAAAAAAATCACTCCTAATCTCTCAATGAGGCTTATATCCCCCTCGAGTCCTTTTATTCTTCCTCGTTTGGTTGGGTATGGAGTTATCCAATGCAACGTATATACCTATAACCGGCAGACATGAAACACCATACTTGATTTACCTGTCCGCATATCAAGCTCACTACCTCGCGTTAACTTGCCTCATTACACATACAAATGATTATGAATATTTAACAATGCTCCTATCACATCCTAATGAATGATTACAAACTGTTCAAATTTACTTTTTTATTTCGATCAGACCGCTGTGTTTACATATGACCACCCTGTGCTGGATAAGTTCTCTTAACATGAGACCATTTTTTGTCAGTTATGTAGACGGCCAATCAGGAATACTGACATTCTTTTCTCCACTGAAATTGTTTCCCACTTTTTCACAACTACCAATGCGGAACATTGGTGTGTTATTTGCTTTTCAATGCAATGAAATGCCCCAGGTAATTTTTTGAAGAGGAGCTCTCTGCTGTAATGGATTTAAATAGCAAGTGACTTCCTATTATATATTTAGGTATTCTATGCATGGCATACACATTGTTGAGCAAATTATAAACGTTTACATAAAGGAAACTTTAACAACTATAAAATGAAGTGTGTAAACAAATGAATGTGAAATTATTTAGATGAACATGATAACAGGTAAAACATCTTATATTAAGTCATGCCCCTCTTCCATAGCCAATTCTAATTCACCAACAGCTGCAACCAATAACTATATTTTAAGAAACCCTCTTTAAATGGATATATAAAAAGGTATCAACTTTGCTTAAAGCAGCTTGTTCACATATGATCATTGACTAAAAATTTGATTTTTAACTATCTTTATGTGTGTATTATGTCTATCAATACCCATATACAGACGCATGGTCACCCAATGCAACCATCCGTGATTGTAAAAGAAATGGCAGTTTCCCAATCACAGGCAATACCGTCACAGACATCTATATTTAGAATTATAAAACCTATATTTAGATTTTCTGTTTTCATTTGCCGTCACATCGCTGATCACATTCACCCTTTGCACATACTCTAACTTGGGCTGAAATTACAAATTGCTTCCCTGAACTGGTAAAGACACTATGTTGCGAACTGTCACATGGTACCACTAGCACCTGCTTCATGGATACTGTATGCTATATTTAACTTATTTTGCTGAAGTTGTATTTATGATAGTAGCGTTTGCCATGTCATTCGACCCACACTTGCAGAGTTCATTTGTCAGGAAACAAGAAATTTAACCCACATTAACAAGGGAGAGTAAAAAATATTTTTTAACTTCTACCTTTCATTTATGAATAAGCTGTTTTAACAATCTGGTATCAAGCTATAAAGTGATGTTTTGTGAAAAATAAATTTACCATATTAAAAATCATACATTTTTATTGGTTGTTATGGCAATAATAGTTCTGCATGAACCAAGTTTAATTTAGCTCCTGTGATGAAATACCCAAGGACCATCCATGTCAAGCTGCATCAAGTTCTGCCTTGTGGTTTCAGAGAGATTAAAGTAAATTGATGATTCCAGGTGATCACAATCACTCACCTGAATTGCTCAGGTCATATCCCATCCATAATAATTATTTATTTGAAAAGATAAAGAACAGAAATCACACTACAGGGAAATCAATACCCAATCCATGCAGACACAATAAATCATCAATCAATTTTCCATTCAATTAATATAGCAGGATCACAATAGAAACAAGCATACAGATAAACCAGATCACCATGAGAAATTCATTTCAACTGACAGTTTTGTCTTTTTTTTTGTCTTTTTTTTTTTTGAAAGCCCAAGTTTATCAGGAATATTAGAAAACTTGTGAATAAGTGCCTCAAAGAACAAGGGAAACAACTAGTTGTCTCACACTGCAATTTACCAAGGAGTTATTTCCCATGTTCTTAAATATAAGTATTTAGCGTTAAAAATCTTAATTCTTAATACACAGATAAAAGCACATATTTTGAAAGCTGAAAAATGAAACTCAACACAATGGTAAAATGAATATGAATAGTTGATTTAAAAAAAAACAAAAAAAAAACTTTGAGAAATCACAGTACTGGAACACTGATACACACTTTGTTCCAATACAATGAACTATCAATCAATTAAAGCAAGTTATAACAAAAAGGCACATATAGTTTGTTGATATGGTAAAATATGTTAAAAGTAACATACCATCATCATCATCATCTATTTTGGAAGACAGGTCAATGTTACGCTTCTTCATAGTGCTGGAACTGATGACAGCCCGACGTTCTGCCTCCAACCTCAGATATCCCTCATCTGTCAAATCTTCTGGACTAGCTATCTCCCGCTTCAATTTCACTGTCATCTTTGGTGGCTTCTGAACACTCTCTGCAAACTGGTGCGCTTTGGCCATAAAGTCCTTACCACCCACTGGACTTCTCACATCACTGTTCTTAGATGTTGCACTTCTTTCCAGTGCAAGCTCAAACTTCCTGGAATTGTTTGTGACTACCTCACCTCTAGGCTGACTTTCAACTTTTCCACTTTTTTCTGACACAAGTTCTTCTTGTATGATTTCATCGAGTGTGTTGCTAAGTGGATCATTTGATGTCATGCTTGACTGCATATCTTCAAAGGCAGAGTCAGGACCTGACTGGTCACTGTTTGGACTGTGGAGTTTGGCATTGTGGGAAAGCAACTGTATACTGCCATCATCCTCATGGGTTGTCATGGGAATGTCATTTGCGAGACTATCACCTGTAATATGAAAAACATAAATTACCTTACAGTTGTAATGCAATACAAAATGCTGCCAAAAATATTTATGATTATCTTCCTTTTATCCACTGTCAAACTGTATTTCAAAGAATCTTCTCAATATCAATAAATAATTATATTTTAAAATATTAAGGCTAAAATGTTTATAAATTTATTCTACATCCTTTTTAACTTATACATTGAGTGTAGTTTGCATTCACCCAGTATTTCAAAGTGGCATAATATGCATTAAATTATGATAATCTAATAATTAATCCACATACCTGGTGAGAAAGTTCCAGTAACTCCAGACTGATTGCCCTCATCATCAGAGATATCAGAATCTGAGTTACTTCCCCTCCTCTTACCAACATCTATTGACAGTGTTCCATTTGTATTTTGCTCTTGCCCTGAACTGCGTTCCGGAGATCGGACTCTCATGCTGAACAGAGAAGCCTTCAGGTCTGCAATAGGACTTGTTGGCTCCTCAGCTGTAGAGTCCATCTTAAGTTTGACTGGACTTGACTCCTCTTGTGGTGCCTGTATTACCTCCATAACTTCTGTCACCTCACTAACTGAAGGAACCTTTTCTATTATAGGTGCAGCCATAGTTGGCAAAGGAGGTGGGGCACTGTCAGGGAGAGGTGGTGCTTCAGATCCTGTTGATGAAATATCTGATGCTATCGAAATTGTGTCTTTTGATTTATCTTTCTGCTCAGGGAACAGAATTATTTTTTCAAATGTTTGATCAACAGTTTCAGATCTTTTTGATGATATGACAGGTTTTATGAAGTCATCTGTGATTCCTGGCCCTTCCACAGAAGCTTTCCTCTTTACCTCAGTGTTCATATAGACTGGAATGTCATCCACATCATTGTCATTGTCCATGTAGCTAACCTCTTTTAGATCAATCTTTGTGTCCAACAGTTCAATATTTGTTTCTTTTTCTGGTGCTATAAACTTCCCTCTATGTCTGTCTACTTTTGCTGCCTTAATTTCACATTCAACTGTCTTATCATTGGAAGCAACAATCACATCTTCACCATTGGAAATTGGTTTGCTTTTAATATCCTCTACAACATCTTTTCCCGAAGTCTCTTTCTTAAGATCAGGAAGCTCTTTAATGATAGTATCTAATAAAGAATCTTCTTTATCTGCTTTTAATGAGTCGTCCTCAAACACAATGTCATCAATATTTGATTGTGGCACATCAGCTTTTTTATCAATTGTGACTTTTTTGTTATCACCAGTTTTATCATGTATGTCTTTAATATCAACATTTACTGCTATTTCCTTTGATGTTCTATTCTGCTCCTTTTCAAAGCTAGCATGAACAAATGAATTCTTTTCCCCAGATTTTGAAGATTTTTTACGTCTAGGTGGCCTACTAGGTTGAGATTCAGCAGTTGTATTATTTGGTTTTGGTATATTTGATTGTACTTGTGTTTTAGATTTTACCTGGCCGTCAGGAATATCAACAAGATTTGCTTTTGGTTTTTCTACTTGTGGTTCAGATTTTTCATTTGCTAAAGGTTTTTCTACTAGCTGAACAGTTTTTTCACGTCTGTGTCTTTATTACATTTTTGCAAGATTTTTCATTTGCAGGCTTTTCTACAATTTGGGCCGAATTTTCCCTCACTGTCTTCTCTACTTGTGGGGCAGGCGTCTGACTGGCATCCAAAGATACTGGGGCGGATGATGAAGAAGAGGCTGATTTATTAGCAGGTAAACAGGGTGGGGGAGGGGCTGCCTTGCGTTTAGTTGAGGGTCGAGATGGGGAGGTAGTTGTTCTGGGTGATGATGGTTTGGCTGGCTCCTCTCTGGGAGAGGATGAGGTATCTGTAGACCTTGGTGAGGAGGCACTCTCTGGAACAAAAGCCTCTGTGTTGCTAGTGGAAACAGTCAGTTCTTTGGTGCTGTCTGTTTTGTTCTGAGTAGCAGGTGGTCTGCAGGGCCTTGGGGGAGCCTGAAAGGAGCCGTGTTTGTCTGACCGCTGGGATGATTTATCAAGATTTAGAGACCTACGCTTCTGTCTGTACTCTCTAGCCACTCTCTGAGCTTCCTCGTCCTGATGGGACCCAAAGTAGCTTCTACGCTTGGAGACGTCTTTCTTTTCTCCACCTTCACCTCGGCGATCACTGAAGCGCCTGGAATACTTGCTCTTTTCAAGTCTGTCTTCCTCCTCCTGAGCCTTTCTTTTGGCAAGATAGTCCTCAGGGTTTCTCTGTAAATATAAAACCAAGAAATTGTAGAACTTTTTATATATTATGGATTATTAAACACTATGCCCCATGTTTTTGAAAATAAAAATGGTACTTAAGTATGATTTTCATACTCAATCTTGAACTATGCCCATTAGTATTTAGTTAAATAGAGTATGATACTCAAATCTGAGCCAGAGAGCATACTTAAGTATATTTGAGAACACAGGGCCAGAAATATACCTGCAACAGAATCTGAAAATGCATAGATTTTATCATACAAATAGAGAAATTTTTTGGAGGTTATTCAGTATTTAGTATATCAACACAACATCATCTGAAAATAATGCTTACATTTTTCTTACAGCAAGATGGTCCTGTATAAAAAGGCAAAACATTCCTTTCTATGACCCACTTTCCCTTTCATTCATCTATGGTGAAAAAGAAATAGACCATTAACATCATCACCCCAGTGTGGCAATCAAAATAAGTGCTGTTTATCATCATTAAACAACCAAACCGTCATCATATGCCATTTACCTCTGATATATAGCTGTACAAATGCATTCATTCACCATGAGGTAAAATTTCTATGCCACATCAATAGCCAAGTGTCTTGATCAAATAGCCCAAATTCCAAACAAAATTACCACATATGTCTGTGTGTGCATTTATTCATCTCAGCATTTCATAACTCTTAGAACAATTTACTGCCATTTTCTGCTGACAGATTGTGCAGTTATAGTCCCAACTAATCTGCATGTGTCAAAGATTCAAAGCCGACCCCTGCCAACACTAGATTTATCAATCATACAGCCAGCTGGTCTCTTGGATTCTAGGTCATCAATTGATTGATATCATGAAAAATGTTGGTAGCAAAGCTGTAGAATAAAAATCTAAAATAGCTGATATAGTGCATGTCTGTTACAACTCATTTCATTATGATAAGGATACCCAGACGAATATGGTTCAAAAACTAAAACCTAAACACTTTTGTGTAAGGGCCAGTTTGGTTCCTTTCTGGTTCACTATAGATCTGAATTTGCAAGTTTGATACCTATAGAACTAGAATTATTCAAGACATTTCCAGGCATAAAATATTGGTACAATTCATGAAGAAAGGAATTTAAAGAAGGATATTCTGAAACATGTTTGAGGAATAAAGTAAATGTCACACAAGATAAGGACATCTAGCATAGTTTTTTCTGAGATCTTTTTATGGCAAATTTCCCAACATGTCTGTAACCATCTTGTTTTTGTATCGCATCATGATACATGGGGTAAATATTTTCATTATAATTTATGCATAAAAGAGTTACAAGAGTTCCTTCTGTCCATGAAGCAGATGTTGTTTTTGTTTTTACTGTCAATCTAACAGTATTTTAGTCAAAAAGTGAAATCCAACTGCACAATTAGACGATGATCCCTCTTGCAAAACAGGCAACTGTATGTAACAACTGACTCAGTGATCAGACTGGGTCTCAATTAAAGGAGGTAAGTGATCATTAGTCAGGATATCCACTTGGCCACAGAGGCCCCCAGACTGGTGTTATTTAGCTGGATAACAATCAGGGTAGGGTCCTATACAGCCAGGCCAACTGTCCATACAAAGGTTTAATGGCAGACTTAATCAGTTATACCATGACAGAAATACCTGCAAAACCTCCCCTATCAATCTTGTATTGACAACTGAAAGGAAATTAGATTTCTGGCAACAGCGGGCTGTAGGACAAAACTGAATATGAATCTAGTAGATTGAGAGAAATATTTAATATGATCCAATGAAAATTAATATACAAGCAATAAATTGTCATTTAACACAGGTGTGGAAAAATCTGCTGAATCACAAAACGATATTGATTCAATAGGTCTTGTTCAGTTGAAGCTTGTTTGGAAAAAAAAAGTTTATTTTTGCAGACACTCTTCTTCAGATTTTTTGTCCATCATTCTGTTCAACATCAAAATTGTTTTGAATTGAGTTTTAGGCAAGACTCTTGATATCATTTTCAAATGGCAACAACATTGTCATGAGTAAATTAAAGTATACTCCCTCCTGTCAAAATATAAGAAAGAAAGAGGCTAAAAAAATGTAAAGCTGAGAGCATTAATGTGAAGAAATAATCAATTCTTTAATCAAATATTAAAATGACAAAAGTAAAGTTTAGTATGGTTGCATTTTAGATAAGAACATTTTCCAATATTGGTCTAAAAAAAGTAATTAATTTTTGCATGCATGCACTTAAACTGAAGAAAGTGTTTTACTTTATGCTTTGGGGGGATAAATGTGATAGAGATTATCTTTAACAAATTTCAGTGAAAATTATAAAAAAAAAATCACTATTTCTAACATAAAATAAAAAGAACATTTTGTTCATTTTCTGTAGAAGATGCAATATTTTCTTTAATCTCTAGAACATTGAATATTTAATTCTCACAAGTTGCAGTGCCACTCCTGAGAATAAAATTTTTAAGTCACTCAATAAAATAAAATTGCATCTTCCATAAAAAACAAATAAATATCCTCTATTCAGTATATGTCAAATTATTTATTGCAAATACTTCAAAGAAGATATAATCACCCTTATAAAACAGCTTCAAAAAGAAACTTTATATGTTGGTTTGCAAGCTCACCTCAAGGACAAGCTACAAAATATGTCTATGAAGTTTGCATCCATAAAAACATGACTAAACCCTTAGACTTGAAAGTGGCATACCACTTTGTTTCCCAAACACTATTGTTACTTGCCATTTCTTTGTGTGCTGTAATTACTGAACTTTCAGTTGTACTATAGCATTAGTCCTTGTTCCTTTCTGCTTTTCAAAATTGATTATAACATCCCAGACTCAAATAATATGAACAATTTGTACCAAAAAAAATGTCATCCAGTAAATGTGATTATTTTCAATTGAAATATCAGTTTTCACTTGAAAACACCTTGAACACACCAAATGCGGTCAAAATAAGCATAATGAATAGCCAGGAATAACAAAAAAGAGACTGGTACAAACATGGTACAAGGAATGTGTATTCTCCTGGTTTCAGGTATGTACTTCATACAGCTGTGCAAGTGACAGACTATTAAAATTAATATATGGAAATGGAGACAGGAGAAATGTGAGAGTTTAATACCTAAAGCCATAGGCTGTACTTAGCCAAAGAAATATTCAAACTACATTATAAAAAATATCCTTATAATAAGAAAACAGTGATGTATAAATTATCCACTGTGATAAAAAAATACAGGAAAATGCTCTGTATTAAATTACAGTCAGAACATTTGGTATATGTTGAAACTATGTTTAAAATATGAACTTTTTTTATAAACTGCAAATCTGTTTCATGGTATCTAGTGTTTTGATATCACCAATTTTTGAGCTTGATGACCACTTATTTCTCTTTAGATATTTCCTTGAACTTTGCCTATATCACTTGAAACACTTACAATCTCCCAGTTGGTATTGTGCGTAACACATCTGGAGAGTTAACCTGCAATTGTTTGATCATAAATCACAGTGTAGTCCCAGCACTTCAGTGTATCAAACAGCAGAATAATCTGTATCAGGTGTCATTTTAATTGTAACATTTTATCATACCTTTCAATTCTTCAAATGTTTTCATAATACCAGTGGCAGTCTATTACTACTTTCATCATTAGCAGATAATTATATGGAAACCAGTCAACTTATATCCATAGCACTTACACTACAACAAGTTCAAATACCGCTGGAACCAGTCTACCACCAGATCAGCATTTACTCTGTGACCAAGGCAACCTAGACCAGACTAAAGATATTCAAAATGATCTGAATTTAACCCATTCCCTCATAGAGGAAACCATGAAAAGACCTATGCGAACAGCATAAAACCAGATCAGCCTGCATGTAACTCGCAGGCTGATCAGGTTTTATGCTGTTCGCTGCTCCTCAGTGGTCTGGAAATGAGGATTTTGTAATTAAATTTGGTAAGGTTTAACTGTGGTTTTCTGCAGATCAGGCTTTATGTGGTACCTACTGAGTGCGTCAAAATGAGTCTATATGAGGGAAAGGGCTAAGGCTGACCAAATTAAGTGTCAAATTACACCTCCATTACAAAAGAGTCAGGTGTTAGAATGTTTGAGTGCGGTAAAACAGGAGAGAGCAGACTTGATACATTTTCTGAACAAGTACTACATTTTGAACGAATGCCATGCATACGATAATTATATCAAATGATAAAGAGAGCAACTCAATTTCAAATTAGTGTCGGTATTATTTTGAATATTTCTAAAAAGTATTTGTCATATGTGCTATACCTACTATCAAACACTCCCACCCATTCAGAGTAACCTGGCAACTACAATTTTATAGCAAATTATACCTGGACACTCTATCAGATACGACAGGTTTCTGCTTATCATATTCAGGTAGAAGAAAAAACTGACACCTCAGGATAATTTGTTTCAATGTTGGAGAAAATTTGCTTTTGTATGACATTCCCTTCAGGGAAAAAGCAGTCTATCTTAATAAAAGGGACTTTGCTGACCAGCCAGGTATCCAAATAAATATCACAGGTGAGGCCAAGGTATAGTGACAATTCAATTGAAAGAACTGAGTTGCAAAACAACATTGCCTAATGAAAAGTAAACAGTCCTGAATCTATGCTTCCATTATGTCTCATGTCCTGGTACAAATATAAATCTTAGACTAATAAGTCTTCAATATTGTTTAAAAAGTTTAAGCTCAACAGGCTATGAGCTACCATTAGAAGAACAGTCATACATTTCAAGACAGGAATTGTTTGTTAAATTTAAACATATGTAATTCCTGCATTTACAATATCTAACAATTAATACCATTTGTACCAGCAGTATTTGCCCCCAGCAGAGGTTCAAATTTAAAACTTCCACAATCAATGAAAACTATAATATGCATACCACTAGATCAGAGCACTAACATAAAATACACACTATACCTGAGAAACAAAGTAGAATATCCAAGAAACTTCAGAGCCAGCAATATACAGAATGAAGAACTGGGCTTGAATATAATTAACCCTTTCCCTCATAGAGGAAACCATGAAAAGACCTATGCAAACAACATAAAACCAGATCAGCTTGCGAGTAACTCGCAGGCTGATCTGGTTTAATGTTGTTCGCTGCTCTCAGTGGTCTGGAAATGAGGGTTTTGTAAATAAATTTGGTAAGGTTTAACTGTGGTGTTCTGCAGATCAGGCTTTATGAGATACCTATTGAGGGCGTCAAAATGAGTATATATGAGGGAAAGGGTTTAGCAAATATATGAAAACTTGACACAATAGAAGAATACCCACAAGAACTATCATTGAAGATGATAAATACACCAAGATACCACTTTCAAAATCAAGACTAATCGTAGATGAGAAATAAAACAAAGGGTCATAACTCATAAAATCAAGCCAGTCATGATGATGTGCCAACAATATATACAACTAGACATGGTATTCTTTAATGCTGTGAAGTTAAATCAAAATCAGACCTTTGGTGCCAGAATAGGTGGACAAAATATATTAAAAATGTGCCAATGATATGCACAATTTGGCATGGTACTTATTAATGCTGTGAAGTTAAATCAAAATGCGACCAAATAGTGTGGACAAAATACATTTAAGAAATATAACAAAGGGCCATAACTCATTTAAAATTGAGTAAATCATGATATGCCAACGATATGCGCAACTTGGCTTGGTACTCATTAATGCTTTGAAGTTAAAAAATCTACCAACGTCAGTAGCTGAAAAATAGTGCAGACAAATCTGTCTACGGATAGACCGACACACCAACCATAAGACCTAACTCCAATACAGTCAATACTGAACAGAACATGTCTGTTTGACCCCCAAATACTGTTATCTAATGGAGCTGCACAGTATGTGTATGATGATGATGATGATGATGATGATGACAGAGACATCCAAGCTGATTACATTGACTATTTCTATTCCATCAGAATAAACAGAGACATTATCCTCCAGCACTTATCTGTGACCTCACATACATTACCATGATAAATATTCAAGGCACTTATCTCCTCTCATTAATTCAAATTAAATGCCTACACAAGGAGATAATTAACATATTACTTCACCTACATTGTTTTTTACTTTGTATGTCTTTGTAAAAGCAGTTGTATGCATGCCATAGAATTTAAATTATAACCTGACCAGATGCACAAAATTGTTGATTTTTATCTTCAAACTGTCTGACTCCCAAATATTTCAAAATATGAATCAAGGGGTAACTTGACCCCTATCTGAAAGAAAGAAGAAAAAAAAAAAAACACAAACAAACAAAACTCTGTGCAGACCAATTATTGCATGGCCTGTGGATACCATACTGATATCAAGGACCAAATGGTACTATGTTTATGATCTACTTAAATATATTTTATTCAATTTTTTTCTTCAATCTCTTGTAATGAAAATGTAAGGAAAAACATGGTAAATATGTATAAAAGCACCTGTTTTAAACTCAAGAAAAACATGGTAAATATGTGTAAAAGCACCTGTTTTAAACTCAAGAAAAACATGGTATATATGTCTGTCACCATATAAAGCACTGTAAATCATTTTGGTATGGTACATTTAAAAACAAGAAAATACTAAAATAACAACAGTCTTGTTCTTATTTTGAAAGATATATGTATATATGTGAATCAAATTTATCTTACCAAAAATAATTCCTCTTTGCTCCAAGCCACAAACATCTTGTTTAATCAAATTTCTAATTTGCTGCACATTCACATTAAAAGTTTCTTCAAAAATGTTACACAGAGATGGCATCAATATTTTTATTATATCCCTTTAAATAGTTTTGCATTTAATATATAGTTCTTACAAAGAGGTGACCTATATTTTCATCTTAACAAAAGAATTAAAATTTAACAGATTATCAATATCCTTTCATAAGCCTGGGTATTATATTACCAACACTGATGCGCAATCACTTTCTTATATACCAGGATACATGAAACCAAAATATGAATAATACGCCCGAAAACTTCACATTAATTATATGTCACAAAAAAAGAGCACAATAAAGTCCTACCTCAATATACACAATTAGGGATCATCTTTGCTTGATTGGTGACTATCGAGCCCTTAACACATTAATGTAAATATCCAGGCCATAAATCATCTTATTATTATCTATTTTTCGTTATAAAATGTCATCCGCATACAATAAGGATTCAATACAAATCAACTGGGCTAGAATATGGCTCACGATTTGCATTGACGTAACAGTGATAAATCCATCAATATGCTGCATGACACACAAATTTGACAGGCTTTTGCACATGCATCTTGTTGAGAAGTTTGACAACTGGTCAATGGTCAAATGGTTTGAGTCATGACCAGTGGACAAGGCCCATCAATCTACCACCAATGGACAGTCACTATCACCTCTTTGATGTGTCACTTAACAATGATCTGCTGCAAATATACCATATAAGAAGTTACTAAAGTGAACATCTTTTCAATATGAATGTGTACACTACTTGGGAAATTAATGGTCAGAACAATTGAAAAGGTTGTAAGTACCCCCCTTCCCCTCCCCCACCCCCATATGTGTGTATCAAACATGCAACCTTTGAATTCATAGCCAATTACCTAACACTATCACTGTACTAAATTTGGCATCCCTTGTCTAGAAGATGTCAACATATCTGAACACATGGGAACAGATTACGGAAATGAAATATCAAGACACATACTTTATTTACCATATGAATTTTACAAGTTTAATCCAAAACACCTAGAATTAAAAACTGACAGAATAAGTAGGCACCAGCAACACAAAATGACAATATAGTTGACATAAATAAGAGGTATACACTACACATAAGAGATAATAATAAATATGATTTTCAATGTTTATTATGTTTAGACAAAAATAAAACAGAAAATTAAGAAATCTATCACTTTTCATTGCACACTGCTCAGCAGTTTTTTTCAAGATTGTATTCAAGTATGCCATTCAAAACAAGATCAACTCGCAGAAAAAGAAATAAAATATAGACTTATTCAGCTTTTTCACGAATTTTTCAATGAGTTGGTTTTGCGGCTGGTGAAGGTTGCAGCAGTAATGATTTGAATGTGTTTCTTTGCAACTGTATGAGACAAAGCCATTAATTAGTTCTGTAATTAATTTATGCATATCTAGTCGCCATGCTTAGTATTGCTTATCCTGATTGGATAATGTGATAACAAGCTAGGACATACTTCAGCTGTTACGAGATTGCAAAACAGTGTTCAGCTAAATGTACTTGTATAAATCCCTCCATATACAGCATTTGTCGATAGCATTTCTTGTTCTACTCTTCATCTGTGGGTTTGCATTGTTTTACCAACACCAGCAAAAAATAACAGAATATTTACAATAGGGACGTAACAGACAAGTTGTGGATGGATTTTTTTTCCACAACTTTATCATCACCCTTTTCACACTTGTCTGAAAATCAGTGTGATCAATTACTATTCTCAGAGAAGATAATGCAGACAAGACAATGTTCATCAGCAAATTGTAATCCCTCAGAGACCGTGTCTTTGTCATGAAATGTTAATTGTAGAGGTAGAGTGCCTAACAAACATAATGGGAGGGAGACATTTAACTGACTGGAACAGCAAATAGATACATATTTATTTCCAATAGTATACTAAAAAGTGCCAGATGGGGAGTATTTCAATGACTGGAACAGCCAGATATAATCAAAGGTGAAGAGTCAATCTGATACAACTAACAGCAAGAAGCGATGACAGCCATGTGTCCCCAAAGATAATGATCTACAACTACAAGCATGTCTTCCTCTTAAAGAGTACTGTAGTACAAGGATTATGATAAAATGAGCTGTGACTAGTAAAATACCTGTTCTCATAACCTGGTTTCAGTAAACATGATTTGCGTAATTAGAACAGTCTTGATATTTAATTGGATAAGTATTTAAGTCATATGGATATACAGTATCTGTCTTCAGAAGACACAATCTATATAACATGATACCATACCCTGTTACATGATTACCATCACCATAGCCTGTCAGATAAACCTGAAACAAGACTGACCAGTTTTGGATCAACAAATACCATTCTCTATGTAGCTTCTGTATGTTTCAATAAGGAATTGAACCTGTTTTCAAGGAACTACATCCCCAGTAGCTGTGAATCATTCTCTCTAACAAGTTTGGT
>CM037788.1:61871233-61885159 GCA_021229015.1 Solen grandis | reverse complement strand
GCATTAGGGTTTTACCTCATGAATATTCATGCACAAATATGATGATGAATATTTATTTTATGAAATTTAAATTTGCTGTGTACACTGTATAGAAACAGTCGTCCAATACTGAGAAGAGAAGACCTCAATTGCCATGTGTCAAAAGACATCTATATGAAGTTATGGGTTAACATTTTCCAATATTTTTGGCTGTTTGACAAGTACTGTAACAGGGCATCTGTAAGTTATTGACAACTTTTACACTTAATTCAGTGGTGAGAGATTTAATCAAAATTAAACTATTTTCTTTATATTAAAACATGAACACACCTACGGTCGTTTACAAACACAACTCATAAGTTATATGATTAAATTTGAATCATGATCAACTTTCAGTAAAAAAAGATTGTATAAGGATTTAAATATCAATATTTCCCCACATAATTAAAGATGAAGACATACGATATACGTCATAAAACAACCAAACACAGAGTTCTTCTCCTTTTTCTGATGTTTTGTCTTGCTCATTATCACAAAAGTAACCACATTTTATCATAATTATGAATCATAAAACAAAAAAGAAGAAAAAAACGCCATAAAACATTTAGCACTTGGCAGGGGCAGCGTCTGCTACCATGGTACCAGATGAAAACACATTTCAAATGCATCAAATGGACCTTTTTCATGATATATTTATCAGGGATCATGTTCCAGAGATGATTAGGTGTACAGGATCAGTGGCAAGATCTCAATCAGTGCACCATGTGTTCCAGGATCCCTTGTCGTATCAAGTGTTCACATTCCGACCGCAATAAAAAATGCTGCAATAAAAAATTCATAAGTTTTTACCATGCACCTTTGTCATGTTGAGGGAAAATTAGGGAGTCTGATTAATGGTTATGTAACAAAAGGTATAACAAGAGGCTCAGAGACAAGATTTTACTGAAAGGGAAAATAATGCAATTCATGAGTAGATTTGTGTACTGCAGTGGACCCTAAGCTAACTACTGTTTGTTTGTCTCATGTGTGGGAGACGGGAATCATAAAAAAAAACAAGAGCTGTCTATTGGAATTACATGTACTTGACTATTTCAAGAATCATACAAAGATAAATCATATAAAGTCAAAGTGTCTAACTTTCAGGTCTAATAAATAAAAAGACAATATATTACTAATACCCTAAGTCTTTAACATGCAGAATTTTAAATAAATTTTCTTCACCAAAAAGTAGGGGCTATTATCTGCAGTAAATTCAGTTAAATATCACCAAACTTTAACATGGCATGATTAAGGATTCCCTAAATGAAGCACTATCCTTACGTAACGTTTTATACAGATATGTTAAGAAACAAAGCTTTAAAAAAAATATTAACATGAAATTGAAATCAACATTGAAGCTATTATCATATACATGTATGTACCAATGTAAATTATACAGTTACCTGACTATTTTTCTTTAGTACTATTATATTTCCATCTTGAGTCTCAAACTCTCCATGGTCAACAAGGCAGCGTACCTGAATATAAACAGAATATGACAGCATCGATATCACTGAGAAATATTGCCCTCTTAATAGACAGTATGAAAGTACACTACTTTCAAAAATATAAATGAAATTGGTATTACACACACACACACACATAACACAAAAAGCAACATCAAAACAAAAATTTGAAAATCTCTGTGTTTACACAATAAGGCTTATCGTGGGTTTTTACATACTACAGGAAATACAAAATATGGAATGGCTTATCTATCCATGCTTCAGGAGTCATGCAATAATCCTCCCTAATGACTATTGATTTCAAATTGACACATTTGGTCAGAGAGATCATTTATTGACAAAAAAAAAAAAAAAAAAAAAAATTTGAAACCGGCATAAAGTTAGGTCAACTTAACCCGGGACATCAAATACAACAACACGTCATCAATGAAGTCTGCGACCTGGACAAGATTTACATAGAGAATTGCAGAGGATCCCTAAGCACATTGTTAGACACTGCTGTCAAACCCATAGGACAAGCCATGCACCATACTGATAGTGTGCTTTTTTGACATCAACCTGACATCAATGTCTTCACCACTCACTACATTCAAATTAATTTAATGGAATCTCATAAACTCCTATTTAATTAAACATAACAAGAGGACCATAGAGGCCCTGGATCGCTCACCTGAGTATAGGGTTACCTAAGGAATTTCTAAAATGTTTTGAGATCTGGCCAATAGTTTTGAAGGAGATGATTTTTAAAGTTTTCTTTTTTTTTTCTTTCCATCGCCATGGCAACCAGAGTTCTACATGGATCAAGTTTATTTTAGCAACTTTTATGAAGGTTTACCCAAGGATCATCCCTGCGAAGTTTAATCAAATTCTGTCAAGCAGTTTCAGAGGAAATGTCATTTAAAGCAAATTGTTGACTTTGCACACCGCTCGACCAACGCAGGGTAATCAATAAAGCTCTCCTTGAGCACTTTGTGCTCAGGTAAGCTAAAGAGATTCATTGATGGCAGTCCCCCCCCCCCCCCCACCACCACCAAGGAAAACCAATACAGCTGCTTAATTCCAGCAAATATCTATTGTTGCTTAACTTTTATTCCTTCAGGTAATGTTTATTGTCTTCAACCATATATCCTCAAGTTACCAAAACATGAAGTTAACATACACATGCACAAAAAAGTTTATGACTGAGTCACCATTCATAGAAAACTGGAATATCATAGATATGTGTTTTCACATGATAAATGATAGCTCTAGTTATCTCCCCTTTCAGATGCATCGAACAATAAGGTAACTAGAACAATCACTGAGGTGATTAATACCTCCGCAAAATGCTTAGATACAGGAGAAGTCAGACTCCAGGTAGAGCATAGGTAAGCACCTGTATACATAGTGTATTGGTTATAACAGTAAGTAAGTAAATAATTATTTAAAGTCTTTATTTAATGTGGATAGAGAGGGTTATGGTTGTTTGGCACAGTACTGGTAGTTTTAAAATGTAACAAGAGTTGTCAGAGGACAGCATACTCGACTATTCAAAATGCTTGTTGGTAAATCAAATGAAATCTATTTCAATTCTTGCCATTCACATACCTTGTACATAATAATAGTCAAAATTGATATACCTTGATAGTCTGATACCACTTAATATTTTTATGAAGTCTAAAATCAATCCCATGCCTAGTAACTGAGACATAAGCATAATAACACTGTGCATGCAAAACTTTAACCAAAAATCCAAGCAAGAAAAGGGCCATAATTTGCATAAAATTTTCCATCAAAAGTTTTTTACCTTGATAGTATGATACTCCTAAATGTATTAAAGATGTTTCAAATCAATTGCATGCCTGGTTACTGAGATATCAGCATGAAAGTACCTTGCATGCAAAACTTTAACCAAAATTTCGAAGTTAAAAAGGGGCCATAATTTGTAATATATTCTATCAAGAGTTATCTACCATAAAAGTATGATGCCCCTAAAAATAAAAGATGTTTCAAATCAATTGCATGCCTTGATACTGAGAAATACCTTGCATGCAAAACTTTAACCAAAATTTCGAAGTTAAAAAAGGGGCCATAGTTATATACCTTGGTTGTCTGATGTCCCTTAACATATTCATAAACTTTCACTCAATACCATGAATGGTTATTGAGATATAAGGCTGATAGGAGCTTGCATGCAAAACTTTAACCAAATTTTCTATTGCATGCAAAACTTTAACCAGGATTTCTAAGTTAAAAAGGGGTCATATATTAAATCCAGTCAAGAGTTATCTACCTTGGTTGTCTGATGCCCCTAAACATATTCATAAACTTTCAAGTCAATACCATAAATGGTTATTGAGATATAAGGTTGATAGTAACTTGCATGCAAAACTTTAACCAAAAGCTGCAACGCCAATGCTGATGCCGACGTAAGGGCGACTACAATAGCTCTCATATTCTTCAAATAGTCGAGCTAAAAAAGCATTGACTAGAAACATGAAATGTAGGCAGACAGAAAGTATAAGTGCAGTGTGCAAGAACCATAAGTGAAGCTGTTCACAGTACAAAGGTATATTGTGGTTTTGTAAGTGTGTTCTACATGGGAAAGAAGCACTACTTTCCAAACATCACACTTTGGTCAACAATTTCTCTGGCTGTACCCATACCATCATTCAGATTTAGAAGCAAAATTTAATGTGCATGATGTACTAAGCATGATATGATACAAGCAAACACCAAACCACAAACTATTGTCGTTGAAACTTGATACTTGCTGTTGAACATTGTGGAATTTCCAGTCCTTGTAAAACGTTGAAGTCTGAGGTACTCAAAAATCACTGACAATGCAAAATAGCTCCGAATAAACTTTCATTTAATTTAAACAAAGATAGATTATTCAAAATTAAGACAACAATGGGAGATATTTAAAAACTGGGACCAGGTAGAGTTACACTGCACTTATCCTAGTCGCCATCTGTCTATATATTAAGTTTCAAGACAATACCTTGAATAGTTTTCAAGTTATGTTTCAGACAAGAAAACTCCAACAGAACGCCCACCCCACCAACCAAATGGTGACTCTCATATCAACCCTCCAAACTTGAATATAGACAATAAAATACAACAGCTATATATACCTCTACATATAATGTTTTTGGTGGTTTCAAGTCTTGTGTAAGGTCCAGCCCCCCTGCGCCACCAATTGACCGCATGTAATTAGCCAGGCATTTGTTGTATTTGTTAAACCACTGCACCTGTAACGATATGCATATGGAAAGACTTTGATTAGGATTACAAAGGAATAGTAATATTTTCAACTAAAAATAAGGATATAACTTCCTATTACATATTAACAGTATTTCAGATGTTTGGGTCTTCATCTGTACCAACCAACCAACAAACCAACCAATCCTGGAACTTCCCTTATTTACTCCCTTTTTATATCGAACTCATTCGTGATATTATGGCCATGCACATGTGTGAAAAGTTTGAAAAGGATTGGGCTAACGGTATTGAAGTTAGAGCCTGGACAATCACAATTTCAAGTATTTTGTGTACGTCAAGGGCCATAACTTCTAAGTCATTCACGCGATAATGCTGGATATCGAACACATCCGCGATATTATGGCCATGCACATGTGTGAAAAGTTTGAAAAGGATTGGACTAACGGTATTGAAGTTAGAGCCCGGACAATCACAATTTCAAGTATTTTGTGTACGTCAAGGGCCATAACTTCTAAGTCATTCACGCGATAATGCTGGATATCGAACTCATCCGAGATATTATGGTCATGCACATGTGTGGAAAGTTTGAAAAGGATTGGGCAAACGGTATTGAAGTTAGAGCCCGCCCGTCCGCCCGCCCGCCGTGAGTGTTCACATAATACGCCCCATCTTAAGATGGGCGTATAAAAAAGGGGCCATAACTTGTAATATTCTTTCAAAAGTTATCTACCTTGATAGAATGATACCCCAAAGTTTATTAAAGATGTTTCAAATCAATTGCATGCCTGGATACTGAGATATTAGCATGAAAGTACCTTGCATGCTAAACTTTAACCAAAATTTCTAAATTAAATAGGGTCATAATTTGTAACATATTCTTTCAAGAGTTATCTACCATGAGAGTATGATATCCCTAAACATATTAAAGATGTTTAAAATCAATCGCATGCCTGGATACTGAGATATAACAATGAGAGTATCTTGCATGCAAAACTTTAACCAAAATTTCAAAGTTAAAAAGGGGCCATAATTTGTAATATATTCCATCAAGAGTTATCTACCTTGGTTGTCTGATGCCCCTTAACATATTCATAAACTTTCAAGTCAATACCATGAATGGTTATCGAGATATAAGGCTGATAGAAGCTTGCATGCAAAACTTTGACCAAATATTCTATTGCACGCAAAACTTTAACCAAAATTTCTAAGTTAAAAAGGGGCCATAATTCATATATTCCATCAAGAGTTATCTACCTTGATTGTCTGATGCCCCTAAACATATTCATATACTTTCAAGTCAGTACCATAAATGGTTATTGAGATATAAGTTGATAGTAACTTTCAAGCAAAACTTCAAGCAAAAGCTGCAACACCAACGCCAGGGCGACTACAATAGCTCTCATATTCATCGAATAGTCGAGCTAAAAATCGGACATAGTGAAAATTCGGCTAAAACAAAGAATTTGTAGGTCCCTATACTTAAGTTTACCCGTAAAATGGTTCGGTTAACACAAATTTGCCTGTCATTATCACAGTTTGACAAGTGTTCTCAAACGCAGCGCTTCTTGTTGCTTTAAATGGCTATCACCTTGGGTGGTAAACAGCACAAGACTATATGTACATCGCTATGTAAGTATGCTATTGCTATCAAATTTAGTCAATAGAAAGGCAGTTTCATGTGATTGATAAAGTCATGTCACTCACATACATGTATTATATTCTGATTACCCTAACCTACAATAAAATTGTATTGAATATATATTGTTGCATTTAGAACACTATTGCTCAGGCCTAATCAAAATGGATAGTCTATTGAGAGGGGTAAAAGGAAGGGTCATGTCACTTGAGAAAGAAAAATGAAGTTTTAGATAAAATTAAAAGAAGGAGAGAAGTAAGTTGAAATTGCCAGTAGTCACGGTATTTCACCAAGCATTTTAACAGGGATTTTAAAGAAGGAGAGTGAAATACACGACTCCTACCAGTGCTATACTATTTCACCAAGCTGCACACGCCATCAAACTCTGGTGACATTGTAGAGAGTGTTTTCTCTGCACTTCATGTTGTTGAACAAAATATTCTACAAAGCAAACTAAGATCACTGCCTTTTTCAAAAGTTCATATGGTATGTCACAGCAAAAGATCAAACTTATATCCCCCTACTTCTGTGGTGTTTGCTCTACTTTATACATCTCTGTAATATCATGTGGACTTGTTAACTAGTCTGCCTTTCCAGTTTTTAGCAGTTAAAAGTTTTAGCCCCTCTTTTTTGTTCATTGCTAGGTAAACTGCTAACAAACAGAATCACAACTAGAGATCTGTTTTCATAGAAAACTTCTCTTAACTTCTCCTCCATGAGATCTATCCAGTTTCGAGGTTCAAGTCAATAAGTTTGATACTTTTTGAGTTATGCTTCAGACAAAAATTTAGTATGAAATATAACAAAGAGAAATACAAGTCAATATGTTTGATACTATTTAAGTTATTCTCTGGACAAAATTTAAATATAAAAATTTAACAAGAGGGCCATGATTTAGAAATCAAGCCAGTCATTTTAGGAGAAGATATTTAAAGATTTTACTATATATACATATAAGGAAAACGGGCTCTGCCCTCTGGCAGCCATGTTTTTCCATGGATCAAAATAATTTGAACAATCTTGGTAGAGAGTGACCCAAGGAACATCTGTGCCAAATAACCTTGACATCTTGTCAGTAGTTTTGGAGGATTTTTCAAAATGTTCATATGTTTTTTCTTTATCTTGCCATGACAACCAGAGTTCTGCATGGAAACAAATTCTTTGAACAACTATGAAAGGGCTTCACCCAAGGAACATTCCTGTGAAGTTTATTTAAAATTAGCCCAGTGGTTTAGGAGGAGATGTCGTTTTAAGTTAAATGTTGACGATGGACACCGGACATTCATCGGTCACAATAGCTCACCTTGAGCACATTGTGCTCAGGTTAGCTTAAAAAAGCACAATAACTCCAAAATTATGATGTGCAGAATTAAAATTCTTGTGCGCTGCAATTCTCCTTCGTGAGGTCTATCCACCTGTGAAGTTTCAAGGTTATTGGTCTCATACTGCGTGAGTAATGCTTGGGACAAAAAGTGTGATGGACAGACGGATAGACAAATTATTTCTTAGCCAGAGAGAATCAATTTGATTTCTGATATTTCTCCAGAAAACAGAAGCCTACGCCCACAAATGTTTTCTGTAGAATTGTCTTAATAGACTTTATTCTATACATTGGCTTTGTCTACATAGATCCATACCAGTACCACTTTAACAACTTGGTATGTTCCTGCCAAAATATAGGAACATTAATCTTACCAGAATTGTACATTTTGTGCACAAATATTAAAAATACTGTAGGGAGTGATAATTATTAGAATTTTAGGGAGTGATAATTATTAGAATTTATAAGAACTATGTCATCTGCTGCATTCTACATTTTAGTCTCCAAATGACTGAAATACTGTTAATGGGGAGTAAAAACCAATTCAACAAACAAACAAACAGAATTCTCATTTGATAGCCATTAATGACTGTGTGATTAAGATATTATCCAATGTGTCTCCAGGACTCGAGACAATATGCCAATGTCTTTATCAAATGCTTGTGATAGAATGATTTAACCATCCCCTCTGAAATGATCCTGGGCTTCAGTCACTTGCTTCCACCTTGACAGTCTACTCTGACAGACCACTTCAGATTATTTCCAACACCAACAAAATGATTGACAAATGATGTCAACAGATGAAGTCTTCATGTTACTTACAATTCTTTTAGTAGGAGGGGCACCAAGCAGGGTTAGGCAACTATTGTATATATTACAGGGAATAAAAACCTAAATTATAAATATTTAATGCCATGCAATAAAAACAGTAACATTTGTTTTCAGTTGGGGAAGGGGGAGAGGGGGAGACAAGTGTCTTTTCCCCCCACAACACTCATGATACCCAACTGAAAAACAGAATGTAACTACCGGTACATGTATTACCAGTTCTTTGAACATGTGTCACAAAGTTTGACAATCAAATGATGGAAAAATGATCCCTTAGAGCAGGTGATACAAAAACCCCCAGTTATTTTGTGTAAATCAGCTTAAGCATTGATTACCTATTACACCAGTCTGGCTATTGGTTAGGATTAAGTCAATTTTACACTGGAGTAAGACTGTTCTTATAATTGAGTCCTATACTGTAACTGTATGCCAGTTTAATGCTTCTTGGGTAGAAAGGCAGAATAGCTTCAGAAACTTGAACCTTTTAATTATATTCCCTTCTCAATATTATAATTTGATAAGACATACATCCCACTGCTTATCATGGTTTCTTGTATTATCTACTAATGACAAGGTTTTCCCATTTCATATATTCAGTCACGGGCACTGACCTATTATCCTGTGTCTGTAATAGTAATTTGGATAATGATTGATATATTCTATCATTGAGTTGAATTGAAGATTGTGAGATCCTTCCCCCAAGATGGCTGGTTCATGTCAGAAATAAGCTGTGAAGAGGACACCCGAGGTTTCAGACCTATCTTTTTTATTTTGTCTCCTATGGCATGATGTCATGAAGTGAAATAGAATAACCCATCAGGGAGTTTCCAGCATACAAAAAAGTATGCAATTATAACTGCAACGCCTTCGGCCCAAACATCAAAACACAATGTATATAGTAACAGCTGGTTTTCTACCGACTGTTTTCTGTGTTTGCTGAAATACAGTGATTTGAAGATGACATCTAGACAAAAGGATTCTGATAGGCGGTGAAGGTTAGTTATGGGAGGTGGGACATAACTAAACAAGGCTTTGTCAGTATAGCAAGCAATACTGTAATGAGTCCCCACTGGGTAAAATTCCCCATGAAGAATTTGTGCCAGATAGATATAAGAAAACAAGAGCTGTCAGTGGACAGCACACTTGACTATTCAAAATGCTTGTTGGTAAATCAAATGAAATCTATTTCAATTCTTGCCCTTCACATACCCTGTATATAATAATAGTCAAAATTGATATACCTTGATAGTCTGATACGGCTTGATATTTTATGAAGTCTAAAATCAATCCCATGCCTAGTTACTGAGACATAAGCATAATAACACTGTGCATGCAAAACTTTAACCAAGTACTCAAGTTTGAAAAGGACAATAATTTGTATAAAACTCAGTCCAAAAGTTATCCTCCTTGGTTTTCTGATGACCCTGAACACACTCCTTAACTTTCTAGTCAATTCCATAAACAATTTCTGAGATATAAGCTGGATAGTAGCTTTAATGCAAAAAATTAACCAGAATTCTAAGTTAAAAGGGGGCAATAATTTTTAATATCTTCCATCAAGTGTTATCTTCTTTTATAGTATGATGCCCCTAAACATATTAAAGATGTTTCAAATCAATCCCATGTCTGGACTCTGAGATATAAGCATGAAAGTACCTTGCATGCAAAACTTTAACCAAAATTTCTAAGTAAAAAAAAGGGCCATAACTTGTAATATATTCCATCAAAAGTTATCTACCTTGATATTATGGTACCCCTTAATGTATTGAAGATGTTTCACAACTAGTTTATCCAAAAATCCTTAATGTTTTGAAGATGTTTCACAACTAGTTTATCCAAAAATTCTAAGTTAACAAGACATGCGGGTGCCAAGGCTCGTCTGTTTTTGCCAATGTTACATATTTTTGTTAAACATTTAAAAAAGTTGACCTTAAAAACCACAACTAAAATTTTAAGCCTTTAAATGCAAAGTTGAAGTAACATACCCTTTATATTTGACCTTTGACCTTGAAGGATGACCTTGACCTATGCATGGAATAGAATGTATATAACACAATGATGTAAAATATGAAAATAAAAAATCACAATTGCTAATCCATTGAGTTTTTGATAATCAACACAAAACTGTAAAATTTAAAGACATTTTTAGAAGAAAAAAAATGCTCTTTTTTTATCTGCCTATAGATCATGACCAATCACACCTGCACAGGTTCATATGACAAACCAGTATACAAAGTTGTTATTTTTTAAATATTGAAAAATGACAAAGAAATATCTATTTTAAAACTTGTCCAGAGTTATGGCAAAAAAAGTTCAAAGGTCAAGGTTGATAGATAAAATATTGAGGTATATCTGAATAACCCTTGTCAAGATGAATATGCATACCAATTATAAAAGATGTATGTCAAATAGTAAAAAGTTACAGCCAACATTTATGTTTTTTGTTAAACATTTCAAAATAGGTCAAAGTTCAAAGGTCAAGTTTAAAAGTCCAAAAGTGTAACATTGAAGGAAAGGTCTTGCCACAAGGAATTCATATGTGAAATATCAGTGCCCTGTTGGTAATGGTTCTGAAATGACAGGACTTTTAAAGTTTTTAAAAGTTACAGCAGAATAGGTCAAAGGTCAAGGTTGATAGATGAAATGTTGAGGTATATCTGAATAGCCTTGTCAAGATGAATATGCATACCAAAAATAAAAGTTGTATGTCAAATAGTAAAATACAGCCAGTTAAAATTTATTGGAATACACTTCAAAAACAGGTCAAAATTCAAAGGTCTAGGTCAAAAGTCTAAAAGTGTAATACTGATTGAAAGGTCTTGCTACAAGGAATTCACATGTGAAATATCAGTGCCCTGTTGACAATGGTTTTGAGATGACAGGCACTTTAAAGTTTTCAAAAGTTTCAGAAAAAGCCAAAGGTGAAGGTCAATAGGTGAAATATTTGTAAATGTCTGGATAGGTCATATCAAGATGAATATGCATACCAAAAATGAAAGTTGTATATTGAATTGTAGAGAAGTTATGGCCAACGTTAAGATTCAAAAAAAGGTCAAAGGTCAAGGTCGATAAGATGAAATTTTGAGGTAGAGAAGCTATGGCCAACATTAAGATTCCGGACGACGCCGACGCCGGATGACGACAACACGGACGCCTGAGTTACGACAATAGCTCATATTTTTTTCTTCGAAAAACAGACAAGCTAAAAAGGGGCCATAATTTGTAATATATTCCATCAAGAGTTATCTACCATGAAAAAATGATATCCCTAAACATATTAAAGATGTTTTAAATCAATCGCATGCCTGGATACTGAGATATAAGCATGGAAATATCTTGCATGCAAAACTTTAACCAAATTTTCTATTGCATGCAAAACTTTAACCAAAATTTCTAAGTTAAAAAGGGGCCATAATTTATATCAAATTCAGTTAAGAGTTATCTACCTTAGTTGCCTGATGCCCCTGAACATATTTATTAGCTTTCAAGACAATACCATAAATGGTTATTGAGATATAAGGTTGATAGTAGCTTGCATGCAAAACTTTAACCAAAAGCTGCAAGGCTGAAGCTAGGGCAACTAAAATAGCTCTCATATTTTTCGAATAGTCAAGCTAATAATGGAAAAAGGTTATGATCCCCAAACTGAACTGACCTTTCAAGCATGCATATGGTTGATGCTCATGACACATCCTTGTGTTATGACAAACACTTCTGTAAAATTCATGAAAATCCAAATATAGATACTGAAGTTATAGAGCAACATGAAAAACAGCTAACAATTTCTGTGACCTTGACCTTTCAAGCATGCATATGGTTGATGCACAGGACACATCTTGGTGTCATAACAAACACTGTAAAGTTTTATGAAAAACGAAACATAGATATGGAAGTTACAGAGTGGACATGAAAACGAAACCTATGAATATCAAAGACAATTTCTAACAACTCATTTGATGTGTAACATCTAACAATGCATATCATTGATTTGTGTGACACACCTCTGTTTTATGACAAACACTTATGTTAAGTTTTATGAAAATCCATCCATAAATAGATGGGTTATGAAGAATATTTCTCTTAAGTTTTATGAAAATCCATCCATAAATAGATGGGTTATGAAGAATATTTCTCTTAAGTTTTATTGAAATCCATCCATAAATTTATGGAGTGGACACAAATTGGACAGACAGAATGGTGGATGGACGGAAGCATGTGTGCAAACCTATAGCTCCAAACAGGTTTTACCTATTCACTTTTTCACTTATAGAGTCACATTTAATATGATATGTCTACAATCCATTCATAACAAGAAACTGTTGTTGCACCCAACACATGAGTCCTCTACCGGAGAGGTGCATAATTTTTTCCGTTACCATAGCAAATGGAATTTTGGTCTGAGAAAAAAAATAACATGCAGAATCTCCACACTGCCATCTATTCATATACCAAGTTTCATGAAGTTATCTTAAACAGTTTTAAGTTATCGTGGGATCCAGATTTCTGACATCCAGACGGACAACAAACCTATAGTCCCCTCTGGTGTAAACACCAGTAGGGGACTAAAAACATTTGGAAAAAGTTACCAAAGGAACACCTGTGTAAAAAAAAATCTAAAATTTGTCCTGCAGTTTTGGAGAACAGGTCTCTACAGTTTTTACTACATACATATAAGGCAAATTGGCCCCACCCTGGTGGCCATGGTTTTTTACTGATTGGAATAGTTTTAGCAATCTTGATAATGGGTTACACAAGGAACATCTGTACTAAAACATCTGGCCAGTAGTTTAAAGTTTTCAATATATATATATATATATATATATATATATATACAGAAAATATGCCAATTGTGGGTTGTCTGTGTAGGACCTACTTATGTGGTGCATGTATGAAACCAACATATGTGGTGTATATCGTATATATAATATATACACCCCACATATGAAGATGAAATATATACACCCCACACATACAGAACAAAAGGGAAAGTGTAACATTTAAACAGATGTTGTGTGTGTTTTGTGATGAAGTAGAAAGCCATTTTCCATTTCTTATTTGTCGATCTGTAAGTGCTATAATTAATTTATTTCTATAAATAAAAAAAGAATAAATCGTTTTAATATTTGCGAAATAAAACCACAACTGAACGTAAAGGATTGTCCTTGTAAATAGAATAGTTTTAAATGTGTTCACAATATTTTATCAGCAGTACTAGTCTTAACAGATTAAATTTTGAATACATAAAATGCTAGTAAGTAAACTATAGACATCCAGTAACAACATACAGTTACAAAGGTTGATATTTATTTGACTTATACAGTATAACAAGGTATAATACATTCATAGTACACACACGCATTTAACGGTCATTATTGAGATGATATCTAAAGTTTGCAATAAACTTAAAAAAAGACATTTTCAAAGAACTATGTGAAAATTTTATAGTAATATAA
>CM037788.1:61821133-61871133 GCA_021229015.1 Solen grandis | reverse complement strand
CAAATGTCAAACAGTGACTTGATAAATACAGGATTTGTATTGTATAATATGACACAGTGGTTGTGGGAGGGGGTTAAAGTATTATTGTTCTATGGCATTGCTTATAGTTCATTCTTAAATTCTGATACTGGAAGATGATACAGAAGAACAGAAAATAAGTGCACATCAAACAGAGGTCCATCCGCTTTAGAAGACCTACTATGGATAACAACCAACTCATATGTAAGGACAACCTCATTATAATTCAAATAAAAGGACCATCTCAATAAGGACAACTTCAGTATAAAGATCATCTCAATATAAGGACAATCTATGTATAAAGGACATCTCAATATAAGGACAACCTCAACATAAGGACCATCTCAATATAAGGACAATCTATGTATAAATCAGGGTTTACCCTGGCTGAAAAAAAGTTTGCGCCACAACTTTCGCCAAACGAGAAAACTTGGAGCCAAATTAAGGAAGTTTGTGCCAAATTTAGTGCCAATGGCTCAAATATATATTTTTATTATGTTTATTTTTTCTCCCTTTAAAAACAGGTACCGTATGTATTAAATTGTATTACCAGGTATATTCAAACTACTCACACACACATTCACTCAGGATATAATATTTAATTAAAGAGATGTTATTTATTTAATAATTGTAAATTTTATGAAGGGAGGAAGAAAAACTTTAAATTATTATGCAATTGATTTGTTTCCCTTTTGATCTATCTACCTGTAATAACTGAAAAACCTCAAAAATAAAACAAATAAAAGAAAAACATGTTTTAGAACTTTGTCTTAGTAGTGGAAATATTTTTCAATGGAAAAAAACATTGATAGAAAGAAAACTCGGTGCAGCAAAACTAGTCAGCCTTGTGACCAAGTCAAGAACTACTTGAATATATCAAAATCTCAAACTAAACCTCTACGACTATTGCATTTCATACTTCAATATGTTTTACTTACAAAGACTAATTTACATGAAACTGATCATGGCTGGATCTGTAAATTAGCAGCCGACAGGTCAAAATCAGCTGATCAAACACTGTCCCAGAATTTGCAATTTGCTGTTTGCCAAAGTAAGTGAGGTCACATGTCCCTCTGGTCATTTACTGCAGCATGATTACATAATCGATAAATGGATAAGAATAATCTTTTGTCACCTGCTGTGACAAACAATAGACCCATCATTAAGATTACACGATAACGGTAAACATGCTTGAGTAAACTGATTGGTGATCCGCTTTTCATTGCGGTTAATATGCGGAGAATGAAAAATCGGGAACCAAGCAAAAACACAAGTTTATTATGCGGCGCCAATTATGAAAAATAAGGCGTCATAACCTTTCGCCATTTCAAATTTTTTGGAGCCAGATTTTTTTTTTCTGGCGCCATTGGCGACAATGGCCATGGCCAGCGGGAACCCTGTATAAATGCCATTTCAATATAAGGACAACCTCAGTATAAAGACCATCTCAATATAAGGACAATCTATGTATAAAGGCCATCTCAATATAAGGACAACCTCAGTATGGAGACCATCTTAATATAAGGACAATCTATGTATAAAGGCCATCTCAATATAAGGACAACCTCAGTATAAAGACCATCTCAATATAAGGACAATCTATGTATAAATGCCATTTCAATATAAGGACAACCTCAGTATAAGGACCATCTCAATATAAGGACAATCTATGTATAAAGGCCATCTCAATATAAGGACCACCTCAGTATAAAGACCATCTCAGTATAAGCACATCCTCAATATAAGGACCATCTCAATAAGGACGACCTCAGTATAAAGGCCATTTCAATATAAGGACAACCTCAGTATAAAGACCATCTCAGTATAAGCTCAACCTCAGTTTAAGGACCATCTCAATATAAGGACAATCTATGTATAAAGGCCATTTCATTATAAGGACAACCTCAGTAAAAGGACCACCTCAGTATATGCACAACCACAGTATATGGACCATCTCAGTTAGTACAACCTCAGTATAAAGATCATCTCAATATAAGGATAATCTATGTATAAAGACCATCTCAGTATAGGGACAATCTATGTATAAGGACCATCTCAATATAAGGACAATCTATGTATAAAGGCCATCTCAATACAAGGACAACCTCAGTATAAGGACCATCTCAATATAAGGACAATCTATGTATAAAGGCCATCTCAATTTAAAGACAACCTCAGTATGGAGACCATCTCAGTATAAGCACATCCTCAGTATTAGGACCATCTCAATAAGGACAACCTCAGGTTAAGGACCACCTCAATATAAGCACAACCTCAGTAAAAGGACCATCCTCCTATTTTGACCACCATTCTTTGGGGCTCATTTCTCCATTGAACTCTTTGTACTTGTATAAAAAAACTATATTCTTTTTCATATAATTGGACAGAAATGTGCTAATTTGCTTATGGAAGTGTACTTGTTGGCACTGATTATGTTGCATGGTCCTCAATGCTGAAGGAGACTGGAGTACCCGAGGGATAAACTCCTGTGTCAGAACGAGCAGCCAAATGTCCTTTCACATACAATGTCAGACCAACCTGGAATCCAACCTGGATTGCGTTGATGAAAAGACAGTGCTTTAAAACCGCATTACCAGGGACCCAAGTTTGATCTTGTTATTGGGATTGTAATTGCATGCAGACATTGTATTGAGTTTGTTGACTCAGAATTGTATATATTTATGAGGAAGAGATACACATCTCTGATTGCGTCATCATCACAGTGCTGATGTAATTGCTTTATATAGAATATTAATCAAATAATTGTAAACATTTTATGATTATACTGTATGTTAATTACCTCATGAAAGCGTCAGATATTGGGCTATGTATGGATAGGCAGGGAGATAGGCATATGGTTCATGAAATGAAAATCACTGAATCACTGCAGTTTGAAATTTGGAAATCCATTTGCTAATCAAAACATGTATGCACTTTTTTTCTGATAAATGAGGGGTAAATAATTATACAGGCTCATAAACAGTTAAAAAATGGATTATTTACCTGATGAATTTTCAATAACTATACGTATAAAATTATTAAGATATTGATTTTTGCAGCAAAAAATAAGTTTTAAGACGTGATAAACATATTGATGGATCCTGTGGCTTATTATGTAATCTTGAACTACATATATCAGGACATCAGTATCTAAACAGGAACAAAAAGGGGAACCAGTGCATTGTAAATACTCACTTGTTATAATACTGTAAATATATAAATGGCACTTTGTGAGAATAAATAGAGGTAAAAGAGCAAGGTTCGCTTGATTAATTATGACTGTGATGTTTTTATGCTCCCAAGATCTGTGATTGGGGACATATTGTTTTTGCCCTGTCTGTCTGTTGGTTGGTTTGTTTTTGGTTGGTTTGGTTTGTCAGCAACTTTAACATTGGCCATAACTTGAAAACTATATAAAAGGTAGTGACTTGAAGCTTCATATATGAATAGAATGCAACTAGAAGAAGTGCAGTGACTAAGAACCATAACTCTACCTGGCCCAATTTTTGAATTATCTCCCTTTTATATTTATTTTTCTTCAGTTTTAGTCGGGAGCATAACTCATAAACTGTACAATGTTTTGACTTGAAACTCAAAATATAAGTAGATGGTGAGATTGGGAATTGCAGTAAACAAGAACCATTTTTATTTAGTTTTACAATGAATTTCTGTCCATAGGATAACTTTGTTACTATATACTTGAAAACTATACAAGGTAATGACTGGAAACTTCATATACAAGTAGATGACTACTAGGAATAGTGCAGTGACAGAGAACCATAACTCTGCCAGGTCTAGTTTTGATTATCTCTCTTTATATTTTTAAATTTTTTGGGGGTGTGGGGGAGGGGAGCAAAACTATAAACAAAGCAAGGACTTTAAAACTTGAAACATAATATGAAAGCAAGTAGGAGCAGTTCAGTAACCAAGAACCAAAACTCTACCTTGTCTTCTTTTTTAATTATCTCCCTTTATTTATATTTCAATTTTTTTCAAGAACATATCTCCTAACTGTTTGAGGTATTGATTTGAAACTCAAAATATAAATAGTGAGTAGCAGAAATGTAATGATTATGAAACAGAACTCTGTTGGGTTCTAATTCTTTTAAAACTATCTCCCAATTTTTTTTTTAATATTTTTTTTTGTCTTGAGCATTAATTACTTCATTACTATATGGAGTAAAATCTATATATTTGACATACACCACCCATGAATGGCTTTCAGTTAACATCAATGTTTTGACATCTGACTTGCTCAGATGGGTGCATAGTGTTTTTCAAACACATCTTGATCTATTTCTATAAGTATAAGTTTGTTAGATTTTTATGCACTAGATTGTGAAGTTTTGAATAATATGTATTTAATTGTATTATGGATGAAGCGGTTCTATTTGGAATGAGCTAGAGGTAGCGTACCCGAATACCTTGTATCCACATCTGTCTGTGTGTAGGTGCACCTGTCTAGAGATGCTAAGGGAAGCAGTGTTTAGGCTAGAACATGATAACAGTGGATCAGTTTGACCCATTGCTTTTGTAAACTAGGGGCCAATTTTGAAACCAGTGGGCCACATTCATGAAAGTGTGGAAAACTTACCAAAATGTCAATATTAGTGCAATTCATGAACTGCATAAATTTCACAAAGTCTCCATATTCTGATGAGGCATGACCTTGCTTAACTTCAAATTGGATACATTTCATAGCTGAAATTATGTCCTTCTCCTTGTTAGACTGTTTCTGATCTCTTTAGTTTGAATTGCCGGACTGGTCATTGGAACAGACAGACAGCATGTGATTGTTTGAACTTACATGTCTGTTCAGAGTACTTGTACAAAAGTTGTTTGTACCAACTGTAAATGTGTTGCACTTGTTTGCTATCTGATTTGCTATTCTCCCAGGGTGAGTAAGGAACATATTTTTGCTTGTTTTTTTAGCAGACATCTTTTTGTAAAGAAACCAAGAGTGTTTCAACTTGTATGGGCGCTTTACCGATAAACATTATAGTTGATCATAAAGTGTCTGTCCGGTACTTGCCAAGCAACTGAGTTGTTGTTCGTACCTAACTAAAAGCTGGTTCAAGAGACTGCGATTACTTGCTGTTGCTAGGTGATGGATGCATGTTCTCACTACAGTTTTTTTTTGATAACAGTTTGGGTTTCAAAACGACTTGTGTTGATAAAGGCAAAGGTGCGTCCAAGCCTAAACACTGGGGAGGGCAAGTCCAAGAGAACCAAAGTCAGAGATGCTGGACCTTAAAAGCGTTCTCTGTCAAAAACCAAAGCACCATGCACATTACGCCTGAGCGCGAAATGGAAGCAACAACAACATTTGTATTCAGTACTTTAAAAAACACACATGTAGATCTGTGAACATATAAATACACTGAAATGTACTGAAACATAATATTTTATAAGGTACATTCACTAGGATGGCTCTCTGACATACTGCTATCGAATGATAGGGAAAATAAAATGTGAAACTCAAAATAAAAAAATATATAGCAGGATATCAGTGGTAGATTACCACTTAAGAAGAAGGGAAACCAACCGAGGAGCACCAGTTGACTGGCAACCAGCCAGTTTCAATCTCCCACTTCAATACAAAACCTTAAATTAGAAATTGGTGGCTCACCTCCTGTAGATTATTTGAGGGTTTGGTTACTTAGTAAAATGGCTATAAATGTGCTCATTTCTGCATGTTATTTAGCATTGGTTTTTTAATGTAAAAAAATGACTTAAAGGTAGAATCACTCTGTGATAGATCTACCAAGTTAATTTTGCAAATACAAAGGGTTTTTTTCTGCTTTTTCTCAAGATTTACATTCTTACAGCATCAGCTTATTTTCCATGATATCTTTGTTGATCATGAAATGTTCACTGGAACTAAAAAATAATGAAAAAAGTTGGTTGATGGGGTCAGAGGGGGGGGGGATCAAATTTTTTTAAACTCTTTTGTCCGTCGTGCGTCGTCAGTCGTTTGCCGTCCGTCATCAACATTTGCTTGTGAACACTCTAGAGGCCACAGTTTTGGCCCAATCTTCATGAAACTTGGTTAGGATTTTTGTCTACATGATATCTCGGATGAGTTAGAAATTGGGTCATGTGGGGTCAAAAACTAGGTCACCAGGTCAAATCCTGGAAAAACCTTGTGAACACTCTAGAGGCCACAGTTTTAGCCCAATCTTCATGAAACTTGGTCAGGATGTTTGTCTACATGATATCTCGGATGAGTTCAAAATTGGGTCATGTGGGGTCAAAAACTAGGTCACCAGGTCAAATCCTTGAAAAACCTTGTGAACACTCTAGAGGCCACAGTTTTAGCCCAATCTTCATGAAACTTGGTCAGGATGTTTGTCTACATGATATCTCGGATGGGTTCAGAAATTGGGTCATGTGGGGTCAAAAACTAGGTCACCAGGTCAAATCTTAGAAAAATCTTGTGAACACTCTAGAGGCCTACATTTTTGTCCCAGTCTTCATTTAACTTTATATGAACGATGACTGCATGAATTCCCAGTTGAGTGCAAATTCAGGTAGGATCAATATGTAGGTCACTTAGTCAAATGATAGAAAAACACTTTAGATGCCAGATTTTTTGTCATTATGCCTAACACAGCCATCTTACTCAGGTGAGCGACACAGGGCCATCTTGGCCCGCTTGTTTTTAAAGCCACTCATCCTGCAGGATGAGTAGCAGCTAAATTCTACTTGTCCTGCATGTTATGCTACTCGTCCTGCATTTCATGCATAATTTTCAAGATTACCTATGCAGCTTAGATTTACTTATCTTTAATAAATGAATTAATACTTATATAAAAATAATGCAATAACATTTAACAGTTTTCAACATAAGATAATCTACTTTTGAAACTTGTATAAAAAGTCGCGCAATAGGCCCGGTAAAACTTGTCTGCCATAATTTTGATATGAACTTGTGGATTTAAATGAAATGCCTACACTTTTTGTATTCTTTTTCTAGGCGCTTTTGTTTCTCTTTACTCACCGAATCCTTGCCGGCCTTCAAATATCTAAATATTGCACCATTCTCTAATTACGAAATTCAACAGAAGACAATGGTTTGTACAACTGAAACTCAGGACAGATGTTCATGCATGTTTTTATTTTCAATAATAAAGTTTATTTTTCAATCAGTTTAAATAGCATTTTGATTCAAAATACTAAAATAATTTTGGATAATTATGATATTAGAAAAAATATCACACACAAAAAAAATTGTGACAATAAGCTCTGCATACAGTATTCAATTGGACGCGTGTAAGCAAATCGAGTGCATCTGTCAGTGTCTTATACAGTACCCATTTTATGCATAACCCAAAACACCAGCTGTGTTTCTGGTTTTCCTTCAATAAAATGTAAACACATTGACTATGCTCATTCAAGTGGTCTTTTACTTCGGCAATTTTCAACTCGTCCTGTTGGACGAGCAGGCTACATTTTTCACTCACCCATCCACACAATCTACTCGTAAATACAAGGGGATTTTTGATCTGAGGGAGGGAGGGGGGAGAGATAGAAAAAAAATGTGGAAAAAAAAATAAAACTTTAATTCTTCAAAAAGATACATGAAAACTTTTGAAGTATTTTTTTTTTTTATTTCTTTCACCTATAAATTTCAAGGGTCAAAAACTTTGCTGCAAGATCAAATGAAAGGAGAGGCCTTGATTAATTGAATGTGTTCTTATCAGATAGGTTTGGAATGTTCCCTGTTACAGTTAGTATACAAGATCAGTGAGTGATTTCCGTATGGGGGTTAGCTTAAGGTTGCATGCACAGGCCATGATCCTGTCATTGCCCTTTAGATCTTCTTATATGCATTTATTATATGATATTTAAATGTTGGTTTGGGCATGGGCATTGTAGTTTTTCAGATGCATTTTATTGAAAATATTGCAAAACCTGGCGTGCGTTCAGTACGCCAAACCGTAGCTTACAATCAGCTACTGTGAAATCATTTTATTTCGTGGGGATGAAATTTCGTGGATTCGGTGAAAAAAACATGTTCGTGGGGACAAGAATTCGTGGATTCGTGTGTTAGAAAAAAAAATTTAATTTATTTATTTCAACGTTATCTGGACATTGATTTGAAGACCTTTACAAAATTTAAGTTGAAAAGAATGCCCGTTAATGACATATGTTTAGAACATGATAAGATCTGTTTTTAGTACTTACTTTAAGGAAAAGTTAATCAGACCAAAGTAAGTGTAAATAAATCTAAGCTTGTGGTCATATAATCTTCGTAACATTTCGGCCATGTATTGCTTAGGATAAAAACCGAGGTACCACAGTTGTGGCACAGCATGATATCCCGGACCCACTCGTCATCAACTGGGACCAGACAGGATGTCCTGTAGTGCCTGGGGGCAAGTGGACAATGGGGGCACAGCAGGTGTCAATCAGTCGTCTTGATGACAACGACAAATCACTGTGTTACATTGGCAATAATACAGAGTGGATCTCTCCTATCCATGCAGCTTATCTACGCAGGAACTTGAAGACACTCGTACACTCACAAAAATTATGACACAATTTGTAATGAAGCAAAACTTCACAAATGAAAGGATAATATATATGACGAATAATATATATACATGTACATATATCATGTATATATTATAAAACTATGTACCATAAAACACGTCTAGTACAGCGACCGCAGTATAAACAAAAGTGGGTGGAGTACTGTAAATTATGGTGGAAACCAACTCAAAATTGGTTGCAGTTGTACATTAAACACAATTAGTAACACAACTAACAGTATGAAGTTTTCTTTGGCGATTTGTTTATTTGCTTTTTAATACATTATATTCCATAACATTACTTTTATATATATTATTGAACTCAATTTACTCGAGTCTGTTGGGGTATGGGAGAAGGTCGTTATTATCAGCGAGCTGTTTGACATGATAAATGAAAACTTTTCGTGGGGACATAAATTCGTGGATGGCGGCGTCCACAAAATCAACGAAAATTAATCCCCAACGAAATATAATGATTTTACAGTATGGAGTTGTATTAGGACCATATACCATGCTATTCACGTGCATCTTATGCAGTACATAGGAAGATGTAGACATCATGGTTTATGGCACTGAGACAGTTTCATAGCTGACTGTAAGCGTACTGTTGCATACTGTTCAGCATACTGAATGCACGCCAGATGAAGGCAGGAAGAAGAAGAAAGGGAACAGGGTTCTGAATATATCTGTAACTTCAGGAAGCCAGTCCATAAATGTTTGTTAGTGCAGATTAAGTATATTGATACCATTCAGATACACTCAAGCTCATATGGACCATAAATTAACCTTTAACTCAATTGATACCATATTCATTGATATTTAGTACATTGTTGTTTAAACCCTATTTGCAATCCCTTTTTTTTTTCTTTTGAATAAGTATATAATAAAGAGGAAAATTTGGTTATTTTAGTGTAATGACACATTTTATTTTACAACTGGTCATAGACATACACTAATATTGCTGAAACAATTATCCAATCATGCAGATTTTGACATGTACATTAACCCTTTTCCTCATAGAGGAAACCATGAAAAGACCTATGCGAACAGCATAAAACCAGATCAGCCTGCGAGTAACTCGCAGGCTGATCAGGTTTTATGCTGTTCGCTGCTCCTCAGTGGTCTGGAAATGAGGATTTTATAATTAAATTTGGTAAGGTTTAACTGTGGTTTTCTGCAGATCAGGCTTTATGTGGTACCTATTGAGTGCGTCAGAATGAGTCTACATGAGGGAAAGGGTTAAGACATTCATATTTTGATCTAATATATGCAACCATCCATACAAATTATCTATCCACTTTGTTAGCCATCAAACCAAACAGCTTTTTCTCCACAGGCAATTAAGCATATACAGGAAGTAATTGAAAACAATAAATGTGAGGAACTTAATGAGGTAGAATTACTCTCTACATGTTCCAAGTCTTGAACAAAGGTTTTGTATCCATTGTCTTTCTATGTATACACTGGATCTTCTTCATCCAGTGTTTAACCATTAGCAATTACTGTCCCCGGATGCTGAGTGGTAAGAGCGTCCGCCTCGGGAACTGGAGGTCGTAGGTTCAACCCTCAACTGCGAATTACCAAAGTTGTAAAAAATGGAACTCTGCCCTCTCTTGTTCTTTGCTGTGCAGACTACGTAGAATCTGAGTTGCAATATTGTATAACAACCAAGGAAGATCCTAATCACACAGCTCCTGGGAGACCTCAATCACACAGTTCCTTGGTCAAATCACACAGCTCCTTGGAGACCCTGATCATGCAGCTCCTGGGAGACCCTGATCATACAGCTCTTGGGAGACCCCAATCACACAGCTCCTGGGAGACCCAGATCACACAGCTCCTTGTTCAAATCACACAGCTCCTGGGAGACCCTGATCACACAGCTCCTGGGAGACCCCAATCACACAGCTCATGGGAGACCCCAATCACACAGCTCCTTGGTCAAATCACACAGCTCCTAGGAGACCCAGATCACATAGCTCATGGGAGACCCCAATCACACAGCTCCTGGAGAATCTGATCTGGGTCTGCTCTATATTTCCATGGTGACAATACACTTCATGTGGTGCAAGAGCCAAAATAACTTGGAAAATGTCTCTCGTACAGTATTCGGTTACTTGCATACATTACTCAATTCACGCATAATTTAAAGCCATTGATATTATATGACAGTGTGAACATTGCTTGAACCACTTTATATTTGATTGGTCCTTGTGGCACCTGGCTTCTCACCCTTAAAACCAGGGGTGTGTGGATTGGATTCCTAGTTTTGACACAAGTATGTCCAAAGTCATTAAAAAGATACTGGTTATATTCCCTTGGTCTCAGTATAGTTGCAAGATTTGTTGGTCCAGTGTCAAGATAATGTGATTAAGTGTGTACCAGTACATATCATGTCACTGGACTTTTACACAGTGTCAGGAAAATGTGACTGGTTGTGGTATCATGCCACTTGTCTGTGGCATTGTATCAGGATAGTGTGGCATGAGTGCAGTATCATGCCACTTGTCTATCCCACAGTATAATGATAATGTGACTGGGGGTATGGTACCATGCCACTTGTCTATCCCACAGAATCAGGATAATGTGACTGGGGTATGGTATCATGCCACTTGTCTATCCCACAGTATCAGGATAATGTGACTGGGGTATGGTATCATGCCACTTGTCTATCCCACAGTATCAGGATAATGTGACTGGGTATGGTATCATGCCACTTGTCTATCCCACAGAATCAGGATAATGTGACTGGGTATGGTATCATGCCACTTGTCTATCCCACAGTATCAGAATAATGTGACTGGGGTATGGTATCATGCCACTTGTCTATCCCACAGAATCAGAATAATGTGACTGGGGTATGGTATCATGCCACTTGTCTATCCCACAGTATAAGGATAATGTGACTGGGTATGGTATCATGCCACTTGTCTATCCCACAGTATAAGGATAATGTGACTGGGTATGGTATCATGCCACTTGTCTGTCAGACAGTGTTTGGATAATGTGACTCAGTGTGCATTCATTCCTATTGTCTATTACACAGTATCAGGGTGATGTAACTGGGGTATGGTATCATGCCATTTGTCTATAGAGTGAGATCAGGATGAGTTAGCATGAATTCTGTCTCATATGGACAAAGTCTCTTAATGACAGAAATTCTCTCGATGGGATGATAAAACAGAGCAATCTGATTTGATATTCAAAGAACCATATATGACTTTATAGGCCTGCATATGCAAGGCATTGCTTTTCTTTGTATTTCAGATATTGAGAAATTCTGCCATAGAGTCAGCATATTTTGTTCTCAGAAATGATGTCAGAAGTGTTTCAAGCATTGATTTTTGTCATATACCACCACAAGTGCAATGCAAGTCAGTCCTCTTGCACACTTAGCAGTCTGAAATGTCTCATGTGCAAAAACATTGACCAGCCCCCCCCCCCCCCCCCCATCTCAACTGTCTGATTTACTGAGCATATTTTATTGCTTGGTTCCAAGTGTAAAGGAACTGTACTTGTGGGGGAATGCATGGTAATCGTCTTGACAGACCAGCATTGCATATTATTGGCACGCCTCTCATTGATTCTTCATGTCTGAAGCCATTCCTCATTTGAAAATGGGAAATGAACAGGCAATGAAATAGTTTTACCTTTTATTCCATATTTCTCTCAGGCAGCACTGTACTGTTAATCGGAAATCAGGTTTTGAAATCATTGAAAATCTCTTTCATTCGATCATTGGTGAATCCTAGAGATTTTTTTTTTCTGCTTTGCCTTACAGGGTGCATTTGGATTGTGTATCAGTTTTAAGTTTGGACGTTCTTTAGGGTTGAAATTGTATGCGCATTGTCTACAATTGGTAGTTTAATTAACATGATGAATCGGGGCTTGAATCAAATGGATTTGTTACTAATTTAGTCTGCCTGTCAACTGTTTGAAGGAATCAGTACGATTGTGATAACCAGCTCTTTCTAGGAGTGAATCAGGATGGAAGACATGCTGTTAGTTAACCCTTTAGTTTACCTCATAAATATTCATTAGAAATGGATGGCTTGATGAATATAAATTTACTTTACTTTAAATTGTGTATGAAATTGGATATTTCTTTATTATACAGACTGTTGTACAGACTAGTTTCTAAGCTACTATAGTTAATGAGCAAACAGAGGAGACCCCGGTCAGACAGCTTTTGGTCTGCCCTGTTTGCCAAGGTTTGAATAGAAGTGTCAATGAAATAAGTTATGTAAAGGTGAATTCACTTACTAATTAATCAATGTGAAGTGTATGGTTACTTAACAAGAATGATGATAGTCAGAAGTTTCAAGTGTATGGTTATTTAACAAGATTGTTGATAGTCAGAAGTTTCAGACATCTCCGAGATGTTATTCATGATTTGACCAGAAACATACATGTAATCAGTTTTCATCCCACTTCTTTGTAAGATGGTCATACAATTTTTAGGCCATCTAATTAGACAGCGACAGCCATCTTATGCTGAAAAACAAAATCAGTCCTTGCTGATTTGCATATTTTCAACGGCAAGTTTAACTGTACCTCTCCAGGCTTCGCATGGATCCATGTAGTGAGTGTGATTTTGCATTAACAAATATGAGTGGAAAATGTTACACAGACGTTTATGACATAACCGTAACCACTTATAATGCATTATTATTTGTTAACATGTTTTCCTTTACTATTATTTTGCTCTGGAAACATCTATTTTAAGCATAAACAAAATATCCGTGACATTTCTTAATCAAAACAGCAACCCATTTTACATACATGAAGATCTACTCTTGTAAAAAGAAAAAGTAGCGCTCTGCATGTATGATGTAATTGACCTAATGTAGTCGACACGTAATTTTGCATTATGGCAAGTTAGGTTCCTCCAAGAGCATTTCTTAATTTTGAAATAGAAAAGGCAAACATTCTAGTATTTTAAATAGTCAAATACCTTGTCAATTTCTATACATACAAACAGATAGAATGTATACATCAGGTTTACTAGTACTGAAGAAAGAGAATGACCTACTTAGGAATGCAAGATTTATGACTCCGGATTATTATGTAACTAACAGAGAGCATTTCAATTTTATATGACCTTCCTATTGCTTCAATAACTTCAGAAACGCTGTGTTTAGAATATAACTATTTCATGTTAATCCCATCACTGTCTCTCAGTGCATTGTGCACTTTGATTAGTAAGGGGTTTTAGAAATAAATCTTCTTTAATACACCCAACTTTTTTTTTTTCAGTGCAAGATGAATAAGGGCTAATTAATTGCTCATCTGATATAGTCAGTAAATAGAATTATATAATGATGAAATTATGAACTACAATAGCATTATAATTACAGCTGTTACAAGTTGCCAATACATGGTTATTTTATCATCGCTTTGGTCAGATAAGTACAGAGTTCATCTATTCATTTTGTTTACTTTTTCATGTTAACTTAAGGTGCAAATTAATTTATTTCCTTCTTTAAAAAACAACTAAAGGATTGCATAAGGCTTTAGTTTCACTCCATGAATCAGACTTATGCTGATCAAAAACAAGTTTTACAATACATGAAGAGTACTACACATTACATGCCCATTCAAGTAGAAAATAACTTCATCTCGTATGTAAACTATGAACTGAAATCTGAGCCTATCTTCTAAATACCCTGTAATCAAAACAAATAAGTGCTTAATATAAAATACCACCTCTAGTATAGTCTACAATGGGGATAAAGCTCTCTATTGTAGGTTGTGTGTTTTGTGTGGAAAATTAGGGTTTTAGGACAGAATGGGGACTTGCAGTTTTTCCTTGGAGGATATATTTAGCAACGTAATGTTAAGCGGCTCCCCGGTTTTTGTTTCGTGAGAGAGGAAGTTTAATATGTTGAGAGTGTGGTAGATTTTAAAGGGAAAGGGGAAGCAGTCATTATACAGTGGTGAGAGCCCTCGGAACAGTTAGAGCATCAGGGGTTAAAACCTCAGTGACTGAATATGTTGGAATAATGGACAACTGTGAGATCATTGTTTCGCTTTTCAGAGATTGTGTAATGTTATGATAAGATAAGTGATAACAGCCTCTTCATTTCTGCAGATAGCAGATGGAAAATGTATGTGGATTCTGAAAGGTTTTGAATAATTCATCAGGAACTTGCTGACTCATAGAGTTTTGATAGTGAAGGATTTATTGAGCCATTCCTTACAGTTCAAGCCATGAGAGTGAGGTAAGAAAGATTCTAATGTACACATATCCATTTTTAATGTTTGTTTTTTTATTTTTTAAGTAAATGCTCCTGTACCATAAAACTAGAATTAAACAAAGTCCGCTAGGTGAATTAATTCAAAGGTGGTGCATTGTCATTTCTTCTTTCTGTCTGACTGATATACTGTAGTTTATAATTTTAACTTGTGGTGTTATCGTCTAAATTTTTCTACCAATTGAGATATTTGTACCTTTTGCGAATACAATTAAGCCTAAATCACTCTACCAGAAATTCACAGCCTGATCAAAGTTAGAAGAATGTGTCACCTCTTGTGATTTATAAGATCATTCTTATCATAAAATAGATTTTATTTAGGCTTTACAATGGGTCCATCATAACACAACCACCAATTATATATGTAGGGATAATCATGCCTTAAGTACACATCAAACTTGGTCTAAATGAGCAACAACATACCTTTGTCCAGTCTGTGGATGGCTAAAATACTTTTTACAAGAGATTTTTCTCTGAATTAGCAGGTTTAATGAGATTTAAGCATGTTAAAGAGTAAATCTTTTACAATCTTGCCCTGGATAGTCCTTGAATATGGTCCAATTTCATTTTTCATTTCTGTTTTAAACACAGAACAGATCTTATAGTGTTATATTTGGGGTCCATGTCTAGATACAAATATAATTGTAACTTAAGCCCATTAAATAGATTGGGTTCCAGTATTGAACAGCATTATATTCAATTGTGTTATAATAAGAGTAGGGTTCAAAATAAAGCCATATCTAGGCTGGGACCCCAAATACAGTGTTATAATGGACCTACACTGTATGGTTCAATATAAAGCCATATCTAGGCTGGGACCCAAATACAGAGTTATAATGGACCTACACTGTATGGTGCAATATAAAGCCATGACTAGGCTGGGACACCAAATACAGAGTTATAATGGACCTACACTGTATGGTTCAATATAAAGCCATGTCTAGGCTGGGACCCAATACAGTGTTATAATGGCCTTTGGAATGGGACCCCAAATACAGTTTTATAATGGTTCTTCAGACTGTGTGGCTATAGTCTCATCATATGATGGAAAAAAATCAATTATTGTCAGTCATGCATTACAAACAACAATAAATAGCATGTAATGTTGATGACAGCAGGAGTTGACACTTGAAATGCAGCCTGACCTGGTGTGATCTTGTTGCTGACATGATCACTTACCCTCTCGCCACTGCTGGTTAAAATCCTGGCCAAAATTGAATGGACACTTGGGTTTTTCATTAGAGGAAGTTTTTTGTTTTTTTCATGCTGACTTGTGGTTAAGGTTGGTTGTTCTACTTAACCCTTTCCCTCATATAGACTCATTTTGACGCACTCAATAGGTATCACATAAAGCCTGATCTGCAGAAAACCACAGTTAAACCTTACCAAATTTAATTACAAAATCCTCATTTCCAGACCACTGAGGAGCAGCGAACAGCATAAAACCTGATCAGCTTGCGAGTTACTCGCAGGCTGATCTGGTTTTATGTTGTTCGCATAGGTCTTTTCATGGTTTCCTCTATGAGGGAAAGGGTTAAGTACCTCTGTACTTTCACGATATTCCTCCACCTGTAACCAGCTGGGTATCACTTTCTTGGACAGTTATGACAGTGGTACATTCCAAAACAATAGCCATAACAATATGATTTTTATCATATTATTATTTCCTTTGGTTACTTAAGAAATAATCTGAAATATTGATATTTAAAACCAAGCCATATGATTGCTTATCCACGTTTTGTCTAGAACATTGAGTATGAGATGTAGAAATCAAGCAAATATAGGAAATCTTCCTTTTGAAAGTCAAGCTAATAAATTCCAAATGAAACCAGCTGTTTTAAAGAGACCCTTGAACTGCAGTATCTTGACGTCACTTGATTTGAAACTAAAACTGATTCATTTCCTGGGTAACTGTAATTTCTGGATTGAAGCAAATTTTTAGGTCAAGAAACATACTTGCTTCTAGTTTTGTATTAGATTTGTATTTTTGATGATATACTCAATTGTGCTAGATACTCATATCAAAGTGGACTGGTTCACATTTCAACATAAAAAAATAAAGCAGGTGAAGAGGATTTATTTACAAGTGAACTTAGAAACCAGTCTGAACCAGCAAGTACAACTGTTTCTAATTGTGAGCCAAGCAGATTTGCTCTTTTCAGCTCATATAAATTCAACAATTGAGCAGAACTCCAGATGTGAGCATGCATGATAAAGCACTCAGTGTGTGCGTGTGTGCCATTCTTGGCATGTGAGGAATCATGCACAGGGAGCACCTGTATGGAGCTCACTAATTGTCATACATGTAAAGAGATGCTTATCTTATGTGGAGATGCATGCAATCTTGCTTTGAAAATGGTCTGAGTTTGTGGAGAGACTAAAAACAAGCCAGATTAATCGTGTTGAAAGAAACATGAACCAGGATAATTCTTTACCATGTGCCTCATTTAGGTATATTTTGATGCCAATATGATCTCTGTCCCAAATTTGAGTATCATTCTCAAATTCCTATTAAAATTAATGGTAAGGGGCCTCCCTGGCAAGAGGGTTAAGTTGCTAACTTTAACACTCTGACTCAGCCCCTCACCGTGTGGGTTCGAGTCCAGGCAGGGTCATTTTTATGTGAGGAAGCATTCCAGCTGGCTAATGCAGCAGGTCTGTGGTTCTACCTAGATGCCTCAGTGAATTTGGGGTCGTCCTTCACCTGTAATTTATAGTTTTGAGTCTGAGTATTAAAATCCTACTTAAGTTTACCGTTTTATTTTTGAGAACACATCAGAGCTTGGTCTTCACTTTGCTCATACCTTTGTCTGCATAGTAAAGTTTAATATTGCATTTTAAGAAAAGAAAATTCATTAAGTCATGATTTTGTACATTACCATTAGTAAGGTACAGAGTTTAGCCCTTTCCCTCATAGAGGAAACCATGAAAAGACCTATGCGAACAGCATAAAACCAGATCAGCCTGCAAGTAACTCGCAGGCTGATCAGGTTTTATGCTGTTCGCTGCTCCTCAGTGGTCTGGAAATGTGAACTTTATAATTAAATTTGGTAAGGTTTAACTGTGGTTTTCTGCAGATCAGGCTTTATGTGGTACCTATTGAGTGCATCAAAATGAGTCTATATGAGGGAAAGGGTTAAGATATGTGTCACTGTGAATAGAAAAAGAATTGGTTCAGTTTGTGCTAGAATCAAGTTGATCATGATGCAGTGTTACTCTGTAATAACCCACCCTAACATAAGCCTGAAGGCAGTATATCGTGGTCCTTCCCTGGGTCCCAGATCTTTCTTACATGGTTTGTTTAGATGACTTATAAAAAGGTACTTTTAGTTCAGAAATACTCTTCTTTTTAATATAAGAAAAGGTTTATTTTAGAAAGAACATGTTCAAATTAACATTTCATAAATTATGCAGGGTAGAGTTTGTTGTTTTTTTTAACTGGAAGCACCAAATGTGTATATGTCTAAAGTAAAATATCAAATTTGAATATACAAATGGGATTGTAATTAGATTTAGTTCAGTCTTGCTATTGATTAGTCAGCAGTATTTGAACTAATATTTGTGAGGTATATTTAACTGTTCAATATGCAGTAAAAAAAGTTGAGTCTTATGTTTTTTTCCACCACCTAAAACTATCTTCAATATTTCTCACTCCCGCTCTCCTTCCTTTCCCCCTTTTCTTCCCTCTGCAATTTTATTTGTCTTTTTCTCTCACTCCATAAATTAAGCCATCTTGATATTTCTTGATATTTTCTCCTCTCTCTCTACCCATCTCCTTGTTTCTCTATCGACCTCTTCTTCAATCTCTCTCTCCCATAACCACATGTGTAGATATTGCATATTACCTTGTAATGAGCATGTCATGTTTGTTAATATGTGACTCATCTCTATATATTAGTCACATCTAACACGAAGTCATCGTTCAACTGTAACAACTCGGTACAATCATGAAATTAACCTTGAAAGCCTAAACTTCCTTTGTTTGTACCCTGCAGCATCTTCACCCAACCTTGTGAAACAGAATCCTTCTGTTTTTCTCAGTGGCAGGGGCAGCAGTGGTTGAGTGGTTAGCATACCTGTCACGCAATTACTAGCCACTAGGCTAAGATGAAGTGATATTTAACTGAAAAAAATGTGATGTTAAATGGCCTGTCTACAAGCTGGATCTAACTTATCCTGTATATTCCTGCATTCAGTGAGAGAAATTAACACTTATAATCTAAGGTTGGGTTACTGCAGTGAAATTAGTCCTAAGTAGAATATTTGAATAACAAACCAGTTGCTTGTCTATGTAATCAAATACCCTTGTGAAGTTTATGGTGGCAGGAGGTGTTGTTAAAGGCTAGAAATGATGCATTTACAATACCCCTCTCTCTCTCTCTCTCTTTCTCTCTCTCTCTCTCTTCAAAAATGAATTTTACAAGTTCAGTATCTTTTCATTTTGGGGTGTAGTGGGGGTATCATTATTTAATGATATAGGATAAAGCAATAATATTATCATATTTGTATTAGAATGAAGGAGCATTGATCAAGTTCATACTTAAAGAAATAAATAAATGAAATTATGGCCTTTTGAAATTATTTTGTTTGATAAAAATAATAATCATAAAAAATATACTGGTCTCTTGTGCATTGAATACTGAATCATAATTTTATGTTAATTTTAGGATGAAAAACATATTTATGCACGTAAAGATAATAATTTTCAATGAGTCTTCAAGTATTTTGTAAATGGAATTCACTAATTTATTCAAAAAATAAGGAAATGGATTTGAAAATAAGGAAATTGAATATAAGTATTCAAATTTTATGAGAAGGACCCAGTCGGAGGCAGGTATTAGAGCTCAGCATCTGATCAGTGGACTTATGCGTACCTGTATCTACCTGTGTAGACAGGTGGGGTATAGGGTGACTCCTGTCCCATGGGCCACTGCACTTGACCCTACCACACAAGTAGGCCATTTAGTGCCCTACTAAATGATATACCAAGAAATCAGTAAAGCTGGACAAGACTGAGAACATATGCTTGGCAAGCAGGCTTCCTGGTGGTTCTTCACTATCAGTCTCCATAATGGTATAGAGAACAGTTTAACACCTGATCTGGCTTTTATACTGTTGGTCATTATATTCTTGATAGCTCTACCTTATACACTGCAGGTAACCCTTGACCTCATGTGAATATGTTTTGACATCCTTGTAAGCAGAGGAGAGTCAGGAAACCAGATCAGGGTCACTGCTGTTTGTTCTTTCTCTATTTCAGCTCGAGTTCTCAAACTTTCTTTACAGATTGTTTCATAAGTATACCATTTAAAGTTCAGGCATTTGATATTCATTAAGTCATACATTTTTACATGAATATTTATGAGTTAAGTGAATTATATTCAAGTCATGAATATTCAAGAGTTTAAGGTTACGACCATGGCGCAATATAGAAAATGACAGACCAGACTGATGAAAAAATATTGAGTGGTAGGTTGAGGCTAATGACAAACACTTCGGTCCATTTTGTTTGTTTGTTTGTTTGGGACTTTAACATACTTGGCCTCTGTTTTATTGTCCAATGGTTCTACCCAGGATAAAGGCTGATGATACACAGTTGACAGTGTTACATCAATCATTCAACAAGGGTAGATCATAATGACCTCAGGTTTGATGAACTGTGTCCGTGTATTAGCTTAAGATATAAGGGTCATAAAACATTGGAACTGATGAGAAGGATTTGTAAAATTCACTGAAAATTGTTTTTCAATTAAGGTTTCGGTTCCCAATTAAGAGAAACTCAAACTGTTGGAAGGGGTTGGAGGCATGATGCTAATTAAGCGTTCTAAAGCCATGGTACAGGTGTGTACAGGTAGATCAGACTGGGCGTGACAGCTGGTTCAGCCCCTGCCTAGATTGGGTCTGTAATCGAAATGCAATAAGCCTGCTGCAGTGAGCAGAATTTTGTTGACTCAGCAGTAAAATTGTGAGGTAGGATAAATTTCATACAGTACCAAAATTAATGATCTGAATTATGGCTTTTTCATGTTAAGCACTTTAAGTGCTAATCTGCGTAAGAATGACTTTTGTCTCCTCTGTATTTTCTCCATTTCTCATCAGCATTAAAGCTAATTAACACAAATTATACTTAAGCATGTGTGATTTCATTTATTTTCAGAATGTTTTATGAAATGGGCTGATTGAAATCAACATGAAATACTAAATTATCAAATGAACTCAGGCGTGTTTTTATGCACTAAGTACACAGGTTAAGAAACCCCTCATTAAAAAGTCATATATAATTCAATCTGATAAGGTTTTAAGGCTGAGTTCGTGTGAATCTGGTCAGGCAAGAAAAGGTTGGTCTGTGCTGAAGCTATGTACTGTGCATCATAATTTAGGTCATCTCATTTTATGAAAATTTGTACACATTTAAAACTTGATCCCCATTGAAGGTGATAAATTAACGAACGGGGAAAAAAATAATTAAGCATATAATAGCTGTATATATATACATCTTATTAGTGTCTCAAATTATCATTAACTCTTAAGAATAGCGAGAAAAAGGCCTGAAAATGTTAACTATAGCCAGTTATGCTGCATGTGTTAATTCCTGACCATCTGTGCAAAAGGTCTTTGTCAATTGTAAAAAAATAAGTTAATTTCTTAATTAGTTTATTCCAAATGTTCAAGTTATGTAGTTAAATTGTATAAACACTTGTTTAAGGCTATCATAAAAAGTGTTGGTTTGCAATTGAGCCTCTCACAATTTTATGAGTTGGTAGGTATTTTGGTAATAAGTAAAACTGCAATGAAGAATGGCAACAAAATTTCTGCCACCCCTCGAGGAATTAATAACAAATAAGTGAGTATGTTTTGTAAATGAAAACCAACATGTCTTTAGTGATGGCCTATAGTAAAGTTGTTTTGTTTTTTTTTTTTCAATACTTTCACATGGTATAACCACCTGGCCTAATTGTTACAATTTTTGTTTAACAATTTGATGGATCAATTTATGACCAACTTTCCCACACTTGAAAAAAGAAACTAATCATCTAGCTTGCCAATTTTAAACTCTAATTCCATTGGAAAATTTCAGTCTACTTTTCATTAGCATATACCATGAAAGGTCTCCATGAAGAGTTTTTATGACTGTCCAGATCATCAGAAAGTGGGTCAGTGATAATTAGATTCATAATCTTGTGAATGGAGAAAACAGTCTTGGGTACAAGTTAGCATATTTGATAGGTGCTGTGAAACATTTTTGAAATCAATCATCATGAAATTGATTATGACAAAATTAATCATCACAAGATTAATTTAAAGTGGTTTTACAATATACTCTTTTATTACCAGCATATTAGGGTTTTATGCATGCTGATCTGGGTTCTCACTGGTCATAAAAGTTATAAATAGGATGCAAGGGTGTGGTTATAAATGGGTTAATGAATATAAACCAAGTGATTATATATGCGAGATTGCTATGATTAATCAGCAGATAGTGTATAATTGGTATAAATCATCTCCGATAATTCATGAACCTCGGTTGAAAATGTTGGGTTTAACCACACAAGAGCATGATAACAAATTTATCACAGTGCTTTGGATCACTTGTGCTTAGCATACACAGTGAGGGGAAGTGGACACTATAATGACATCCTGTATAGGCTGAATCACTTTGGTTTCTCTCTATGACCATACATCTTCGCTATTAAGTCCTTTAATGATAGGAAACAGTGACCCTGAGGTTTCCAGAGTGGGATACAGGCGTCACATGTCTCTGGAATTCAGGGAGAAATAGTGGCACAAACACGAAATGAACTGCGTGTTTTTACTGAAAGGCTGGGAGGGTTTGGTAAATACTTGACTGTTGTAGAGACGCTGGTCTGTGTTGTCAGAATCTGGTGCCAGAAGGCTGATGCCAAGTTGTCATCAACATGTTGATTACTGAAATGTAATTTATCAGATAAATGCACCTGGTGACCCTTGTTTCAAGCCTCCATATTGAAGACACTCAGCTTCTACTAGGTACTGGTCCAAATACAGAAAGGCACCATGGTTCAGTGGTAATATACCTTATAATTCTAAGTTTGAACCCCATTGTGGGGTAGGATTTTTATTACCTTCTCAGACACAAAGTTATGGCCCCGTGTTCTCGAAAATAAAAATGGTACTTAAGTATGATTTTCATACTCAAACTCAAACTATGCCCGTTAGTTTCAATAGGGATTTGAGTATCTTGCTCAAATTTGAGCCTGAGATCGTACTTAAGTATTTTTGAGAACACGGGGCCTGGTCCAACCCAGGATCAGTCAGGAGAGATTTGTAGTAAAAGTTGTAAGAAATTGTTTCCCAATCAACATAAAATGAATAAGTGAGTGGTTAGAGTGTCTGCTTCATGAGCAGGAGAGCATGGGTTAGATACCCAGCCACAATAAGTTGTTACAAAAGTTTCTTGTATCTAAAGCTTTCTCAATTGTTACATAGTGTATCAGGGTAGTTCCAGGACTGGATTTGTCAAGTGTCAGGATTAAATTTGAATAGTATCATATGTCACTGGTATTATACCACATGTATTCATATGGTACAATTCTGAGATGAGACTGCACTAAAGTATATTTGTCACAGAAAAACTGCAAGTCATATATGATGCCATTTTGTTTCGTAGAAAGAAGTCCTACTTAACCCTTTCCCTCATAGAGGTCACCATGAAAAGACCTATGCGAACAGCATAAAACCAGATCAGCCTGCAAGTAACTCACAGGCTGATCAGGTTTTATGCTGTTCGCTGCTCCTCAGTGGTCTGGAAACGAGGATTTTGTAATTAAATTTGGTAAGGTTTAACTGTGATTTTCTGCAGATCAGGCTTTATGTGGTACCTATTGAGTGCGTCAAAATGAGTCTATATGAGGGAAAGGGTTTAACTCTTGAAAAGGAATTTGAGTTTTTGTTTAATTGATAACTTTTAAGCATGGATTTGTAACTTGATTTTATAACATAGACTTATATGTCCCGAATATCTCTGCTTTGTTTGGTAGAATTTTATATTGCATTTATTAGCCAGATTCTAGCCAATTATTGTTATCTTGATTTCTGTAAAATATATGGATCACATAATGATGGATTGAAAGTTTTTGTGAATATTGCTTATATTGATAATTGAGGGAGAGAAGTCTGAGGATTATTTCAAAGTTTTCCTTTCTGAGCTGTACATGTGTTCAAACCTGATCATGTTAAGAAACAATGACCCCCCCCCACACACACACACACACATACACCCCACACATATATTTTGAAAAGCACATTTTTCCCCACCATGATAATTTTTTTGCAAGTCTCATCTGCTGTATACTCATTTCTTTAGAGAGTAATTTCTCTCAAACATTGTTTATTTGTATCCTGAATCAAACTAATTCTGACCAAGAGAGCTGCAGCTGTTGATTATAGAATTATCTGAGGGTTGTTTCTAGGTAATGACCAATAATGTTTAGGGATAAATTGGGATCAGACAAAATTGGCCACAGATAACCTTGGTTGCCAAGGGGTCAGTGCAATTAGTCACTATGGACACTACTGGACATCATAAGGGGTCATAAAATAGATTGTTTATGGGAGGACAGAGGGGGATATTGGTTATGGATTTTGTTGGTAATGGACACTTAATTGAACATGAGATTATAAGGCAGGGACCTGGTGAATAAGGACTAATTGTTGGCCATAGATAGAGGCCTGATCTGGTGTGTGGGGACAGATTAGGGCAGATAAAGTGGGGATTAGACATTGTCAGAAGGGAAAGTGACCCAGCCTGAATTACTTATCAGGGTCACTTGAGCTCTCTCATTGATACAGTGTGGTGTATGTTGATAGTACAAATGTTATGGGCCATGTATTGTGATCTTACATTGTTTGTATATATCTTGTTCAGGCTGTACTCTTACTTAATTTCTTAACATGTCCTTAGAGAGTGGTAATTTGGTATCATTAGATATAACAAACAGTCTCAAGACAGTGGGTTGGTGACAGAATTTATTGTCTAATGTTTAGACCTTAAATTGTCTTCCTAAAGGTAAAAACCCAACAGGTGTGAATGATAGCTATAAAGCAGAAATGAAATAGGCACTTTGATTGGCGTTATTATGTCTAAGTAAGTTAAGTCTGTATTTGATGTGGGTTACAACAAATTAGAGCATGTTTAAACAGCAGAACAACGATATGTATGAAGTGAAAAACAAACAAGAACTAGAGTTGCATCCGCAACATCATCGGTTTTCTCACTTAGATAAGCTTCATACAATGCTATTGTTACTTCTTCTATCATTCCTTTCACTTTTTTATATGAAATTGTACCTCTTTTTTATAAAGCTAATAAACTGTGTCCTACATTTGTAAAACAACCAATAAAGGTTAACATCATCCCGGCCGTGGTATACAGACACGTATGGCCAATACACTGAGAAATATACACACCCCCAGTTCACCAGTACAGGTAGACCAGCATTAGACTGCAGGAAAGTCACTTGACCGCGAGTTGTTTACATCATCCCAGCTACGCTGTGGTCAAAACACTGAGAAATATACACACCCCAGTACAAGTAAGATAAGCGTTGGACTGAAATATTTTAAAAATTGGGCTTTCGCTACGTATGGGAAATCTAACATAACTCGACCATTTTTTACCCGATCTTCAAAAACTGCATATCGTTAGAAAGGTAAATAAACATTCTATAAATCTGATAATAAAATTATAATGATATGTGATTAACCTCTGAGATAAATGCAGAAAACCACTGTGTGTACCTATAATTGAGTTTTTTCATAATTATTTTTTTCATTTGATGTCTGACTTTTAAAATTTTGGTACCGTTAGAAAGGTCTCTTAAAGCATAACATTTTATACCCGTTATGTCTCGATAGAATATTTACCGTTTTTGAGCTATATGAGGTCAAAGAAAAAATCGATATTGCTGATATGACCTTGACCTTTACTACCTTTTATTATTTTAAAGTATAAGCTGATTAAGAACATCATACTGCACATTCAGTGAAAATTTCATGAAAATCAAACAAGAAATAAATACAGGAGAACGAAAAAACATGAAAAAATGACGAAAAATGAAATATTTTAAAAACTTGAAATTTTTATTTTTTCCGTATTCAGTGATCTTTGAACGCCTCTAGCGGATAAACGGTGCATTTCCTGAAATTGCCACACTATATATTTTGTGCGGCTAGGTCTTGCGAATCTGTTTAAACAAACAAAATTCTTCTATCTTATCAAAGTCGGCCAATATTTCTGTTTAAAGGGACCTACCATATTTTCTCTTAAAAAACGCGTTATTTCCAAGATTCGAACTTTGGTCCCCTCCTGAACAGGAAATGATATCTTTTTTGAACTTCTAGACCTATATATTTTGTTGGGGTGCCAATAAGGAACAGAATAAAAAAAAACGTATCTAAATCCGACTTTGGATTTTGGAGATTTTTCAATACAATCAATTACATAATAAACGCCACCTAGCGGCACAATGGGAGACAAATCTGAAAAAATGGCTCCTAAGGATCTAAGTCAGGACAATGTGAATAAGTGTTAAAAATTTCATGGTCGTAGCTTAATCCTACGTTACTGTAGGCTCGGGACAAATTTTTGACAGAAGAAGAAAAATAAAAAAAAAAAAAAAAACTAGAGTTGCATCCGCAACATCATCGGTTTTCTCACTTATATAAGCTTCATACAATGCTATTGTTACTTCTTCTATCATTCCTTTCACTTTTTTATATGAAATTGTACCTCTTTTTTATAAAGCTAAATAAACTGTGTCCTACATTTGTAAAACAACCAATAAAGGTTAACATCATCCCGGCCGTGGGGCCAATACACTGAGAACTATACACACCCCCAGTTCACCAGTACAGGTAGACCAGCATTAGACTGCAGGAAAGTCACTTGACCGCGAGTTGTTTACATCATCCCAGCTACGCTGTGGTCAAATGGCCAATAATACACTGAGAAATATACACACCCCAGTACAAGTAAGATAAGCGTTGGACTGAAATATTTTAAAAATTGGGCTTTCGCTACGTATGGGAAATCTAACATAACTCGACCATTTTTTACCCGATCTTCAAAAACTGCATATCGTTAGAAAGGTAAATAAACATTCTATAAATCTGATAATAAAATTATAATGATATGTGATTAACCTCTGAGATAAATGCAGAAAACCACTGTGTGTACCTATAATTGAGTTTTTTCATAATTATTTTTTTCATTTGATGTCTGACTTTTAAAATTTTGGTACCGTTAGAAAGGTCTCTTAAAGCATAACATTTTATACCCGTTATGTCTCGATAGAATATTTACCGTTTTTGAGCTATATGAGGTCAAAGAAAAAATCGATATTGCTGATATGACCTTGACCTTTACTACCTTTTATTATTTTAAAGTATAAGCTGATTAAGAACATCATACTGCACATTCAGTGAAAATTTCATGAAAATCGAACAAGAAATAAATACAGGAGAACGAAAAAACATGAAAAAATGACGAAAAATGAAATATTTTAAAAACTTGAAATTTTTATTTTTTCCGTATTCAGTGATCTTTGAACGCCTCTAGCGGATAAACGGTGCATTTCCTGAAATTGCCACACTATATATTTTGTGCGGCTAGGTCTTGCGAATCTGTTTAAACAAACAAAATTCTTCTATCTTATCAAAGTCGGCCAATATTTCTGTTTAAAGGGACCTACCATATTTTCTCTTAAAAAACGCGTTATTTCCAAGATTCGAACTTTGGTCCCCTCCTGAACAGGAAATGATATCTTTTTTGAACTTCTAGACCTATATATTTTGTTGGGGTGCCAATAAGGAACAGAATAAAAAAAACCGTATCTAAATCCGACTTTGGATTTTGGAGATTTTTCAATACAATCAATTACATAATAAACGCCACCTAGCGGCACAATGGGAGACAAATCTGAAAAAATGGCTCCTAAGGATCTAAGTCAGGACAATGTGAATAAGTGTTAAAAATTTCATGGTCGTAGCTTAATCCTACGTTACTGTAGGCTCGGGACAAATTTTTGACAGAAGAAGAAAAATAAAAAAAAAAATGACAAATAAACACAACGAGAACAATAGGTTTTCGCACTTCGCAGTTGTGCGAAAACCTAATGACAAATAAACACAACGAGAACAATAGGTTTTCGCACTTCGCAGTTGTGCGAAAACCTAATAAAAGAAAAATGAATAAAAAGAATCGTTGCCTGCTCTGGGAATTTCGACTGTAATTGAGGATGTTTAAATTTGGGGACAAGGAAAGTTGTACATACAGTAGAAGTTAAGGAATACAACAAGGGCTTAATCCCAAGTCTGTTCAACACAGTGTATGGGAGAAGATATTTTGCTTGCTTGTTCAGACTTATGGGTTTTCCCTCGGTACTCAATTTTTGTCCCACACCTTGGAGGACTATGTAAACTCTACCATGCAGCAGTGATTCATAAGCCTTATTGCTTCCTTACAGACATGGTAATGTAAAAAAAGTTAAATCATTTAAACCAATTATCGAGAGAATGGGTCAGTCTTTCAAAATTGAGAATTTATGAATATTCAAGCATTCCATATTGCCTGTAACCTTAGTGGTGCTGTAGGTTAATGGTTCATATTATTGATCCAAAGGTCCTTCAGGAACAAAATAATGTTATTTCTAATTGTGTAACTCTGATTTAAATGAAAAGTCTTTCATACTGATTTGAATGTTTGGCTTATATTTGGAAGTGATGGAAATTTTAATGGCCAGCAGCAAGTATATTATGTTTAACTTAAAGCCAAAACTGGAATATGTACTTGCTTTATCACATAGATAAAAAAAAAACACACAAAAACCCCCAGTGATTTGCCGCAATTTGGTTTATTAAAAAGATAAGTGAAGAAGAAAAGTAGCATTTTCCATCCATTTTAAGGCTTACATTTTGGCAAATCAGACCCCAAATTTGGCAGAGGTTTTCAAGATAAGACTTTATTATGAAAATAATTTTCATGTCTAGTGAACATATCCCCCAGTCTGTTAAAAGTATATGTAGCAGTGGTATATATCTATAACAGAATTCTTCAAGAAATAATCATGCATTTTCCGCTTGATCAGTAGATCAATAGAATGTATGAGAGTTGAGAGTTTGCTTTCTTTTAAAAAAAAATAGGCCACATTTTAAGTACACAGTCTGTCTAGTGTGTATCTCCATGTCAGTATGTTGTAAATGAAATATGCCGGCAGCCTTTAGTAAGTCTAAAGGAACTCTTCAAGTGGAGAACAAAGAAGATGAAATTGGTAATTGTTTTTCGTTACCTGATTAGATTGTGAAATGAACTAGCTTTGGTTCTCACATCACTGTCTGTATTAAGGTGTGTGCTGATTTTCTCGCATTTTAATGGAGAATCACTATTGTGATTCCCATGGTAAAGTCATTATGATATGAGGAGTTTGATTTTGATACATTACTCTCTTCACATCAGTATCATGCAGACGGAGGGGAGAGAACTTCAAAATCAACCGTGTTTTGGAGTGAACATTGCTTTAGGTTTGACCCGATTCAGAATTAAAATTGCTTCAGTCTGACCTTATCTATAGTGGAAATGACGTCAAATCTAACATGGCTTAGAGTGAAAATACCTTCAGTCTGACCTGATCTATAGGGGAAATGACGTCAAATCTAACATGGCTTAGAGTGAAAATACCTTCAGTCTGACCTGATCTATAGTGGAAATGATGTCAAATCTAACATGGCTTAGAGTGAAAACACCTTCAGTCTGACCTGATCTATAGTGGAAATGACGTCAAATCTAACATGGCTTAGAGTGAAAACACCTTCAGTCTGACCTGATCTATAGGGGAAATGACGTCAAATCTAACATGGCTTAGAGTGAAAATACCTTCAGTCTGACCTGGCTTAAGAGTGAAATTGGCTTCAGTCTTACATTGGTTTAGAGTGAAAATTGTGTCAGTCTGATCTAGCTTAGAGTGAAAATGGCCCCAGTCTGACCTGGCTTAGAGTGGAAATGGCTTCAGACTTACCTGGCTGTAAGTGAAAACTGCTTCAATCTGATCTGGTTTAGAGTGGAAATGGCTTCAGACCAACCTGGCTTTGAGTGCAAATTGTTTCAGTCTGATCTGGTTTAGAGTGGAAAGATAGTGGAATAAAACATTTAGCTATGTTTCTTAGTCATACAATGACACATTTTTAGGTTGCCAGGGGAAAAACCATGGAGATCTCTTTTAGGCACTTTCTCACTGAGTTAAGTGTAAATACAATGGTTTAAAAAAAGGAAGATAGACATAACAAAGGGTTTTGTTTTAAGAGTAATTTCTTTGATCTTGACTAAGGAGCAAGGCATTTTATAATAGGATTTCATTGATTTTTTTTCTCTTACAGAGTTACATATTAGTCTATATATAGAGAGAGGCAGGGCGCTATATGCTCTGAGAGTAATTTTTCAGTCAGTTCTCAATATGTAGTCAACATAATTATAATCTTGGTGATGTTTTGTGAATGAAATAGTTCCTTCTAATGATAATTAAGCACTCAGTTTCTGGTCTTTAGGACAGTAAGAAAGGGGGTTCTTGATCTTCACATATTGGAGTTCAGAAATCTCTCAAGTTTAGATGGTTCCAAACAGGAGGAGGATCAGGGCAACATCTCAAATTGAGATATTTTCTTCATCTCAAAATTCTTATTACAGCAAATATAGAATTTTACAGAAATTTAATACTATTTTCTATAAAAAGAGTATTCTATATAAAAGCATACTATGCAAATTCATGTTTTTAGGCCAATGAATAAGGAAATCATAGATCTTTAAAAAAAAGAAAAAAGGAACGAGGAAAATATGAATTTGAGATGATAATCATTTAGTTTTGACTCTCTGGTTTGGATCGTTATTATCTTTCATTGGGTTTGGACCATTTATAACATTCAAGGAATAATTATACATCATCATTTTAATCAATAGTTATAATTATTGTCTAGTCTACATGTTTATCTTTCAGCTCTCCTTAATTTGACCCCATGTTAACCTCACCATATGTAAAACAACAGTATTCAATATCAGGTATTATCAGGAAATACTTTGCACTATTAAGATATTGCCCAATTTTAATCATAAAATGAAAAGAGAATTATCTCCCTTGGATAAACATTTTGTGGAGGTATGTAAACACAGGCTGATGGTGAATTAATTAGCCTGATAATGGTACAGCAGGACCATAGCCATGTACCACATGACTCTGAAGGGCAGCATGCCTGCAATTAATCAATAAAAGGGGGCATGGTTAGACTCAACAGCAGTGACTTCACCCAGCTCAAATGCTGCCTGTCTAATTAATGTCAGACCAGGGGGCAGGGTGGGGAACACAGGGATTTCAGCCGATTTATCCCCTTTTGTAGCTGACATCATTCTCATATTGTGCTAGCATTAATAAGTTTTTTACACTTTCAAAGTACAAAGAAGCTGTCCAATTTTCTCATGCTCTTGTGTTTTTCTCAGATACTTCAGAAATTGTTTCTCTGTTTTCTCCAGTTTTTTAGACCGGAGTGTAATATAACAATAGACCTGAAGAATCAGAGCCATCTGGTTGTTTTCAACTTGATTAACACTGATGGTTAAAGGTGGATATTCTACAGTCATATAGGTTATCAACAGTAATTCCCATGCTTTGAAGTGGAGAAATAAGATATATGTGTATTATATTACTGTTACTAAACCTTGGTTGTTATTAGCTCACCTGAGCACTATGTGCTCAGGGTGAGCTTTTGTGATCACCCTGCATCTGGCGTCCGTTGCAGTGTGTCCTCCGTTGTCAACAGTTAGCTTTAAACAACATCTCCTCTGAAACCACAGGACAGAATTTGATTAACTTGGCAGAGGTGATCCTTGGGTGAACCTTCACAAAAGCTGCTAAAATTAACTTGATCCATGAAGAACTCTGGTTGCCATGGAAATGGAAAGAAAAAATATGAAAACTTTAAAAATCATCTCCTTCAAAACTACTGGCTATACTGACTATATGTCTTAGTACAGATGTTCCTTGGGTATAATCCCTAAACTAAGATTTCTAAAATTATTCCGATCTGTCAAAAAAACATGGCCGCCAGGGTTGGGGCTTATTTGCCTTAAATGTATATGTATATAGTGAAATCTTTAAACAACATCTCCTGAAACTACTGGTATACATGTATATATCTCTTGTATATTATTAAAATTACACAAAATTTGAGTATTTCTTATTATTTCCATTGCCAATCTACTTCTACCTGTACCTGTAACTGATTCTCTTTCAGCATTATGCATATACTAATCATACTCAGGTGAGCGATGTAGGGCCTCTGTGGCCCTCTTGCTTTGAAGATACTGCTGACTTGTATGAATTATATATCTAGTAAATTTACCTCATGAACATTCATGTATAAATTTATGACTTGGTAGTAACTAAATCTAAAATCTGATATGGTACATTGCAGATTCCAATACTGAGTTTTATACAAAGCATTATTAATATTACTTATATGGTATATAAAACAAAGATTTTATTTTGATGTGCAGACTGTAGAATCTGAGAAACAATACTGTATAAGTAAGCAGAGGAAACCTTGATCAGACAGCCCCTAGAAACAGCAGTCTGATCTGGATCTGCTTTGTTTAACATGCCTACATGAGGAGAAGGGTTAAAGATATATTGTAAAGTTGTATATCTTTTATTAATTCATATTTTGATATGATGATGTTATGCATTAACATCATATTTTTTTTATAGATTGAAAGTTCTTGAAATGTGACCTCAAAAAATAGTACACTAGAAAAAAAAAACATATTCAAGGCTTTCAGTAGCCTAACATACTACAGTCAAAATGTTTCCAGGTTGAAGCCATCTGATTCACAAATCACACTTTCATTTTCATTCTCAGGTAAGAGCCTCCTGAATGTCAAAATACACTCTATATAGAATACTAATATCTTATGGCACTATCCTCTGGCCATAGGAAAAGTGTTACCCTCTGCACTTACTCTGGCATGTGGGTTCATTCATAAAACTGATCCAGAGTTCAGTCAGTAGTATACAGCGCAGGCAGATGTCAGAGACCTGCGTGTTAGTGGTAGGAGGTGCCCTATATCTGGGCTATAGGTGGGGGAAAAAGAATTCAGGGTCTTTTTCAAAGTATCATGATGAATAATATATAAACAAATTGTGATTCATATTGGAGTTCAAGGAAATACAGATTTATTGGAGGATAGATCCATCAGGGATGTACATGAACCAGTGTTTTCTGAGAGGGATTTAATGTTGATGTTGAAAATGGATTGCAATGCTTTTAGTGGATGGCATCTCTGGAATTAAATTTTATTTTATTGTGTGTGAAAGAGGGGGGAAGGTTTGTTTGATCTACATGTGTAGACTTTTATCAGAATTGGAATTTATTTTCTTGAAGTGTTTTAGCTATTGGATCTGATAGACATGAAATATTTGAAGGAAATGGCGTTAAGTGAGAATCCTTTATGGAAATGTTTCAGTAGATCTCTGTAACAAACAGCAAAGAAGAATTAGGTATTGTTTCCATTTTGTCATTATCACAGAACAAATTATTAATCAAGTTTTGAAATATCAAGAACTTCTTTTCTGATAGAAAATTTGATATTCAGTTTTTGCTCCCTCTCAATTTCAGAGAACCAGTAGGTGGGAAATTCTGCTTCAGAGTTTGAATGTCATAGGGATAAAGTTCAGGGTCAATTTCAGGGATATTGATTTTGACATTTGCATTTAAATTAGAATGAGCAATTTATCTGGAGTGGCTTATCTTGTAAAGGTCATTTGAGATTGGCTTGTAAACATGCCGGTTAGAGTCACAACAGCTGCTGTGTGTGTTCACCCATTCATAGTAACTATGTTTGACCTCTCTCACCCTTTACCACCCAGGAGGTGTTAAGGAGGAAGATTGGTGTCCTGTATAAAACCTGATCAGCTTGTGGGTAATGTATATCAGCCATGTTTGCATATTTGCAGTAAAAATTAAATAAAATGGGTTTTTGTTAAGTTGGTGTTTATTAACCCTTTCCCTCATAGAGGACACCATGAAAAGACCTATGCGAACAGCATAAAACCAGATCAGCCTGCGAGTAACTCGCAGGCTGATCAGGTTTTATGCTGTTTGCTGCTCCTCAGCTGTCTGGAAATGAGGATCTTATAATTAAATTTGGTAAGGTTTAACTGTGGTTTTCTGCAGATCAGGCTTTATGTGGTACCTATTGAGTGCATCAAAATGAGTCTATATGAGGGAAAGGGTTAACTGAATTTCATACATTCATACCACAATAATAAGACCACCATAGTATGTACTGTAGTCACCTGGTCTTAATAATGATGTGGTCTATTTATTTCTTATCAGGTTGTTTTAACATCAGGGAAGGGAAAACAGTCCTGAAAATAGTGGTCTCAATAGTAAGAAGGTCTTTAAAATGAGGTCTCAATAATGAGATGAACTCAGTGGTAAGGTAGTCTCAATATTGAAGTGGTCACAAAGTGAGGTGGTCTATAAAGAGGTCTCAATAGAGAGGTGGTCTTAATAGGAAGGTATCAGTAGTGAAGTGGTCTCATAAGGAGGAGGTTTAGGAGGTAGGTGGTCTGAATATAAAGATGGTCTTTCTCAGAAGGTATCTATAGAGAGGTGGTCTCATAGGTAGTTGGTCTTAAAAGGATAGGTAGTCTTAATGAGGGAGTGGTCTATAACTAAGAATGTATGAAGGTGGGGTCTTAAAAGGAAGTTTAACTCAGTATGTAGGTGATCTCAATAGAGAGGTGGTCTTACAGAAAGGTGGTCTGATTCAGAAGGAAGGGTTGGAAGGTGATAGAGAGGTGTTCTTAACTTGAAGGTGTTGGCCTTGATAGAGAGGTGTTCTTAACTTGAAGGTGTTGGCCTTGATAGAGAGGTGTTCTTAACTTGAAGGTGTTGGCCTTGATAGAGAGGTGTTCTTAACTTGAAGGTATAAATAGGTAGATCTCAGTAGGGAGGTGGTCTTAGCAAAAAAGATGGTCTGTATATAGTTTAGATAGTATTCATAGACAAGCATGTCCTGTATCCTCAGTCATTCAGGAAATAATTTTTATCATTTAAATTGAAAGTCATACATTCACACCTGTTTGATTGGGCCAGTTTAGGGTATGCCCATGATAATTAATTTGTTTTCGAACCTTTATTGAAAAATCAGATTTTTTTGTAATTTTTTTCTTTATAAGTTTTGTTCATCTTAATTATTCAGTCTCAGATTAAAGGTCTTCAAGCATGATCCTGTTGCCCTTTGGGGTTCCTTTGTGAGACAGTTATCATTGACTTGTTGGTTCTAGAGTGCTAATTATAAGCATGCTTTTGTCCTTAAGACCAAAGGGTGGAGTCCTGCTCAGAACTGTTTGTCAGTAATTGGGGTGGGGGAGGGAACGATGATTATAATCCATGGCTCATGACTGAATAATCAAATTGCTATTTTAGAAGGAGGGAAGCGGATGCTGTAGCTGTGAGTCTTGTTTGAGTGGGAGAAGTTAAACATGTAGAAAGAAAACTAAATTGGGGGAGGAGGAGATGTAGGTTTTTTTTTGTTAGAGTGAGGGTAGAGTAGTGTAAGGTTACCAAGGTGATGATATGGGGTTACCATGGGAATGGTGGGAATGTGATGTTTATTGTTTCTACAGGGCAGGAGGGGGAGGATGTGGTGTCTGGGGGCAGATTATGGGTACCTGGGTTACCTGGCCGACCTAGTCTGGTCTTGACATTTTATCCCACCCCTGCCTTGGACTGACAGTATTAGACACTCTCTGTAAAACCCTCTACAACATTTGTAACTAGTGGTTTGCTATTGAATATCATGCCCTATTTCTTTGATTTTCTTTTACAGTTTAACCTTTTCTTAGCAGCCAGTCAAGTGACTCAGGTGGATGCTAAATGGGGTTCAAATGTATGGTATTGGGTATTGTCTTTCCTAGGATGTTAATTATGGTTGCTTGAAACAGATTTGTTGATTAGAACAGGTAGCCATTTACACATGTTTGATTGTATTTAAATTGGTTTCACAGCCCTTTTATATTTATATACATCACTTTCTGCTACTTCTGTTATCTTCCTACTGCTATTTGAGATTTTGGACATGGGTGTTTGATTTCTGTCAGTGACAATTAACAACTTAAGTCTTTATGTGCTCGGTGTATGTATAGTGTTAAAGTCCTGATATTTATGAAAGTTTCTTTGTTTGTTTGCTTGGTTTAATGTCCCACCAACAGTATTTCAGTCATTTGGAGATGATGTCTACTTGAGACAGATATAGTGCTGTCACACTGCAGTATCACGCCGTATTGAGGTTTTGGACATGGGTATGACATGATACCACACCCAGTCACATTATCCTGACACCGTGCCAACCAGTCCTGCAACTACCCTTACATGCTGAGCGCCAAGCAAAGGAGCTATAACAGTACCATTTTTTTTACAACTTTGGTATGTCATGGCCGGTGATCGAACCCACAACCTCCGAATGCTCTAACCACTCGGCCACCGGGGACAGTCTGTATCAAAGTAGTTCAAAGACTAGTTGGTGAGTGGATGCATTGTGACTGGTTGTGTTGTTATATCTTTAGTTTGATACTGAAGCTTTCACAATGACAATAAAACCATACCCCTGATGGTTGCTAGGTAGGATCTGATCATCACATTATAGGTCGACTCAAATTGACCTTTGATTAGCCAATCAAATTTTCAGCTTCAAAATGCTTGGGAATAACTTCTGAATATTCACAATGAGAGGAAATTTCAATTTTGCATATAAGATATTCTGAAGTTCAAGCTCTTTGAATTGTGCATTAATATCCATGATGCAACATGAGACAAACTTTCATGGGATGTTGTCAGATCTTAGAAAGGGAAAACGAAGAGCTGAATTTTAAATGAGATTGAAACTTACATTTCCACAGCTGTCTCTAATCTCCAAATGATTGAAAAATTGTTTGTGGGATGTTAATTCTAGAAAACACAGTCTTGGTTCTGTAGATTCTGAGAAATTATTATGAAAGTTGTATGGAATTTGCATTTCATTTCACAGGTTGCTTAGCATCATCTTTATGTTGTAAAACATGATTGTCAGAAACACTTAACAAGATACCCTCCAGCAGAAATGTCATCAATTTATTCCTGGTTTTTGGAATTTGTGGGATACCCCAGATCCATATATTTTGGATGTTTTGGATATCATCCGTATGAGTTGGATGCAGTTTGTTTTTCAGTGTCATTGCATGGGAGGAGAAAGTCAAAGCATAAGGTTACATACCTCGGTGGTTTTGACATAGCAGTAAATATAGGTGCTTATGGTGTGCATATGTTGGATGCAGGAAAAGACATTAAGTCTGTTTGTTGTGTGCCTCCAGTTGCTGTGTGCAATCACTCCGAGACAGATTGTTCATCTGTAACAAGTGTGTGTCAGGTGGGTTCTGGTAATTATAGGTGGGGGCCTCTTGGAAATAAAATCTCTAGCACTTATTTTAGTACCTGAAAACTTAAAATAATTTGGCATTTTGCTTTAATTTAAAATTTATTGTTGATTAATCAGAGATTCAAAATCTGATACAAAAGTAGTACCTAATGGTAGGTGCTGAAAATTGATTACTTAATCAGTGGTAATCTTGTAACCTTTATATATGGCACCACCTTGCTGTTTGATTAATGATAAAATCTTGCTTAGAATCAAAGTACTAAAGGTGTCTGCAAATTGCCTGCAAGAGGGTATGTGTTTTGCAACATTTGATATTATTTTTACTCAATTTTGCAAGCATAGTATTTTAAACTGTCTGAATAACACCTAAGTATCCAGTAAATCATCAAGATTGATCTTTCCGTACAAAAAATTAGTTTATATTACCATGTCAACAGAATAACCCCAAGAGATATTTTCAGTACAGTTGGTACTTAACTTTTAGAACTAGTGTCTGAATCAGATAATGGTTTGAAAATAAATTAATAAATACATTGTGAAGAAAATAACAAAAAGCATCCTCATTTATCTTTATTACAACTTGCTTTTAGCAGTTTCTTGCCAGTATTGAAAACTTCTGTGCAAAACCCTGTCAGGGTAAAATACATAAATTCTATTAAATACAAAGCTGTATTTCTAGATTTTCTAGATTATGTTGTTGTTAAGTCAGGTAGACTTAGTGTTGTAGATAGAGAGTTGAGGACCTCTGATAACTTATCAACATTTATTTTTGCCTCAAGACTGAGATTGGAAGACCTGGCTTGTAAACAAGAGACAAATGAAAGGCAAGACTGTACTGTAGGGATACCTAGGAAGCCTCAAAGGAACCACATCCTGTCAGGTCATTCTTCATTGTTACAAAAGGTAGATAAAGAAATGAGGATTGTATATGTTGGACAAGATTTAAATGTGATGGGGGGGGGGGGGCTAAATGACAACTGCATGGGATTTTAAGGTTAGGAACAAAAAGATAGCTTAGGTATTTTATTATAAGGGCATAGGACAAAGTGGTGTTTCAGGGGTATTTTAACACTGTCTATGGAAGGTCCTGTTATATTCTTGGAGGAATGGTTCTGTTGCAGTTGTTGGAATTTGCAGTACTCATGACTTGCATAGTTACTGAATCCTTACAGTCCTTATCAAGGTTAAGAATTGTGCAATATGTGGAGGTCCATTGTGTTCGGAACACGGCTGTACGACCTGTAGGAATTTCTGTCCATACCAGTTGCAAGTGTCTGTAATGGATAAGTGGAGTTTATATCATAATTGAGACTCTGTACTTAAGTCTTGGCACTGCAGATGGGGCCTCTGTGACTCTTACAGTGTGTATATAATTATGTCTTTTGGATCATTAGGCATTCCAGTCGGGTGATGAGACTGATAATGGCATTGCTTCATAGTAGAATGCTGTGTTTTATGCATCTGATAATCTCCTCTGGGAGAATCGGTGGATTTCTCTTTACTTTCATCATATTGAAAGTGTACTACTGTTAGAATGGCTGCAGCATAAACATTGAGAATGAATTTGAATAATTGAGGATGTATACACATTAAAACTTGTTTCTTGATGTTTGCAGAAATGATTTAGATTCTTGTAGATAAGCAAACACTGGAAATTTAAGTTACTCTTTGAATCTCCCACCATATTCTGTTGCTGTCTGTTTGATACGCTCTCCATCTCTCTCTCTCTCTCTCTCTCTCTCTCTCTCTCTCTCTTATAAAGATAAGATTTCCAGTTAGATCTCTTTAATACAATTTTTTTCTGTGAACCTCCTTTTCATCTCAATTCCATATCAGACCCAGCTGCATAGATGGGAACCAAATATGTATAGACTATATTGATTTCAACTATAGGCGGGGATAGAATATCTAAAAGGGGGGGACACGTAGACATGAACAGAGGGCGGCAGGAAGAGAATGAGAGAGCTGGAGAGACGAGTTAATACGGTCCTTCATATCTCAGGAGGTGTTTATTGGTGGCAGTAACTATTGCGTAATCTTTGTGTGCATATGGATTTATGTGTGTAAAGGGATCCAGTGTGTAAGGGATTTGTGTAACATATCTGGGATCAGCTGGGTATTATGTAACCTGGGCCTGTGTAAGCCATTCATATGTGATAAATCAGTTATAAATACCTATTGATATCTGTTTAGTTTAGGGGACTTAAGTCCGGATAAACAGATTTTGATGTGTTTAGGTATTTGTCTGTTTAAAGTATTTGTCTGTCATAATAGCTCAGATGTTTATGTGAATGGTAGTGTTATTTGTTATATTTGGATATTTCTATTTTTGATAGTTTGATATTGTGTGTAATAAAACACATACAACAAAAAACAATCTGTGAATGGGGAAGAGACACACAAACATGAAAGGAAGTGAAAAGATTTTTATCGTGGATTTATAAAGGGGAATTATTTATGGAACTGACAATGCAGTTGCAATGGGGGTATATTAATAGCAACTGATGAATCAAGAGAGTGATTTGAATTGAAATGCTGTAGGAGGTGAAAGTAAAGACAAGCAATTTGTTTCTATAAATAGTGCTTTGTTGGCTTATAATGAACCCCAGTGGAATGTAAAGGGTACTCTTGTTAGTTTGGATGAATTGAAAATTGTTTAATAAAGTGTCAGTGTGTATATATATCTATATATGCATACAAGTGGGATTGACATTTATAAAAAGTAAATGAATTGCACAAAAAGACATTTCATTGTGAAAAGTCTGTAAATAGTTTTGACATGTGGACTCCAAAGGAAATCATCAGGATAGTTCATATCAGAAACACTTAATAATGACCATAATGATCATGAATTTATGATTCACGGAATAAGGACCTGGAGTTGTGATAATGTATTGGAGATCTATAGTGTGTTAGAAGCTGAACTATACAAAAGATTTAAGGATTTTTTTCGGAGATATATCAGTATCCGCAATGTCGGGACGAGTGAGATCAACCCGTTACGGCTCGCTGCCAATGATAAGCGTTGGATGCCCCCACCATCAGTGGTTTGGGCAGCGGAACATAGCCCGGCTGAACGGCGTGTACCATCAGCATTCACACAGAACGTAAGTATCAGGTGGAAAGATTGTCAATTACTTCCAGTAGCTACAGGGAACGTTGTAGACCCTGATCAGATAGAGAATGTTCAACAATTTGGTGGGAAATAAATTCTCATACTATAGGTAAATTGTTAGCTTCAATGTTGTTTTAAATGTTTAAGCTGGAAAAAAAAATTGTAGCTCTTAGAACTGTAATTTGTTTGTAAATAGCAAATTTTCAATGATTGAGAACATCATATGGCAAATTTGATAACCTGTTAATATTGAAAAATAACCCTGTTATTGATTCTCTCACTTTTTAATTCACTGTGAACTTACATTAATTCAGAATGTCATATTCTAATTACCTATTTTTTTTAAATATAACCTTCCCTGCATAGATAACTAGTTGGACTCAAATAATAATTTGACTCGTGTTGTAAATATAAAAGCATAAATTAATCATGTTGGTGTCATCAAACTGTGGATTAATCAACATAATTCTAAGAAAGTCACTATTGTGCAACAGTGCACAAATTTAGACCACCTAGCTATTAAGACCACTTTTCACTGGAACTGGTGGTCAGGTCTTTATAGCTAGGTTTTACTGTACTTACTTGTCACATAAATTGATTCTCATATCAAATTATCTTTTATATATGATTTAACAAAAAGGCATGATGAGCAAACCTATTTGTCCTGCCTTTTATGCTGACTTCATCAGGAACAAAATCAAATTACTGCATGCGTGATTGTAACCGGAGAAGAGAATTAATTGTTAAATATAGAAATGGAAATAAATATTGGATCAAATGGTGTAATCTATGAATTCATATTTTGCATTTTGTGTGTAACAAGTGGTGAAGCATTACTCATGACTTGCACAAATTTAAAAAAAGAGAGAGAAATTAATATGCCTCTTGAAAAAACAATTACTGTCAGTTTGTTTTCCTGGTTGAGGGGAGCGGGTATTTTAGACATGAGGTTGGCAGGGATTGTTATCTAATCTACTGGGCCCCAGTCTAGACCATGCACTTTCAATTAGCCAGATAACCCTATCCTGCACTGCTGCAGATGGTTGGTGCTGCCCTCAGGGGAGATAATCTGGGAACTGTATCAGGGGAGGTAATTAAGGATTAGAAGACATTGATAGCTTTTGTGTACACTGACTTGATGACCCCCAGACATGCATTTACCCGATAAGCAGGAGACTGGTTTGAACCCCATGCATGTCTTGATATATATAACAGTAACACTTGTTAATATTTCATTCAATGAGTCTGGAATTTTCATATACATACTAAGGGTCAGATAGTCTTACAATCTCCAATTCCAAATAAGGTATAAAATCCCAACCAACTAAAATATTGGTGATAGTTTCAGAAAAAAATGCCATCTAGCATATAGATGTCTGTCTGACACCCTGACCTATTAATTGAGTAATTAGAATGCTTAAATTAATTTGGTGATATTTGAATCTTCTTGTTGATTGCGCATGCAAAATGCAGATGATAATAATCATAAATGAAAAATAAAGTGACAGTGGGTCATATAATGAGCAAAATTCTCAGAATCTTTTCCAGGTCTACAATAAGCTTAAGCCTCCATTTTCATAATTTAGAACATATAATATTCCATCAAGACAATACCCTTCTTCCTCTTCTTATTCAGCTTTTGCTGATGCATTCTGGTTATTGCTGATGCATTCTGGTATATGAGGCTTGTCACTGACTTTAATCCAATCTGCTTGATTAGCTTCACCAAGAAAACAGCATGCATTCTTAATATGACTACAAACTCCAAATGCAAATTTTCAGTTTCTCCATCATAAATTTTCATCAAGGAAAACCCTGAAGTTTGCATAATCGTTTTATGTTAGTCATCTTTAATTGGGCATAAAAACGATCAAACGAGAGCACTCTATTCTTGAGTTAAATCATCTGTTATTATTAAGGATGTGGTGCTTTGTAGGGCACGGTTAGGAACATGGAATTGAAGTGTCAGAAACAGGTCTCTCGTATGTAATTGGCAGATTTAATCAGTCCCAATATATGGATTTTGAATAGGAAGACATTTTCTGAATTCTGAGTCAGTCTTAATCAGGATTTGGTGTACCTTGTGAAAGAGATGGTGTCTGTGCTTTAAGGTTTAAGAAATCAAGATATTCCCAAAACATTACAATTAGTAGTGAGTTGCAGTGATGTCTTGGAAAATCTGTGGAGGACTGAAAAGCTGTTAGTAGGACTCAAAAACCTGACAAGTAAACAATCTACCTGAAGGCAAAATAAACTTGAATGTGAAGGACATTGACCTAAAATTACCTGAAAATTTATCTGTTTAATTGACAAAGCACAGACTGTCAACACAGATGGTATGAGTATGTGCCCTTGGGGGAAGATTGTATATCTCTCAATAACACAGACTGTCTCATTGTTCAAATAGAATGAGAGTTAGTCACAGTCCCCATCTGGCAAACTTATTTCACTATATCTGATGTAATTAACAATATTCAACCCAACACCATAAAGGATGCATACTCCTTCAGATGACCATGGATAACCCCCACTGTGTTTCCATGGCAACCCACAGCTTCTGATTCCTGTTACTAATGCAGAAAAAAAGATAGAATGAATGCAGCAGTGTCAGGTGAAGGCAAGATGACCAGGATTTAGTCTCATTTTGTAATAATATGGAGTTGATTAAAAATGGCATTACCCTAATGTCATACAATATTTCTGTGAAATCTTACTCAGAACTCATATGTCACAGCACTATCAATAAATTAATACAGTAGTCTCATAGTCATGTGACATATGATCCCAAAGTCATGTTACATGATCTTGTCCTTATTTCACTGTATATTCAGCCCTCCTTGCAAAACTTAAAACATCCTTAAACTCAACCAACCATACTTAAAACTAAACAATACTTAATCACTTCAGAGTGAATTTCATCACTCTTACTTCCTCTGATGAGAATACCCAACTTTGATATTTCATTTCTGAATAATTAGCATTAATTTATAATGTTATGATTTATGTCAACTTAATCATTTAATTGAATATACCATAAAAACAGTAATGTTGGAATTACCTAAGAATTAAATCATTATTTAGTCAATATTTCTAATATCTAAAATATCCCATGTTGCAATGTTGAGGTGGCAGAGAGCAGCTTGCTGTTTGTTGCATACACACCCTTTGTTTAAGTGTTTTGTCTGATACTGTCTAGGATTGTTATTGATATGGCATGTGACTGCTGTGCAGTAATGGGCAGTGGGAATGTTCCATGATGAATGCCTTATGGCAACATTAATGTATTGGTTTTCCATTAGGCCCAACAATGACTGATCCCTGCACCGGACAGCCCCTTGTACATACAGACACAGTCCGACAGTTATTGGACATGCAAAAGCTTCCAAAGATTGTCCAGACACCAAGTTCAGCTGTAATAGCTTTCTATAAAGCTACTAATGATTTTTCTATGTTTAAAGTTAGCATTTTACTTTAGAAAACTTATATTTGTGCGAAGTGTGGAGTTATCTAGCCCATTAATATTTTATATTTATCTGACCACCAGCTTTTAATAGCTTCAAAAATGTCAGCAGTCAGTAATATGTGAACATTTGTGTTTTGGTTTACAGTATGATAGCCACCAGGGCAATATATTCTCGTGTCTTTTTGTCAATGAATGACATTTGATATGCTTTGTTTCATACCCTTGTGCCATGGTCCTTGACATTCGAGGAAACAAGAGTATCGGAAGAAATTCTACATGCCTGAACAGGCCACCTAAACCTTTTCACATACAACATTGGAACGACCTGGGATCAAACCCAGGTTACATTGGTGGAAAGCTGGTGTGTCAAACCACTACCGGAACACTCTACAGCCCTGTATGCAGTCTTTAGACTCTGAGTACCGAGTGGTTGGTTTGATCACTGGTATTGCAATAATTTATTTATCATGCATGTCCACTGATTTGTTACCTTGCTTTTTGTAATGAATAGGACTTTTGTTTTAAGATTAGTCAAGAAGTTGAAACATTTTACACAGAAGATATCATCAATTAGCTGCTTCACAGTCGTTTTGATTTTATGGGATGGTGTGACCCATGCAGCTGATATATATTTGAAACAGGAAGTGCTGTCTGGTTCAGAGGTCACCCATGGAATCACATCAGGTGGTGTTGTCATGGTATCAAGATGACCCCCAGTTGGTCAAAGATAGGCAACATCCCTTCCATGAGTCCTGTCAGGATATCCTAGTCTTGTGACTAAGTACTGAGTTCAAATGTAATTAACATTGTTAACAGGTGCTCTTCTGCATTCATCTCCATGGTAACAAGTGTTATTTTCTTGTCAGGGTCATATAAACTGTTCATATGTCAAGTCTTGCTTGATGTTAGGTCACACCACTTGTTGTTTCCATGACATCCAGCTTAGACCCACAATTGCCCAGTGATGGGCAGCTTTCTCAGTTGATGTATCATGATATATCAGAAATAGCTATATGATGCAAGGGAAGATGCTGAAGGTTTACCTTCTACCATCTCAGTCTCAATCTCCTATCTACATTTTAACGCTTTCCCTCATATATACTCATTTTGACGCCCTCAATAGGTATCACATAAAGCCTGATCTGCAGAAAACCACAGTTAAACCTTACCAAATTTAATTACGAAATCCTCATTTCCAGACCACTGAGGAGCAGCGAACAGCATTAAACCAGATCAGCCTGCGAGTTACTCACAGGCTGATCTGGTTTTATGCTGTTCGCATAGGTCTTTTCATGGTGTCCTCTATGAGGGAAAGGGTTAATTTAGAGTCCTTATTTTGAGTTGGAGCATGAAAATAGTACTTAAGTACAGTTTTTATTTTAGAATGAACATGGGACCTGATGTGAGCATGATGATTAGTAGATAATCACAGGTTCTAAGAATGCAGCCAGGTTTGTGTAACAGGTTCTAAAGTTGAACATTCCTCTGGTAATTTACAGGGAACATAAGTGTGGCATTCATTAGGTGTTCTTGGGAAACTGTGAAGTAGTGTTGCTGCACGGTACAATCCTCCCTACAGACAATATCAAAGTGATGCTTTAGCGGAGAAAAAACTGACTCTGTTCCGTGCAAAGATCTTTGCTATTGACAGGAACAATAATTTTTCTGTTAACAACTGGTAAAAATGTAGTCAATATTGTTCATATAATGATCAACAAAACAGTACCTGTCAGACTCAGGATCATGATTCTGTTCATGACACTAGAATATATATGAGCCAGGTATATGTTTTATAATTGGATGTAAGGGTTCCAATCTTACAATAGACACAATGTCTCTACCTGTTGTTACTTGTACGAAGTTGTTCCATATACATTGGGGTATGGCTATAACTTTCAAAGAGAAAAAAGGGTAGAATAAGTAAGATGATTATGAATGAGAAAAAAAATTGCTTCTCTAGGAATAGTGTATAGGATTTATTTGTACCAGAATATGAAAGAATATCTTCCAAAAAAGTTTTATAATCATTCTCACAGGTAGTTACCATGCATTGAAGCTTAAGTTGAGTCTTGAGAAATCTCCTGAAAACTTAAGTTTCATTTAAATGCTGAAATTAAGTAATAAATGGTTATATGTTATCGTAAGATTTCTCACTTTAATTATCATTTTGGGAACAATAAAAAGATTCATGACTGACTACTAATTCTCTTTCTGTTTGAAGTGTTAAAATGGTAAAATTAATGGGTATAGGAAAAAGAACTTTGTGTATGTTTTACTTCCAATGATTGAAATTGTAGACATTGTTTTTGTTCAGAGATTGATGGAGAGATTGTTAATTTTCTGCCACATTTGCTGTCATATTGCAACCTCTCTTCAACAGCAAGAATGTTTTGGTTTATTCAGATTCTTTCTCACAAACACCCAAACTGTTTATTCTGGTCGAACCAGAATGTTTCAGATGTTAGGGGGAGAGTTAATTTTCTGCTTTGTCAGATTCTCAGGTGTGCGTGAATGAAAGACAGCTGAGAGGAAATCTGCAGGTATCTCCACACCTGGGAGGGGGTGGGGTTTTCCTATCATCTCTTGTAACTGTGGGGATTGTAAGCTCCTTTTTTCAGCAATGCTTGATTGTCTTTCCCAAGTGCTCTTCTGAATATGACTGGTTAACATTATTTTTGTTTCATGAGTTTTTCAAGCATTGTAAGTTTTATCCTCTGTTTTAATTAAATTGTTTTTGCAGGAAGCAAAAGTGAAGAAGATATTGCTATGTCCCCATGCCCTCTATTTAATTGTTAATGGCATCTGGATGTTGGTTATCATCAGACTGCCTTCAAGCATATTCACAAACACACACAATGTTTTTGTATGATACCTTTGACCTTGACCTTTAGTTTGACCCATGACCTTGATCTTTAGTTTGATACTTTAGCAAGATTAGAGGAAAATGTATGAAATTGCCCACTTAGTCCTTACCAACACTTGTGATGCTTGTTTTACAAGTTTTTAATTAACTTGATGGAAAATTCAGCAGTTGGTTGGCAATTTAGGTAAAGATAAAACAATATTTTGTTATAGCGTATTCACTCAAATCAAGTAATAAAAATCATTTCTTTTGTGTGTCTGAAGAAAAGATTTTTTTCTGTTCATATTTCATCACTAGCTTAATATTGCAATAGTTGGTTCAAAAGGGGAAATGATGCATAACGTCTTCCGGCAAAAGTGGAAGAAGTAGTGGGTTTCTTCAGAATAGATCATTACATTGAAGGGCTATTGAAAATATGTATGGAATTATGATAAATGAAAATTAATTGTCAGAATCTATATACATAATACAGACTTATGGGTATGCCCTTGGGATTTAAATATAAAATTTTGATGATAAGAATAAACCACAATCCTATCTATCCACTTGTCGAACATTTAAACTGTTTGCTATGAAAAAAATTAAATACAGATTGTTTATAAGATACTAATTCCTTATATTAGTTACAAGGAACATCGGATATCTAAATTACAACTTTTGAATTCAAGAGGTTTACCATCTGTTTTGAAATATCTTGAATACCAACATTTGAAAGTGCATGTAGTATCTTTATGTCAATGCAGGAAAAAAGTGTGTGAAGTTTACACAAAGAAAGTTTTGCGTGATAAAGAAATGGACAAAAAGCTGTGCTATTTAGATGATATCTGAATGAGATTTGATGAGGAAGCTGCTAGGTTCTTATCACAATAGGAAGGAAGGAAGATCACAATGCTTTTATCTCAACAGGACTTCTATATAAATGGAGACTTATCAACTGCAGTTATGCAGTTAAATTACACTGTCAATTTACTGCTGTTTGGCTACCTTCTTGTAATCTCTGGCATGAAGTGTCATGTGATTGGTGCATGTGAATTGTAAAAGTGTCAAGAAGTATGGAGTGCTAATATTCCACATGTGATGCACAAATTTTTGGCAGATGTAAAAGATCAGGGATTTTATGACTCTAGCATATTTAATCCAAGGTATTTTATTGGGTGGCAGGCTCAATGTTTGGGGATAACTTAAGTACACTTCCACGTGTTCAAATCCATACTTTTTTTTTCTTTTTTTTTCCCCTTCATATTATTTGAATATCAGTCTATCATATGATTGTGGAAAAAAATGATTTTCCCAATTTTTGTTGGGGAAAAAATAAAAATCTTAGATCATTTTGATATTATTAGAGCCTAACAACTATGATGGGTCCTGGAACCTGAAACATAGATGTAATCTTTTCCTGGTGCTTGCAGCGTTTTTTTTTCTTCTATAACTGGTACCGGTAAACGGATCCTTTCACAATTCAAGACGGACATTCACAATTTTCAATCTGGGTCCGACAGACCCTTTCACAATTTAAGAAAATTTTCACAAATTCATATCAAAGAGAAAAATTATGCGTCAATAAGATCCTACTATCATAAATTTTAACAAATATACCGGCTTTTCTGGAGTTAGTACAGTACAGTAATGTACTGGGTGTATACCTACAGTAATCAAGCTATAAATAGATACTTTGACGTCACTTCCTCACTGTGTTGATACATTGTTAAAACAACATCCGGAATTGGAAAAACAAATGCGTAAAGAAAAACATAACAATAGTCTTGATATAGTTTTATTGAAATTATAAACAATTACATACAGAAATGTTATCTCATGAAAATTCATGAAGAGTTGAGGCATCATCTCACGGAACTTGGTGAAAACATGCGCGTCAAATTCGTCTGCTAAAGGTCTATAACTGCTATGAATTGTTTCTGTGTATTGTAGATCATTTAGAGGCCTTTAATTTCGAGATGCCACCAGCAAGCGCTCCCTGGTAGTAGACTATGAAAGCCAATATGATTGGCTTTATTTTAGGTCAACTAAAAGGCATTGCTATTGTAAGGTGTGTGTAATTTTCAAAGGTGCAAAGAGAGATTGTTTTGTAATATTGTTCAATTGATGTAATATTGTTCAATAAATTTAAAATTCATCAGAACCGCTTTACTCATGAATGGAAATAAAAACAGTAAATACTGATACTGACAATAAAAATAATAGGTATATTTCACTGTAATGGAAAAGATAACTTTCACAATTTGTAATAAAAAACATTTTTTTTTTTTCACAATTTTCTAAAAAACGTCACTTTTTTTCACAAATGTCCTGGTACCGGACCCTTTCACAATTTCAGAAAAAAAAACGCTGGCTTGTTATAAAAACATAAATATTTCATTTATCCTTCTCATCTATCATGTAAGATCAGAATAACTCAACACTTATTTTATATCTGTAAGATCTACTTTTCCGTCATAATGGTTTTGGAATGGGTCTGTTTTCAATTAAGTTGGGATTACTTTTAATCACAGAACCTGAATTTGTTTCTTCATTTAATATGCTATAATAGCTCATCAGCTGCAAAACTCATTGATTTTAGGGATGGTATCTGTAACTTAATCAAAATTATTATTTTAGTAATTAATCAATAATATTTTATGATTAATCAAGGTAAATTAAATAGTTTGACATGTTCTTTATTCACACAAATTTTTTTTTTAAAAATCACCCTCTCTGTTTGCTATAATGAGTATACATGCATTATTGTTTTTGAAAGGATACATTTATGATAAATGGGGAAGCATTAAAGGTTATCTCCTTTACTTGTATACAGATTAGATAACATCTGTTCCAGACTAGAATTGATGCAATAAAATGCTTAAACACAATTACTAAGATAACATTAGGTTGAGATAATATACCACGAGGTCTGTAGATCATTTGGTAAATCCAGGGCAGATATAACTGGTGTTGTAACATAATGGTAAGTTATGGTGCTGAAATATGGGGCTTTCAGGATTGTGATGGGAAAATAATAGACTGTGGACCACTTCCACTGTCAGTCATCATCCCACTGTACCAGAACAAAAGAGAACATCTGGGGAGGGGGCGAGTATATGAGTATATATAGGGGTGGGTGTTAAAGACTCAGGTTTCCACATTGTGTTTCCTGTAATAAAATTTCTTTGAGGCCAACATCCTGGGGCATACTTGTTATCCATGATGCATAAAATTGTATATTTTGACCCTGCAATTGTCCAAAATCAACCACCAAAA
>CM037788.1:61771033-61821033 GCA_021229015.1 Solen grandis | reverse complement strand
AAAAACTCAAGGGAGGCTCTTGCTTGACGCTCATTTTAATAAAAAAAAATCCAGGACTTTTTATGTAGGAGATTTCAAGAAAGTCATGATGTAACATTAAAACATCTTTGTGTTCTGTACATATGAGAGATCTGCCATTGGGAAATGGCAAAGTATATTAAATGCAAAATCATTTTTGTGTCACCTGCTGTAAGTAGAGGTGAAACATAGTGATCTCTTCTCCATCATCTGTCTCTCTTTCTGTCACACTTTTTCTGTCACATTTCTTTCAGCAGGTGACACATGTGTTCCAAAGTTCTGGTTTTATTTTCAGAAATTCAATCAACTTTGAACAAAATGGGCAATTATCCCAATATGGACTGTTAAAATAAATTACACCATCAAGAAGGGTTTTGGAAGCAGTAGGATTATGGTTTTGCATTCAATGTTTAATAATTAATTAGAAGAAATCCTAGCTATCCTTGGGTATCCATCTACTTCTAGATAATTCTTTAATTACATTTTTCAGTATGAAAACAAACTAAAATTTGATTCATGGATATGGTTTAGATTTAAAAGATTGATACAATGAGTATACTTTATTTGAAATATCCTTGTGGTATCTTGAAAATGCAAGAAGTAATTATATGTGTCAGGAAAATATATATAATTTCTGGACATTGCAAGATAATGAATTAGAACCATTAACTCAAAGAAAAAGTATTGCTTTACATTACAACCCCCCCCCCACCCCCACCCCCTAAAAAATTAAAAAAACAACAGTTTTTAATAAAAGATTTCAGTCTCCATTGCTTTTTATCAGCAGAATATGATGAGTCAGTTTTGATAGAGTTAATTGATTTTTTATTCTGTTCTGATGGTTACTGTGAATTATAAAAAAGATGGACAGAATTGCATGGTTTTAACAGATACTGTCGTGTAAAGGATGGGACTGAATCAAACAACGTTAGAAATGTGTCATACTCTAATGAAATACTGAGTGCATTAATACGTGGTTTTAGATCCTGAATGATTGCACACCACAGAACCACACAGAACTGTATTGTTGTGTATTGATCATTTAATTAAGTCTCAATTAAAATAGAGCTACTGTGTGGATTGTGGCACACTAGAGTATGTGTGGTGTTGAAAGTATAAGAGATAGTTTAGTTGTGCTGTAGCCACTTTGTGGTAATCTTCACTTGTTTAATGAAATAACATTAAATGAATGCTGTCTATAATTGAGGGTTTTTGCCATCATTAGAGAATGTGCAATACTGATTGAGATGTAGTGTCACTGACCAGCCAGTAAACATAGCTACAGTAATGCTTTGAGGATTTTAACAAAAGAGTCTCAATTAGGTTGTCAATAGATGGGAATAGTAATTTTACAATAAGTGTCTGCGACCATGATCGTTACAGAAACAAAAAAGCTATATATATATATATGGACATGTATGGATTTAACAAAATTGACTGAAACATTGTCAGTATGATATTCAGTCCAAACATGCAAACTTTAAATGTTTTATTATGCACATTCCATACTCCAAGTATTATGTTAAGCAGTTGGTCAGCCTGACGATCGTAAAATAATATTTGTGGTTAAAAAATCAAGTAGATATTAAACACATCAACTGAAATAAAAAATAAATCAATTTTCTCTTGTGGAAGGCAAGGATGAAAATGAAGTTTCATATCACATGACTGTAGCATTCAAATTCGTTGTTCTGTATTTTACAGGTGGGAATGGGTGGAGATTATAGAGCCGCGGACGAAGGAGCACATGTACGCCAACCTGACCACAGGCGAGTGCGTGTGGGATCCCCCGCCTGGCGTCAAAATGTAAGTTCACTGAATATTTTGTCCTAAGGGAATAACTTGGCAGTTGTTAAAAGTCATGTGGCTAATACATCTTGTGCTTGTTTCCCTTTGATCTGATCTTTAAGAAAGTTGTCCAGTAATATATTTCTTATTTACTTAGACTATAGAAATATTTAACTGTTTTCTTTATGATAGACAAACATGTATTTTTTAGCATGTCTGTTTCAAAGAAAAAGTCATGCTATTTTAGTCACTGGGTTGTTGTTGTTGTAGTCGTGCAAAAACTTCAATGTAGCCCATTACTCAAACGCTTTTAACAGACAAGCATTGGCATCTGCATGCGATGCTCTTGTTTTTATAAAGAATCTGCCATGATATATTGACGTACCTTAAGAGATGTTAAATAGGCCTCAGAGGAGAAATATTTCCTGTAACATTCAGTTAAGAATGTTTCAGGCTTCTTGTTTCATTTAACATGTTGATTAATGAATGATTAAAGGTACACAGACTGTAGACCATCTACTGATATCTCATACATTGTTTCCTGATGAAGCTTTAATAGATGTGCACTAATCCAGCATTGAATAGACGTGTCGAGAGTTAAATAGAAAAGATGAACTTTTTCGCTTTAGGGATATAATTATTCAACTGCCCAACTACTTTTCTTGCATGCTATTTGATATATCGTACATCAATTATTAAACATTTTATGTCTTTGTATATTTCTGTGAAATTTACTGTAAGAGTTATTCTAGACAATCAGTCCATCTGTCTAAGTCCATACACTTTTTCATCCCTCATTTTTGTAAGCTGTCACTCAAGGTTGATTAGAAGGGAAAGCATTTTGAAAGGTTTCCATGATTAGATAATAACCATCTGTTTCCTGGTCTCTACTTCTCTCACAAATCACTTTGACCCGGCCATGCCCAACATATTACCAGTTACCCACATGATGTAAGCTTGACATTTGATGAATGAGGATGAAGTCTTTTCATCCAAACTTATTTATGTAAATATGAGTGGATAAACTTAATTGCTGCTTATTAGATGGGCAATTAATCAGGATTATTTATTTTCACATGATAGCCCATGATTAATGCAAAGCATAGGATTCTGACTTCAGTTATATGCTAATGTCATTGATGAATGAAATTCCTGATTATTTGGAGATATTTTTAACCAAAATTATCATGTGAACTTGATATTTGATAGTGAAAGTTGAATTCTGATTGATGAATGAAAGTGACTAGAGATATGATTGGGAAAGGGATGGAGGAGGAATGGGATGTGAAAACAAGGTAATGTTATCTACCTGTGTGATTCTTTCATTTCAATGCTGTGGTTGACAGGTGTTTATGATAAGGATGAAGATGAATGCGAGGGGAAAGTAATTGGGATAGTAAGTTGAAAAGCTGTATGCTCATTATCAGATATGTAATGGAATTTGTGTGTAATGACTGGGGGGGGGGGGGGCTTGAAAAAGCAGGAAGTATAGTATTTTAAGGGATTTCTTAAAAAAAAGAAAATTATGATCTGTTTAAATAAATGCATGGATCGCTTAGTGATAATATGCTTCGCTTCTCTGACCAATGCATTCTGGGTTCGATTCCTGGTCACATATGTGAGAGGGTACAGTGGTTGCCTATTCAGACATGTGGATTTCCTCAGGGCTCTCTGGTTTCTTCCCACAATAATGACCACATACACAGCTACCAGAGCCATCGAGAGTAATTAATAAAAGTGGTGATAACTTGATTTCCTCAGGATTTTTGGTTAAATCTCTAATTGACATTAAAAAAAAAAATAAATAGTTACTTTTTTTTTTTTTCTTTTTTTTTTTTACGCTAAAAAATAACAGATTTTTTGTTAAAAATTGGATAGTTGCATGTTTTTCTATCATTGATCAGTGCAAAACTAATGTAACTACAAGGAATTACAATAGTATTGCACAAAGCTCTTGATTCATCTATTGCATGGTCACAAATTGAATGTAATTATGTTGATGGGATGTTAATCCTGCTAAGTGATTAAAACACCTTATCCGGTTTAGAATGGCCATTAGTCTGAAAAGGTTTTAAATATGTTCTTGCAAGTGATCAGAGAGAGTGTCCTTCTAATAAGATAGATGGATAAGGGCTCCAGTGTAGTGTCTAGCATTAAAGATGGAGGGTTCTGTCTGGGTCTGCAACCCTCAGATCCAATTCAGTCACTAGCACAGATGTTTCTGAAGTTTGATTGATGATCAATGGCTTGTTTGAGTGACATATATGTGCTCCTCCAGGGCTGGGGGATGCCATCTGACATGTGTTTCCTCTTCAGCACTAGCATCACTTGAAGACAGGAGTTTGGCAAGCAGTTATTGCGTAGAGGTTTGAGTTATGGTCCACCTAGAGAGACACTGTTATGCCTCTTATCAGCTGTTTTTTTGGCTCCTGTAATGAATATGTTAGTTTTTTTATGGCAGTAGAAGGGTTTTGTTAAGATTGTTCAATATCTGGGGAAATAACAGCTTATTTAATTGTAAGCTGTTTTATTTGATGCATTTTTGGTTGCCACAGTTACCTTGTTGACAGTAACCTTTATCTTCCAGAAATAGGTACTATTTTCATTCAAAAGAATTTGCAGTATTTATGTCAATTGGGTAAAAAGTTCTTACAACACTTGACTGGTCCTGATTGGACCAGTACTTTACAACATAAAGGCCATATAAAATCTTAATACTAAACAGGGTTTGAACCTAAAACCCTAAGATTCACTGTCATGTACATTACAACTAGACCATGGAACCCTTTAAGAAGTTTTCAGAAATTTATATTACCCTCAAATTACATCTTGTTCATTTATTTGTTGTATACACAGATAATAATTTCTTGTGTAATTTTCATCAGTTAAGGGCACCAGAACCCAGCAATAACTTACCTACCTGAGAATCCAAAAGGTTTGTTGGTTCAAACCCATGCAAGGGTTAAAAATGGCATGACTGTCCCGGGAGCAATAGTTCTGGTCCAACTCAGGAACTGTGAACCATTGAGAAGGATCAGCATTAGTTCCAAGAACTAATGTTTCCCAGTCAGTAAAATGTAAACAAAATTGAATCAACAGTTGTCAGTTAGTTTCTCTGTAAATGGCTGGGACTCTTATAGCATCACCTGACCAGTAACATGAGGATCTTTAAAATAAGAGACTACATCATGGACCAGTATCAAAAGATTACATGTGTCTGTATATGAAGTGGTATTTTTACTTGTTTGCAATTGCTTTGAGGGTGTAGATGCGATATTCATTTCAAGAGTTTAAGACAGAAGTAAAGAATAGAGAAGAAGAATACTTGAAGCATGTTTAAATTCATTTTCTTCACAATCTTTAGTCAGAGCACCAATTGACTGTCATGTTTATCTGAAATAAATCTGCAACAGATGTCTTATGGTGGAGATAAATTTTGTTTTGGAAAATTGCAGATGGAAATTGGGATTCTTAAATTCATTTATCTGGCAGTTTTGGCAGCAAGTGAGACTCTTTACAGACAAAGTCTTTGCAATTTGCAAATTACTTGAATGACATAAAACCTGTGGGCATTTCTACAGAATAATTATAACAAGACTTGTATTATTCATGATGCAGAAGTTAGATTGAATTAGTCTACCATGGCCTGAGATTGACCATATCAGATAAGGTGGGACTCTAGTCTCAAATCCAGAAGTTGCTCACATCTACATTCCCAGCTCTGTGGTTTATTGAAGAAAAGGGTTTAGTAAGGGCTGAGACAAAGTACAAAACATTATATTGTCCGTAAGTTTTTGTTATTTCCTTCATGGTCTCTTCTTAGTGCTGAGTGCTCCTAGTGCTGTCAATGTATCTTTAAACATTCCACACGACATTGGTTTACATGATTGTCATGTTGACCTTTAATAGTTATGACCTTTTCCCAAGGTCAAATACTTGCTTTTAAAAAATGAAAGTACGTTCTCCATGCATCTGAAGTGTCTTCATGTAATGGGAATATGGTTGATAGGATGACACATGGAAAACCTAGCAAACACTGTTGTTAGTGGGCATCATATCTGAGGAAGTATTTCTCATTTATAAACAGGAAATGTATTTATTTCTGTGAGGTACATCAATTAAAGGCATATGAAATGTAAAACTAAGATTTTAATGTTGTTTATATGCATTCTTGGATGAAATTGGTCCATTTTGAAAGGACATATTATTGTAATTTTGCATCTTGAAGATTAATTTGACTTTCATGGACAGTAATTTATGAAGATTTCTTGCAATATGTCTTTCAGTGATGGGTATATATAGATTTAAGGATTGTGAAATTCAATTGTTCAAACTTGGATTTCATCATTGAAATGGCAGGATTTCAAAATTTGAAAGTTATTCAATAGAAGAGAACCAAGTAAGACTCTGGATGTAAGAAACTAATGGAAAAGCCAATAATATGATGTGAATAAATTTGATTGTAAATCAGACCTGAAAATTGTAATTTCATTTCACAGCAACACAGATCTATATTAGATAGCTCATCATTCAATGAATGGTTTCCAATTCTGTTTGTAGAGATGCCTCAGAAATGGCATGATCAACAGCTTGGTGTCATTTCACAAATCAGTTAGTTTCAGCTCACTTCTTGTTTCCTGATCTAGATGTGCGTAGATAGACGAAAGTCTTGACATGTTGTCATGCATGTAGATATAGACACAGGAGAATACTGAATGTGTTGTCCGAGAAACCTGGCTGTTTGAGCAACTCATTCTGTGGATGTCACAGACAGACATAATCCTGCTAGTAACATGTCAATCCCAGACCAGTTTTCATATTTTCTATGTCTGATAATATTCAATAGATATGTAAATGTGGTTGTAAAGCTTTTTATGCATCAAGATTTTGTCTGGATATGCCGGGTCTGTCAAGTAGTCTTCTCCAGATATTGGTTTAGTATAAAAAATTAGCAGCACTTCATTTGGACTCTCTCTGACCCCAGTCTTTTCTGTAGCTTGCAAAGTTGCAATCACTAGTCTTGAACATGGTAAAAAATACATTGGGAGTTGTTGTTGTTTTAAATAAAAGTTTACTCAAATGTGTTTTTGATTGATACACACTTGTGCATAAAATCACAGAATAAGAGTTATTCAACAAGGAAAATACAGCAGTGGAAAAACATTGCCTGGAAAAGCAGATAAAAAGGACCCTGACTTTGATGTTGCCATTAATTCTTAACATTATACCCCTATGGGTTTTGTTTCTTTTCACTATTAACATACTTCTTTTATGACTGCAACACTTAAATGCTTCAGTAAATTACTACCAGTTGGTAGGAAAATTAAGCCAAGGGTCCCGGAATGTAGGTTAAACTCATTACCTTTCTACCATGGATTAGTGGCAATGACCTCTCAGAATCTGCAAATGAGGCATAAAACCCCCTCTACTGTGTAAGATGAGTTGCAGAGCGAGAATTTGGCTCCCCAGGTCCCCAGGGTAAACAACAATAAACACCATGGAGGTGCTAATATAAACAACAATTTGCCTATATAAACAAGAATAGAGTCAGCATGATTTATGGCAAGTGGTCAGTTCTGGTGTGTTAGATATATAGCCATCCATAATTGAAGGTTAGGATGCTCTGATTTAGCTGTCATCATAGTTACCATTCTGTATGAAAAAGTGAAAATTTCTAAACAGATGAGAACTTGTTCATGGTCAATGAGAGATTTAAGTCCTATGTTCGACAGGTATACATTTGGACATTAAAAAAAGAAAATCTCTCAAAATTCCTGCCCCCAACTCTGCTTCACTCTCTGAAGTGGAGCTTTGCTGGAATCCAACCTTGGATCCGTCTGATTCTGTCATAGACATCTTTCATGTAGTGATAATCATATTTCAGTAAAACTTGGAACTTTCTCTTCCAAAACTTTAGAGGTTGGAGTCTCAAGGGTAAGGTCACTGTTACTAAAATTTGAAAATGGGAGAGGACCATTTCAGGTTTTGCTATTGAAATTTTAACTCCAGTTTAAAACAATGTTTAGGGGATATCTTTTATTCATGTGGAGCCCATCCATGATTTGCAGTGTGTTTTAATCCTTGATCACAAGTAAACAGCAAGACAAGCAAGCCACATGTACATATGTCTGGAAGTTTCACCCTCCAAAGACAAATATCTGGTTACTAGCCAAGTCAAGGATTCCAATATTTCTTGAATCTAATAAACGTTCTCGTGCCTGTTTGAGTGTAGCGTTGGTTGAAACATCTCGTGAGAGAAAACTGAATTATCATTAATGAGGACAGTGTCTCTCATTCCGTTTGTCAATATCAGATGGCCTGGAAATCATTGTCCTGTGGGTCATGACGATTGTCAAATGACTCTCTTAAGATAGAAGGTAATACAAGTCTCATTGTAGCCATTTGTGATTCAGATAGGCATTTTGCATCATTATGAACATTGAAAAGTCAGATCAAAATTGCATTGCAAGCATTGCTTGGTCTGAGAAGATTCCAAAGTGTCAACCTCTGACCACAAAGATGAAGTTAACAGTATGAAACTAGGTCAGCCTGGTATAAACTGATGGTCTGGTTTTATACTGATCACATTGGTTAAGTAATAATTTCCTGATGGCAGATAAGTTAAAATAAAGTATTGGTTCCAAACCTGAATGGTCTTTATAACTAGGTAGTCCTAATTTTGAGGTGATAATAGCGTAAGGCTTTATTTCAAAGGATTATAAAGATGATAACCTTTTCAGGAGCATTTGTATCATGCATGATTTACTTGTAATATGACTCAGCTGTCTAAACTGAACCCAAGCATTATGTAATAAAATCACAACATGTCATTAAAATGATTCAAGTATTTCATAAAAGAATCAAAGTCTCATGGATAAAGGAAATGTTAGAAACAGAAAAGATGTTAATGAAATAAACTCTTGGCATTAAATCTTACCATTAATTTTGCACTCACTGAAATATAAATCAGTCTTTTGCCTAAATCAGGTTTGATACTTAAAGGAATTGTAATAGTTTTGAATACTCATTTATATTGATATATCAAAAGGTTGAGCTTCTTTTGAGTCCATAATAGCCACTTGTGTATTCCAAGAAACAAAGCATATTGTAGAGAAAAAGACACTGAGTATGGCTTTGAAGTAGGGCTGTTTATAATTCAACCAACTAGGGGCTTTCTAAGAAGTGAATTTTAGGGCCTACCAAGGGTTATTTTTTATATTTTCCCAGCTCAGCAGATATGCATGTGTATCAATTAACCAGGCATGTGGTAATTGTCGAGCTCAGGTAAGCTCTACGAGAACTGGCACACATCTAATTAACAGGTAACCCAGGTGTAATGATGTAGTGATCATCCAGCCAACTTGGTTTTAAAAGCTTACATGGAGAGGGTTTTGGGGTAAACTCTTTAACAAGCAGTATTCATTGTACATGTATAAGCATTCCAGCATGTACTTTGAACTTTTTGGAGTGTTTCCCTTTAACATTTCCAACAAAAAACATCTTAAAAGTGCCCTAAACTTTCACCTTTTCCAGTGTGCATTACTACACAGTATGTGATAAAATAGAACATACAGACAGAAGCACAAATCATACAGTGCTTTTTTTCACTTCAATGGATACTTTTGAGTAGTGAACAGTATGTCACTTGCATACAAACCTGGGCTCAAATCTATGTTGAACCCTTCACCTCATGAATATTCATGGACAAATTTATGACTTGATGAATATTAAGACCTTTAATTGGTAAATCTGAAACAAAGGACTTTCTTTGCAGTGTCGACTATGTAGATTCTGAGCTACAATATTGTGTGAGCAAACAGGGCAGACTTTGACCTGGGTCTTCTGGGTCTGAAATGAGTCTACATAAAGGAAAGTGTGAAGGAAAAGATTATTAGACATTGACAAGACTTTGATAGTGAAGCAGAATACTCAATCAGGTTAATGACTGTATTTAATTGGTTTGCTGTTATTTCGTATTATATACAATTCATGATCATTACAATATGCCTTACATTTGGGAAATTCAGTGTTCAATCCCTGGCTACAACATATCATAAAGTTCCAGGATTGGTAGGGCCAATGTCTGGTGTGGTAGTATGCTATGTGTCTATACAGGCTCACTATAATGGAATTGTACTTAAACAGAGAACCCAAAAGACTGAAATACTGTTGGTGGGACCTCAAACCCAGTAGTTAAAAGAATATCATTTAAGATGTACAGTTAAATGATTCATGCACTGCAATATGAAAGGGAATGTAACAAAACACATCACTTAAGTCTACCTTGAGTGGTTGTTTCCCTTCCTTAGTTTGAAAAAAAAAAATAGGAAGAGAGACAATTTGTCTTTTCCAACCATAAATTATGGACAGTTACTTCCCTTACAAGTATACCAAGGGAAATAATGTGTTGAGGTGATTGTGCAATAATAGATCACAGTTACCTATCCTAACTTTACAAGGGGATATAACTCCCTTAGCCTTGTTGAAGCTACCAATGCATGATGGTAATTGTTATGAAAAAGGATATATTAAATATTAGTTAATTCCAATTCCATTTCTTTAACATCATAAACAGACCTTTTCTCTCACATATATACCAGTATCATATGATGTCTTACCATTTAAAAGTCAGATCCAGGCAGTGCTGCATATAAATTTCAATCCAGACGGATTTCATTGTTTCACAGTAGATGCAATGAGTACTAAACTGTTTACAAAACAAAACTCATTTCATTTTTTTTTTTTTTTGGCCATTTAGGAAATATATTACTTATTTTCAATTGAGAATGGAGCCCCGATATTCAGACCCTAAAAAAGGGGCAGAAAAATCTCTGATTATATGGTAAGCATCTCCACAAAGACATCTACTAGTGACTGATGGTCTCCCAGGAGTTTACAGTATACAGACTAGCATGGAGAAGTGGCAATATCAGATGATGCATTAGTTGCAGTATCAAATCTGTTGTTATCTCTTACACCATTGTCTGCCACTCCCTTCAGGTCCCATGTGTTCAGCACATTGTTCAGCATGTTTGGAAATACAAGTATTTCTTTTGCCTCTTGCTGGGGTGTACATACTGCCATGGGAAAAAAATATTTTGATTTCGTACAGCATTGTTTTCTGTTGAACCTGTTGGTTCTTCAAGAGCTTCTTTTGATATTCCCATACGGAATATGTTGCAATGGTTACAATTTATTGGCTTGAAGTTATGGCAGGAGATTTATCATCAGAGTTTGTGCCCAAGATAACTTTGTTGCTGTGTTTACCTGTAAATCCACCTCCATTGAAGTTTGCTAATATGTTAATGGTAAAATATGATGGGAGACTGCAGATTGCAGCTGATATGGCACACAAAGAGGCAGAGCCAGCCGCGGGGCTGCCGAGTACATTGTAGCTAGATGAGATCATTCAGATCAGAAAGAAAATTGAAGGATCTTTCTTGGTCTTAAATTGTGGAACAAAATCTAGAAGATATCCCAGTTCCATCCCATCTCTATTTGACACCACTGTATGCTGTTATACATGCATTGAAATTCCAAAAATTACACTTTGAACAAGCATTACAGAGTTATCTTTCCAACTCCAAGGTACTAACCAGTATGAACTATGTAACACCAGATCAGCATGCAAGGTAATTGTATGTTGATTTGATTACATACTGGTCATATACTGTGAATTAAATATATTTTATGTGATGAAGCAATTTCATAAGTATACTTATTTGTTGATCCATGCCCTAGAAAATTTGAGGTCTTCTAAATGGAAAGGGTTCTTAGGGATTAATGTTTATGGATAAAAATTTCGAAAAAAAAAAGTAATTCTGCATGAAAATTAATGAATATCCTGCAGGTTTTTGTAGGGTAGAGATAATCAAGTGATATTTAAATGCTACTTACAAATTATAATTTTTTATTTGCCAGGATCCTATTCAGAGTTAATGAGACTGAAACTAAACAGACGCATAGGGCTGTTATCAGAACAAGTAAAAAAATAGGATAGCAGTTTTTGCTTGATGATTTAACAATGATGTTTATTTCTGTATAATGCATTTCCTGCATGTTACCATTGCATCAAATATAATTATGATCATATGATGTAATTGGTTTTCATATATTTCGAAATGGCTTTATGTGATAATGTAAGGATTGAAGAGGAAATCATGTCTTTTAGCAGAAACATTGACATTGTTGGGGTTTTTTTTGGGGTTTTTTTTTAATGGTTAATGAACAATTATTGTATAAGCAAAAAGAGGAGACCCTGATCAGAAACTGTCTGATCTGGGTCTGCTGTGTTTGCCAATATCAATATACATCAGAATACATCTATATGAGGTAAAAGATTCAACAATTATTTTTAAAGACAGCCAGACAAATCAGATTTGAAACTTCCTCCTTGGTTGAGGGAAAAAATGGATTTAAAAAAATAAAAATTAACAAGCAGCCAGATCACCTGTTCTGTTGATGGCTTGATTATTCAGGTTTTGCATCTGTACTGCATTTAGGGTTCCGATATTTTCTTTATGGACCAGATGGCGGGAGGAAGAATTCCACACATCATCAGCAGTCGTCCACCCCCTCCATAACGTGTCTCTGTGATTTACACAGGTTCTGTACTTAAAACTTTTTTCAGGAAAAGTTTATCATTTGTAATTAAGCAGGTGTTATTATTCTAGATAATTGTGCCAGGAAAAAAAAGGCCAGACGATTGTTCCAAGTTTCACTGTGGGGGGTCTATTCCTTTCCTGTTATATAAGGATGTAAGTTACTTGTTTAAGGGAGGTTACTGCAATGAGAATTTGTTTCAAAGGGAAGTAACTGCAGATTTAGAAAACCTAAGATTTCTGTTATTTTTATGATCTTTTCACATAAGTTAAAAAAGAAAAAAAGCCTTGATGTCATCCTAGCCTTGATGTCAACTTCATCATCATCATCATCTGATCATAATCATTAGAATCATCACTATCATCATCAAAGTCATCATCACTATTGCCAGTAGAATGATGGTCACTGTGAGTCAGAATCATTTACAGCATCCTTCATCATCAGGTTATCATCATCTTATTAATATCGTCATCATCATAATCATTTATTTGAAATGTTTCATCTCTCCCATATTTTTATTTCATATAAACACAAGTTATTCACTGACAATAAAACTTTCTATAACGCCAAACAGAGGTTTGACCTTGACCTTCATTAAATCTATGTATGTTACAGGGAACCATTCTATCCCAATTACTGAGGGAAACAGAGTCTGTTTGTCTTCATAAAGTCACTCAATTGCTTGTAAAAAGACATTTTCCTGTAAAATCAGGAGTTAATTCAGAGTTAATGATGTTGAAGTTGAAACAAAAAGGGCTGTTATCAGAACAAGCAAAAATAGGGGATGAAGAGTTGTTATTATTATTGTAGGTATTTCAGGTTTTCTGTATAATAGAAAGGGAGACATGGAGTGAGCTTGCGTTCTTGGTGAAATACATTGAGATATGAACTGAGGATGCCTTTGGTTATGGTTACATCAGATAGTTCAGAACTGTGCCCAATTTAGGCTCTTTTCTTAGAACTTTTTACATTAGCTAGATAGCAAGTTATATATGAAACACTTGAAATTTACTAGACTTACTACGTGATCTTCACTTTCGTTTTTGTTTGCTGACATCAAACTTAAAGAAAAAAGCAATGTTTAGTATAGCTTAACATTTCATGTATCTGTGATTTAACCCTTGACCTCATTAACCCTTTCCCTCATAGAGGATACCATGAAAAGACCTATGCAAACAGCATAAAACCAGATCAGCCTGCGAGTAACTCGCAGGCTGATCAGGTTTTATGCTGTTCGCTGCTCCTCAGTGGTCTGGTAATGAGGATTTTACAATTAAATTTGGTAAGGTTTGAGTTTGGCTTTCTGCAGATCAGGTTTTATGTGGTACCTACTGAGTGCATCAAAATGAGTCTGTTTGAGGGAAAGGGTTAAGACATAATCATGTTTTGACCCCTTGGCAAACAGAGCAGCCCCAGATCAGACACTTCCTTCAATATTACAGCTCAGATTCTCCAGTTTGCCGAGCATCATAATGTCTTGAATAAAGTGTTATATTTAAACTCTTCAGTTTCTCCCCATACCTTCACGTTTAGTACCTGTAACTTACAGATCCTTTCTGTCTGGGATCATCGCAAGGTCGAGGTCTGCTAATGATGCTAAGTGGGGAAAAAAAGAAAATATTTTCATAGATAAATGTTTTTATCTTATCCTGCATATTGTTCTCGGCATTTTTATATCCCCAATGTGGGTTATTTATTCTATCTAGAGGATGATTCAGTGTTTGGAGCAAAGATTTTAGTTCACCTGGCAGGCACATACTAAATTTGAATTAAATTATTGACCATTTTCAGTGAAGGCCTGTTAATAATAGCAAATATGTAAAATTTCTGTTCCCTAAGTCAATAAGTAAGGGTAGTTCTAGATCTTCAAAATGTTTAGCACAGGAAAATCTCAATTTTAGATGCTTCTTGTATCACAGTCCAGGTGAGATGTGTAAGCCCATGTTGGTCCCCTTGTCTGGGCCATTAGTCATTAACATGCTATTTACAGTGGAAGCAGAGACCTGGATGTGATTTAGCAATCTAAACAGCACCATAACTCAGACATAATTCCATAACCTTCCATCATCATAACTACATAGCTTTCAACATCACCTGTAAGCAGTATGGGGAGAAATGGTTGGTGATCAGCTTTTATGCTGTAAACAGCTGTTCTATGTCCGCTGTAACAGTCTGGTTTTGAACCTCAACATATTAAAGTTCAAACTCCTTTCATTTGTTTTCCTTTAAGAATTATGTGAAAGAGTGTATAAGCATTTCATTTTTTATTGCATTAAACATTAATGGCAGCAAATCATGCATTTGATTTTTCCACAGACTTCAAATATGAGATAATTTTGTTTGGTATGTTTCTGTTTAAGCAGTTAAATATTTTCCAGTTTACATTATACAGATGAGTAAAAAATTCTTTGATATCTCATTAACACTGCTGTTCTATCTCCCCTAAGATTTCTCACTTTGACAGAAGGCTGAACTTGGGAGCACTTTGCATGTCTGTCTTTCATTTTGTGTAATTAGAGGATTTTGCAGTCTGTTTTTACAGTAACACAGGTTCAATAATCCCTGCCTGATAAGCCAATTAGGCTGTGGGAGATATGTCAAACATGCCAGGTCGACTCCCAGAGTAAATATTCACTGCAGGGGGGACCAGGTAGCTTGTGAGTGAAGGTGTGTCCCTTCCAGAGGTGAGCAAAGAAGGGTTCATGGTGTTCAAATATGACTGCTCTTCTCCCTGTTGTCAAATTTTGTTGGGAAGAGGGGGAAGGGAATTCTCAGGGAGGCCAGAGTTTAGTCATACAGAGTTTTGAAACATAAGGTGATAAGACCCAGGTGCTTCAGGAACTGTCTAGTGCAACAATTAATCAGAAATAAGTGTTGCAGCAACTTGAAAATATTTAGAGAATAGGTTTTGGAAATGTTGGGTTTATTCCTTTCATTGAATTATCATATGTAATTTTAATCAAAGAGAATAAGCAGTGTTAAAAATGCACCTATCCCCTCACCATGTGGGTTCGAGTCCTGGCAGGGTCATTCAGATTTTCATATGAGGAAGCCTTTCAGCTGGCTTGCGGTAGGTTGGTGGTTCTATCCAGATGCCTCTGTGCATTCAGGGTTCCTCCACCTGTAATTAACTGGAGCTATATGATTGAAATACTGTTGCAGCAATAGTAAACTAAAAAAAATAAATCAATGCACTTATCAATATTTTGCCACAGGCATACATGGGGCCTCTGAAAGAAGATTGTTCCTGATTGGCAGGAATTGACTAATCTCCCACTTTGGAGATTTTGAAAAATTGCCATAGGTTGGCAATTTAGACTGCTTAAAAGGAAAAAGGTCAGATTCCCCCCCCCCCCCCCCTCAGTCTATCAATTACCTTCAGAGGATTTGCATGATATAATCTGACTAGATATGCTTGGAATACAGATGTCAGTCACAAAGAATGAAAACACAACCATAAATTACTTTTTGTGAACTTGCATTTTTAATTTTGAAAAATTATTTCAGAATTCGACTTAGGGAGCAGGTGCACTGACCACAGTGCCCCCTGCTGGAGAGTCTGTTTTAGACCTGAGCTCTTACAGGTGTGCTCTGACAGAATTAAGGCCTTCCTCCCTGTGGAGGACGTGGTATCTGATGGAAGGTACAACCCAGACTGCTACAAGGCTGATTGTACCAACAGATTGTCTCCTCAAATCTTAGTTTTGAATCTTGGCATCATTTTTGTGGTGGTGATGCTGAAAAGTTTTACTGTTTGTTGTTTGCTGCTACTTTAAGTACTACTTTAAGTACTTATTTATGTTTTATATTGAAATCATCATGATCGAAGCTGCTTTATAGGATAATTAAAAAAAGAAAAAGAAATGCATCATAAATGATTTTTCCTAATGGACCTTCCTAGATGACTTGTTCTTGAAAATTATTATACTTCTATGAAATGTGTATATGTTTAAAAAAAAAAAGGCAATATTTTGTTTCGATTATGATTATTTGACCACAAAATGAATATAATTAAATATTATGATTTAGTTAACATTTCTTCTCTGTTCTGTGGGTATCTAAAATACCATACCAGCACTGTCAATCCAAGTAGGTCTATATGTAGGCATAGCCAGACCAGAGTAATGGTGTTCTCAGTGCTTCTACAGTTTTCCAACATCAAAACCCTGAACTTCATAAATTATAGACTAATTCTGGCAAACAGTGCAGACCGAGATTAGACAGTTCCTTAGGTCTCCCCAGTTTTCTCATACAGTATTGTACCTCAGATTCTGCACCAGTCTGTATGGCTTGGAAAAATCCATGTCATATACCAGACAATATTCAGGAAATGTATGTTCATCACATGAATATTCATGAGGTCAAGGGTTAAATGTATAAAATGTACTTTGCCTGATTTGTATTTCAGTACAGGGTTGTCAAGGTAACTATAGCTTCCTCTGCTGTTCAGTTCACTTATGTTGTATAATATCAAAGAGAGGCAGATTGTCTTCCATATAGATATTTTTCAATATCCTGAGCAAACACTGAGGGCTGGTTGCAAAACTCTTCCAAGTGAACATAGAAATAGAGGACGATGAAACAGTTTCAAGGTCAACCTTCGATACCTGAAGATGATGATATCTATATATTTCATTCCAGAAACAAATAATTACGTAATTCTCCCGTCTTGCAAGTAATAATTACAAATTTCTCCCCAAAGACTAATGACATGCAAAACCAATTTACTTGTATCAGAATTTTCATCAGAGCCCATGCCTTAATATGCAGAATATTGCGCCAACAGTCTGTTATTTTCTTCTCTCACGATTGTATCACCTTCAGCTGTTATGTAATATATAAATAATGGGTCATAATTTAACACTTTCTTCACCTCATCTACTGAGCTAATGGAGTTTACCGGCAAGAAATGATAAGTTCTTACCTGTTTTCTTGTCCATGATTGGGGGGCATTAAAATAAGGCATTAAATTATGCAAGCAACACATTGAACTGTACTATAAGGTCCATATGGAATCCATACATAAAGCAGTATTGCAGTTATCAAATTCTAACCTTACTCTCACAGCATAATGATTATTTATTATATAACGTGTCATTTGTAAAAACATGCATGGATTTGAGCGAAGCTGTTAATTTCACGATTAGTTAATTATGTAAGTGCAAGTTTTATGAAGATTTGTAATTTGTTCCCTCGGAGGCAAGACAAGAAGGCCTTGAGATCAGGTAAAACCTTGACTTCTCATTTAAGCTTATTGCAGTAAAGTCTAGCTGCCATTGCATATATGTGAGAAAGTCTTAAGGAACTTCAGTCGATTTCAAGGGGGCAGAGCTTCAACAAATAATTTCTTTATGAAAAAGAATACTTCAGCTTTATCTTACATAGGTTTTGAAAAGGTAGATATGTTTCCTCTTCATCTGTTAAATTCGCTATTGAGTTTGAGATCTTCTAGAAAATACAGGATTTATTAAATTGTTACCAATATTAAGCCTGTCATTTGCAGTTGTTTCATGAAAAACACTTGGTCCTTCAGACTTGTTTCAAAATCAGTTCAATCTTTTATTTTGGAATTAGATGATGGAGGCAGGTAAATTTAATGACATGCTATTGTTTATTGTTCAAAACTTGTTCACAGCATACAATTGAAATGATACTTGATAACAGGGTACCAGCAAGGTATCAAGCGTATACATGTAGGTACATTTCATGTAGGAACCATCCCTTCCCATTTTGCCTTTTATATTCAATGTTTTCCTCAGTCTGTGCACGTGTTTTCTCTTTCTTGGTGATAAAATAATGGTCAGATATCAAAGTTAATGATTTACCTTCACAAAAAGGTCAGCAGTCCCAGTCAAGTGAGTTGGCAGTTCTCCGATTCCTGATGAATGTTTTACCATCTTGAAAAAAAAAAAGACAGATAACCAACAGCAACTGTTTTCATATGGTTTATATATGGTGTATTGTTTAAGTGGTTTGTCTGAAGCTGATCGTAACATTTTTGTGAGAGTTTATTATTTTTTAGTCAATATCTGTCCGTAGATTGGTTGGTAGTGAAGCTTTTATTGACAGTATGTGACTTTGATTTTTGTATTTTAGTAACCATGCTCATGATTATCACAATGCCATAGTTAACCTGTTAATTATCTCATGAATATTTATTCACAAATGTACATCTTGATAATATTTATTTACTTAACTATAAATGGCTATGTTTTGCCATCTAGACTGTGTAGACTCATGTCATAAACTTGTACATGAATATTCATGAGATAAATGATCAAACTTAAACAAATCTTAGAGCCCGGCCTGCATCCCTCACCCCGCATGTTTTACATACAATTAGTTTTCACCTCAAATTAGCCTCATCCACTATTTTAGATAGATCCCTTATAACATCATCAACATACCATTCATCCACTGAAGTAGTTAACATGCTCCTTAAAAAATTATGGGGAATTGAGTAATTCCTAAAATTTCAGTGGCAGTGCAGTTGCTTCACTTTGATGTGGTCCCGAACTTCATCATTGCTTCCATAATACTTTAGGTAGCGACCCTTACTACTAGTTTAATGGCCAATAATTTGATCAGGATTGAGTAAAGCTATGGTCATATGAACTTGATGCTATCAATAGAGGATTGCTTTTCATGTAAGAACATGCATAATGGGTGTTATATAGGATGGTGATTAAAAAGCTGATCATAAAAAGTTGAATTAAGAGCCAAAACATGGTTCCTTGTGATGTATTTATTGGTTTAAGTACACCATATCTTCTCGTGTAAAAAAAACTTCAGTGATAGCTTAGGTTAATTTCAAATTTGTATTGCATGCATGTTTTGTTTGTTTTCTCTCTAAATACTTGGTGATCTTGTAAAGAACACCGTCTTTGATTAGGAGCCATATTTACCATAATCGTACGGATCATGCTTCACATCTGTTGGGTCTTCATGCATTTCAAGAACTGCCTCTGTTATATCTCATAATAAATATTCAAATGAGCTACCATTTTATTCATTTCCACATATTAGATTTCATGGATGTACTGAAGATTTTGCACTCATGGCATAATGGCTTGGCCTAAATAGTCTTCAACCCATCAAATCTTCTGTGAGAAAGCACTGGTTTTGTCAAGATCTCATTAAAAGTATTGCTCATGACATGTGTATAGAATAGTTTGTATAAATTTGTTTTTCTTGGATGGAAAAAATGTTAATCTTTTGCTGTTATGACTCATTGCTACAAATTTGGCACTCCAAATGGCATAAATGACCCTTTTTTCCCCCAAGCTTGTGATAGGGCACAAATGTTTCCTCTTGTTACAGAAATAAAAATGAATAATTAACTTCATCCTAATGTAAACTTGTGCACAATTAATGTACCGGTCTAGCTGGAGCCTTTCGTAATTGTATTTTGTCAGTGTCATAAGCAATACTATGAGCCTCACTCTGGAATCTACGCCCTCTTGAGATGCTAATAAAGTTAAAATGTCGGGGTTTGTTATCTAAAGGATAAATTCAACTAAATAGTGCTTTTTTTTATTGCAGGTTTACTGCAAAAGAACAATTTTATTTAGTTGTTTAGAGGAGTTTGCATTATACAATGTCACCATTTGCATATATATTTACAAGAATTCCGGGAAAATACATTATTAGTTGCTATGCACGGTTAGGGTTGATTGGTATTTTATTAAAATTTGGTTTAACTTGTAATAATTTGTATTATGAATAAATCTCAAAGGTAAAATTATTGTAACTGCTTCTTTATTGATTTATCACTTAACATAGATCTGTACTTAAGACATGTGAAGAGTATAAGTTGGCATAGTTTTATATATTTATATATATTCATTTGCAATAAAGGTAGAAGGGATTAAATGCAAAAGTATCGTCACTTAAATTTCCAGACATAACTAAGATAGAAACATGCATGTTTTGATAATCCCTCCTTGTACTATTGAAATTTTACAGAATGCATTTAACATGAAGTATAATTGATAAATCAATTAGAATCCAAGAAATTAAGCTAGTTGCATAGACATAATCATTTGGGTATACATTTGTCTTGCTGAAAATTTTTGAGTTTTGAGTACCAATCATTTAGTGCCATGTGATTGAATCTGACAGATGCCAAAGTGGGGGCGGATGCTGTCAGTAGAGAGTTGGAATACTTTTAGAGGCTTTTGTAACCAGTGCTCATTAATTGGAGATTTTATGATGTCAGGCAGGAGTGTGATAGCTCTTTATTTCTGCAGGCAAAATGTGTGGGTTAAAGTCTGCAAGAGAATGATTTATGATACATGCTATCTTAAAATTGATTGGAGTTGCCCAGAACGTGCTCAAATGTTTGTCAGAGGAAACATGCATTTGAGATAATTCATTAGCCTCTAGCCTTGTAGGCAGATGTTGTAATGTCTTTTAAGTTCAATACTATAAACATTGTAAATTATCTTTGAGTTGGTATCAGTAAGGTAAATTTGAAATGGGTCTGACAGTTATTGGAATAGCAGAAAAAGAGAAATAATGAATTCAAGGCCCAAGCCTTTGTTTTATGAAACATCTATAAATAAAGTCAAGGCCCAGGCCTACATTTTCTAAAACATCTGATTAATTCAAGGCCCAGGTCTTTGTTATATGAAACATCTAAGGAATTCAAGGCCAAGGCCAACATTTTATGAAACATCTAATGAATTCATGGCCCAGGCCTTTGTTTTATGAAACAGCTAATCAATTCAAGGCCCAGGCCTACGTTTTCTAAAGTATCTAATGAATACAAGGCCCAGGCCAACGTTTTCTAAAATATCTAATGAATTTAAGGCCCAGGCCTATGTTTTCTAAAATATCTAATAAATTCAAGGCCCAGGTCTATATTTTATGAAACATCTAATGAATTCAAGGCCAAGCCTAAGTTTTCTAAACATCTCATGAATTCAAGCCCAGGCCAATGTTTTATGAAACATCTAATGTATTCAATGCTCAGGCCTACGTCTTATGACACATCTCAAGTTGAGATTTTTATCAAGGCAAAAGTCTCTGATTCTGTATCACCACAAATAAGAAATGCTGAAGAAAACAAATGATAATAAGGTTTAATACAAGTTTTACTTATCCCTCTAAATGGTTTCTGAGTCTGAACCTGGTCAGGTCATGAAAGACTCTTGCCTCTGACAGGTTTTGAACCTACAACTTTTTTATATACAGTCTTGTATGTTACCACTGGACTATGACACTAATGAATCAACTTCATGATCATACTGAAATAAATAGCAACCAATATAAAACTGATCAGCCTGAAAGAAATATATAATATTTGTCACTAAATGTAGTATAAGACTCTTCATTAATGCAGTAAAAAGCAAAGCATAGAATGAATGTACTTAGATTAGCCACTCATCTGCCAGCGCAATAGCTCAGTGTTAAGTGTCCACTTTGCCTTTGGGAGGTCTGGTGTTCGAATCCCAGCTGGGGCACTTGGCAAAATGGGGTTGCTATTGAAACTCAGAGTACTCAGTACTGGTTCTACCCAGGAACTTGTCTCCCATGTATTGGTGCTATCCTTGATAGTAAGGTCTAAAATATGGCCATAATAATCAGAAAATGATAGTTATTAAAATAAAAATAAAAAGAAAGATCTGATAAGTAAGCTATTTTAATTTGACCTATTTTCACTCTTGACTCCAACTGTGTACTGGAATATGGTAAAATGTTGGGACCAGATTGTAGAACTTCACTTCTTAGTCTAGGGTAGAGAACTGAATTGATCTGTTAATCTGTAGACCTTTACAAAACTTGGTAGACACTTATGACACTTGGAATGAAGCTCTGGCGCTATTAGCAGGCCAGGCCAAATTGCTATCACAAACTTATCATTGTACTGGCTGGCTCCTACTTGCTTCCTCACCTTTCTGTTTCCCCAGTTTGTGTATGACAGTGTTCCTCCATAATGAAGTAGATTGTTGAAATCATGGCATTATCATTGAGAACATTACTCTTCCAAAACCATCAGCGAACAATACATCTTTGAGAAGAGAAAGGGTAGCTCTCCCCCATCTTGCCTGGCTGACAGAGATAAAGACAAACAAATAGTAGAGTAAGGTCCTGTTGTCTATATAGGCAGTCTTCCATCTGTAGCTACTGCTGTCACTTATCCTGTTACCCCAAGAACACTACCAAGCTTTGTCTTCATTATATTAATCTTCAGAATCAGAGAAGAATTTATCTGTTGTAAATGTGTCCAGTTGATTACACTGTAATTACAAATCTATTTCTGTCACAGTTTTCTCCTCTGGGGTTTAGTTAAGATCAGTGTTTGAATAAACTGACTGCCAAAGACGAACAATCACCACTCTGTTTTGGATGTGAACACTTATTACAGGCCCATACAGATTGTCTGCTATCTGTTTGCTCTATTTTTTTTAGTGATAAATATTACAGTTTCCCAGAAATCTTGTTTTTACTGAGATAATTTCAATTTTTTAAAAAGTTAATATTTTTTTGTACGAGACCTGGTTTGAAGAGTTATCAGTTGAAAGGGAGCAGTGTTTGATATAGGAGAAACATTTATATTAAAATCGGTTTCTCGATATATCTGCATCATTTACATGCACAACCAGGAATTCATGTCAAATAAATTTGTGTGTAGGTGTGTGGGAGGGGAGGGGACTAGTTCATAAGTGGGTTGGACAGTTAGAGCATCTCAGCAAACTTATGTCTAGTATCCTTCTATTCATTGCTTGGACACAATAATGCTCATATGTAAATTAGTATACACATTTATAAGATTCTATATTTTATCGGGGTACATCATTGCCTGATTCTCCTGACTTCTATTCAGAAACATTATTTCACAATTATTGACTTGTTGCTTATAAATAATCTTCAGCATTGTTCATACGATAAGAAAAAACTTTAAAAAAAGTCTCTTTCTTTCCTTTCTTAATGTAACAAATTTGAACATATCTTAAACACTTTTTGTCTCAAGTTAATCATGTTATTACAAGTAACCCAAGTCAACATAAGGCATTCCTCGATCCAGGTGAAGGATAAGAGAATCCTGCCATTTTTATTATCATCTCTCATGTTTGAGTCCCACAGATGATTGAGTACTCTATGTTTCAACATGCAAGCCAGCTGCAGGTTGTGGCTGTTTTTGGCCAGATGTGCACATATATCTAGATTGGCACAGAACTCCATATCAACCATGTCAAAATGTTTTGTCCATTATGTTCTACAAGAAAAGCAAGGCCATCAACTCTTATATTTTGAGTTTGCTCTCCTATTAGTCACATTAAGGATTTTTGTATGTATATTTATATGGACTAATGAGAGGTACTTGTGCATACATGTATAGTAGGGTTGTGGATTGTTGGGCAAGTGACGATCCGATCCAATCCACGATCCGGAACTGACGATTCACAGATCGGATCACAAATCACTGGTTTAAACCTTGAATCCTTAGACAAACAGAACTAACATATTGAGAAACTTATACATTTTTATTGATAATAACAAAAGTGAAACCTGTAATGAATATATATGGTAAGTTTAGACTGAGCAACTCTTTAAGCTTCGCAGTAAAAAATAAATGATAAGATCCAGTATCATTTGTCTGCTTTGATAGTCATGTGCTGGAAGGCACAGGATATCTAGTGGCCAAGCCATGTTATATCCTGTGCCTTTCAGCACTGGTAATGACATGACTGGACCACTAGATATCCTGTGCCTTCCAGCACTGGTAATAACATGACTGGGCCACTAGATATCCTGTGCCTTCCAGCACTGGTAATAACATGACTGGACCACTAGATATCCTGTGCCTTCCAGCACTGGTAATGACATGACTGGACCACTAGATATCCTGTGCCTTCCAGCACTGGTAATAACATGACTGGGCCACTAGATATCCTGTGCCTTCCAGCACTGGTAATGACATGACTGGACAACTAGATATCCTGTGCCTTCCAGCACTGGTAATGACATGACTGGACCACTAGATATCCTGTGCCTTCCAGCACTGGTAATAACATGACTGGACCACTAGATATCCTGTGCCTTCCAGCACTGGTAATGACATGACTGGGCCACTAGATATCCTGTGCCTTCCAGCACTGGTAATGACATGACTGGGCCACTAGATATCCTGTGCCTTACAGGACTGGTAATGACATGACTGGACCACTAGATATCCTGTGCCTTCCAGCACTGGTAATAACATGACTGGGCCACTAGATATCCTGTGCCTTCCAGCACTGGTAATAACATGACTGGACCACTAGATATCCTGTGCCTTCCAGCACTGGTAATGACATGACTGGACCACTAGATATCCTGTGCCTTGCAGCACTGGTAATAACATGACTGGACCACTAGATTTCCTGTGCCTTCCAGCAATGGTAATAACATGACTGGACCACTAGATATCCTGTGCCTTCCAGCACTGGTAATGACATGACTGGGCCACTAGATTTCCTGTGCCTTCCAGCAATGGTAATAACATGACTGGGCCACTAGATATCCTGTGCCTTCCAGCAATGGTAATAACAGGACTGGGCCACTAGATTTCCTGTGCCTTCCAGCAATGGTAATAACATGACTGGGCCACTAGATTTCCTGTGCCTTCCAGCACTGGTTATAACATGACTTGGCCACTAGATATTCATTGCTACAGTTTTATATGTCTATCTCATACTGACAAAGTACCTTAATGACTGTGAAAACTGTTGGTGGGATGTTAAACCCACACAAACAGTCATTTAAAGTACATTTATATAGCCTTGGGTGTGGATATTTTTTAGCAGAGTAAAATAAAAATCTAATCCCTCAAGGCTTTTGGTGTTGTTGAAATTTCAGGATGATGAGCTATTGCCAACTGATGCAGCAGAGTTCTTATCTCCCTTGTTTACCACTGTCTGCATCTTTGGATCTAGATTTAAATAAGTTTTATAGACAAAACTCTCATCGCAGTTGGTGTGCTGCTGGTTTTTAAAGTTTTGAGTGAAGAATTCAACTTCAAATCACTTGATGTTTAAAAGGACGAAAACAATGTTTTAAATGTGTTTAAACTGATTGAAGTAGTCCATAAAACCAAAGGAAAATATTTGAACAAGAAAATGTAATAGAAGTGGTTAAGTTAAATGTGGATAAACAGTCTATTTGGAGTTCCCTAAACAGTCTAGACAAAACAAAATTGCGAAGGTTATCTGTCAGATTTAACAACCAACTAAAATATTTTCAGTCTCTTTGGCACTTGGATTATACACTGTAGTATCATGCAGGCAATAATACCATACGAAGCTTATTGCCCTGACATCAGGCCAGTCTTATTATATTTGGCTGTGAAATGGGAAAGTTTGACAGATGCTTGCAGAAGCTTCTCTGTTTAAAAATACTGAAAAGAAAAAGAGACGTTAGATAAATTTTTGTGTCATTGTGGAGGAATGTATCCGAGACAGTATTTGAATCATATAAATTAAAAATTCCCTTTAAAATGTGATGGTGCTCATAGCTACCAAAGTCAGGCGGTAAATCTTGAATCATGCTATTATGGTTAATTTTACATTTTTGTAATGCTGAGTTAATTTCTATTTCTGTCAGGATATTAAAGATGTTAAATGTCAATACAATTCACTTGACATTCAATACGTTCAACTTGACATCCAGTACATTCAACTTGACATGCAATGCATTCAACTTGACATTCAGTGCATTCAACTTGACATCCAATACATTCAACTTGACATCCAATGCATTCAACTTGACAACCAATACATTCAACTTGACAACCAATACATTCAACTTGACATCCAATACATTCAACTTGACAACCTATGCATTCAACTTGACAACCTATATTCAACTTGACATCCAGTACATTCAACTTGACATCAAATGCATTCAACTTGACATTCAATGCATTCAACTTGACATCCAATATAAACAAGTTGACACCCAATTCCTTCAACTTCACATCCAATACATTCAACTTGACAACCAATAAAATCAGATTGACATCCAACACTCAACTTGACAGCCAATCAGATGAACATTCAATACATTCAGCTTGACATTCAATACATTCAATTTAACATCAAATACATTCAACTTGACATCTACAATCAACTTGACAGAGGCCAACCAGTCCTTAAAGTGCTCTCATGAGCCAGGCGCCCAGAAACGAGCCTTCAGTAATATTTAATGTAATATTTGTGGTGGCATTAACCTCATGATGTTTTGGAGGGAGAAGCTCTTAACCTGAAGAGACCCGTAAGGTTGGTAAAGATTACTGCTGTCAAGTGGAATATTTGCAGTTCAACTAAATGCACACAAATATATCACCAGGCTTTTTTCCTGATGAAGGGAAAGCGCCCTTAATATTATTTTTGGAGGATTGAAGGCACCCTTTTCTCAAGTTTGGGGTAAGAAAAACCTGTGGGTAAGTAAGTAATTTTGTGGATAATTGCTTGAACTAAGTAAAGATGCCCATAAATGGTCCCTGGAAAAAAAAAAAGAACAGCCCATATTATAGTTGTTTGACATCTTAGGTAAATGGGAAACTCTACCATAGTAAAGCTTATATCTATCACAGTAGTTGGGATTCAACATTAAGTCTCAAAATTTCTACTTAATCCTACCAGTGGTGTCCTGGCTTGGACCAGTAATATGCTTTTGTAGTGGTCATAAATTGTTTTTATACCCCCACAAATGAAATTTGGGGGGGTATATAGGAGTCACCCTGTCGGTCGGTCGGTCGGTCCGGCGGTTGGTCTACAAATATTTGTCCGGAGCATTTCTCCAAAACTACTGTACCTATGTTGATGAAACTTCATAGGTAGATAGACCTTGATGAGAGGAAGTGCAGTGCATAAGAACCATAACTCTGCATGTATTTTGAAACGAGTTATTGCCCTTTGTCATTTTTAATCTTTTGATTTTGTCCGGAGCATAACTCCAATACTAAAGTAGCTAGGTTGATGAAACTTCATATGTAGATTGATCTTGATGAGAGGAAGTGCAGTGCACAAGAACCATAACTCTGCATGTATTTTGAAAGGAGTTATTGCCCTTTGTTATTTTTAATATTTTGATTTTGTCCGGAGCATAACTCCAATACTAAAGTAGCTAGGTTGATGAAACTTCACATGTAGATTGATCTTGATGAGAGGAAGTGCAGTGCATAAGAACCATAACTCTACATGCTTTTTAAAGGAGTTATTCCCTTTTGTTAATTTTTGTCTTTTGATTTTGTCCGGAGCATTTCTCCAAAACTACTGTACTTATGTTGATCAAACTTCATATGTAGATTGATCTTCATGAGAGGAAGTGCAGTGCACAAGAACCATAACTCTGCATGTATTTTGAAAGGAGTTATTGCCCTTTGTCATTTTTAATCTTTTGATTTTGTCCGGAGCATAACTCCAATACTAAAGTAGCTAGGTTGATGAAACTTCATATGTAGATTGATCTTGATGAGAGGAAGTGCAGTGCATAAGAACCATAACTCTACATGCTTTTTAAAGGAGTTATTCCCCTTTGTTAATTTTTGTCTTTTGATTTTGTCCGGAGCATTTCTCCAAAACTACTGTACTTATGTTGATCAAACTTCATATGTAGATAGACCTTCATGAGAGGAAGTGCAGTGCATAAGATCCATAACTCTGCATGTATTTTGAAAGGAGTTATTGCCCTTTGTTATTTTTAATATTTTGATTTTGTCCGGAGCATAACTCCAATACTAAAGTAGCTAGGTTGATGAAACTTCACATGTAGATTGATCTTGATGAGAGGAAGTGCAGTGCATAAGAACCATAACTCTACATGCTTTTTAAAGGAGTTATTCCCTTTTGTTAATTTTTGTCTTTTGATTTTGTCCGGAGCATTTCTCCAAAACTACTGTACTTATGTTGATCAAACTTCATATGTAGATTGATCTTCATGAGAGGAAGTGCAGTGCACAAGAACCATAACTCTGCATGTATTTTGAAAGGAGTTATTGCCCTTTGTCATTTTTAATCTTTTGATTTTGTCCGGAGCATAACTCCAATACTAAAGTAGCTAGGTTGATGAAACTTCATATGTAGATTGATCTTGATGAGAGGAAGTGCAGTGCATAAGAACCATAACTCTACATGCTTTTTAAAGGAGTTATTCCCCTTTGTTAATTTTTGTCTTTTGATTTTGTCTGGAGCATTTCTCCAAAACTACTGTACTTATGTTGATCAAACTTCATATGTAGATAGACCTTCATGAGAGGAAGTGCAGTGCCTAAGAACCATAACTCTGCATGTATTTTGAAAGGAGTTATTGCCCTTTGTCATTTTTAATCTTTTGATTTTGTCCGGAGCATAACTCCAATACTAAAGTAGCTAGGTTGATGAAACTTCATATGTAGATTGATCTTGATGAGAGGAAGTGCAGTGCATAAGAAAACCACAATGTAAATTCTTAAAGACAGGTTTTTGCAAACAATAAATATGGATGTGAACCATAATTAGACTGCATTTTTATTCTCCTCAGCTACAGATCTGGGGGGCAAATTGTTTTCTTCTGTGTGTCTGTATGTGTGTCTCTCTGTCTATCTGTCTGTCTTTCAAAACTTTTTAGCATTGTCCAAAACTTTTGAACCATTGCTCACACTAACTTTAAACCTTACATACATGTAGTCTTACACTGACGCAAACTTTTGAAACTGTATTCCTACACATGATAGACTTTCGGTGTGGGTATTGATCACCTTTAGTGATAATATTTTTTTTTGGTATGCTTATAAGCCCAAATCCTATGTGTGAACATTCGTTTTATGTGTCATGTGAATACATCCTGTGTCAAAGATGGGGGTGGGGGTATGAATCACCTTCAGTGATAGTTCTAGTTTGTCCAAATGAAGATTGAACCCACACCTTGAGGACCTAGAGTCATTCAAGCACTATAAACATTATTAAGGTCAACTTATAACCCCCTTTTACCTCTGTGAGAAAAAAAAATCAAGTTCCAAAAATATATTCAGAAAACTTAACAACAATCAAATCCATAAACATTTAGATATTTTTTATTTTTGAAATAATTGGATAGACATAAAGAAATAACAAAGAACTTGTGTATTGGGTAGTGGGGTTTAAAATTACTCATTTCGGAGTTATTAGGGTTTTATTTCATGTGCAATCTGTCAGGAAATATTACAAGATTTTAAAGGGGGGTGGGGAGGGGCTAACATTCACAAGTCATGAAACATATGCTTCCGCTTACTTTGATTATATTTTAAGAACCAGATTGGATAAGAAAAAAAAAGAATCCATTTGTTGGGATAAATTTATGGTACGAAAAGGTTACGTTCAGTTATGAATCATGCTTTCTTCTGAGTCTAGTAAGTCCAGATATCCCAAGATTCCTCCATGCCATTAATCATCCATGTATCATGAAAGGTTTCAGCATATACAGAGTAGATTCAACCAACACTCTAATAATGGAATCAAATTTTGTGATTTGTTCTACTTAAGTTGAATTAATGTGCTTTAATATAATATCTAGTCTTTGACCCCAAATATATCTCTTGAGACATGGACCCCCACATAATTTTCTACACTTTGACCTCACATATAGCTTTCAAGACTTGGACCCAAGATGTGATTTCTAGACATGGACCTCAAAATTTTAATGTAGATTTCAACTCTAGGACCCCAAATATAGCTTTCTTCACTTGGACCCCAATATAGCTCTTTAAACTTGGACCCAAATATAGCTTTCTAGACTTGGATTTTGAAAACTGGGATACCTGACAAAGGTCTGTGGATAGTTGGAATCCTCAATTATATTTATGTAGTAAGGACTGCTTTGAAAGCAAGTAGTTCTTTTGCCAGGACTATAATATTGGAGTCAGTGTGAACCCTCTATATAAGTGCAACCTACCTTTACACAAATGTCTTGGTATCAACAGTGTTTTTCATTGTTGTTGTTTTTTTTAACTTAGCTAACATGCAGTCTCAGACATTTTATTGTCATGCTAAAAGTTTTATTAATGACTGTTTTATGCCATTTACTAATGAGAGGTAAAGATGCAGTGTATGCACACCTTTTTACAGATGATGCTGTTATGTAGTGACTGGTTACAAAGTTATGCCAAGATTTGCTTATTACCTTAGGACAGAAACCCAAATATTCAACCCTCTTACTTGTAAATAATGCTTAATAGAATCGGATCTGTCTAGTCTACGTGTCTACTCTAAGTTAGGTGCTTACAGTTGTCAAAACTTTCACCGAGTTCAGTTTGTCATTGTTAAGGTAAAAAGAAAAAAAAAGAAATGTCTTACAAAACAGACTGAGGCAAAGGAAGATATTTTCCTGTCTTGTATTTTCTACTTCCTTCCATTCACAATTCTGTGTTATTACTTGACACCGACTTTATCTCAGAAATGGGAAAAAAGTCAGCCAAAATCCCCTTTGTAGATGTTTGATATTTTTCTGTTGCCTATGTATTTCATTTAAAGAATCTCAAATGATGTAAATATTGTTTTAGGGACGTTAAACTCAAGCAAGCAAATAAACTTTATTTGAATACAGAAGACAGTTCAGGAACAAAATTGTTCTTGGTTCATATACAGAGCCTTTAGATATACAGTATAAAAATATTGATCAAAATTCTCACTTTCCTTAATTCACTCCGAACAGCTGCAGTAACTCGGAGCTGAACTCTATAGATCAAGATAACATGTTTTGTGTTTTTCACATTTTAATATTTGCTGAAGTGTTAGCCTGTCAGATTTCCTCAGATGTAACTTTTTTATTAAAGATAAAGTGGATACTTACCACTGATACTTGCAAGATAGGAGATTATTGAGGCTTTGAGGCCTTGCTCACTTTACTCAGTGGAGCTTGATACCATCAGTAGCATCATTGCCCTGTTTCACATCTCGGCCATGTCTTCGTCTATGGAGACTCAGTGCCACTGCAGTTTCTCCTTGTCTTACAAGACATGGATAGGAGCAGAGGCACAGGAAGTTCTTGCAGCTGTGTGACTTTTTGTTGTTTTCTTTGTTGAAGAGCTGTTGAGATGCTGCAGTGCAGGGGACAGTGTTTTAGAGCATTTGCACCTTGCCAGCAGAGCTTCACAGCTGCTTGAAAGGGGTAGGTGTTGAAAAAGGGATCGTGTCTCAGAGAGTTGTGGATTCTCTGTGATTGGGCTCTAACGAATCTTGTTCCTTTTGCTTCCTTGTTCGTTATGACTGGCATTTTCCCTATGTGAGTTAGAAGATGGGGCCACTTTGATTAGACAGGAGTTCTCTTGACTTAATTGGAATATACATGTATATATAGAGGAACTGATGGAGAAGTTTGGATGGGGTGGAGTGGAGTTAGCTTTAGTGAGTCAAAAGTGTAATTGGTTTTATTGAGGATATGGATTTGTTTAAGGTACTTCATTGTTCAAGCTTTAAGGAAGAATAAAAGTAAATTTTATCATGAGACATGATTCATAATATGTATATTGCTGTATTTTGTGAGTGAACATCAAAGAACATTCTGCAATATTGAAAGAAATGGAAATAATGAATAATTATTATTCATTTATATAATAAAATTATGGATGATGGAATGTTAGTTCAAAAACTGGAGTGATTAACTTATTAAAAAATTAATAATGTTTTGTGTTTATTTGTGACAACATTAAGTCCTACAATAATACTGATTTTAAAAGTTTGATTGGAATATAATTGATGTACCAGTGAAACACAAGCACAATGGAGTTTAACCAAGTTTCCTACATGTTTAGCAGTTTCTCATCTCAGAGCTGGGCAGCCGAAAGTTTCCAGCAGTTTGAAAATTTCTGTAATCGATTTAGTCACATCAGTCCCCAACAGTTACTGGACATGCCACCGTTTGCACCTATGCCGACCATGGACTTTATGCGGCCATTCTCCGACAATCTCATGCTGCCGGCTTTAGACTTGTTCCCTTGTCGGTGAGTATGATGATCAAGGTTTGGTTTGGCCCATTGTATGATTGAAACTTACATTGCCAGAGACCATTGATTGTAATATTGTGCTTATAACCATGTCATGGCCATCTTAATGAATATTCATAAATGTCGGGCTACTTCTGATTTTACACTCATATTATGTGCCTTTGTTCAACAAGATAGTTGATGGCTTCTGATGAAAAACAGATCAAATTATCAGCTGGGATGTCAGTTACAGACAGTGTGTATGATCAAGTGCAAGGCATTGGACTCTTGAGCCAAAAGTTCTGGGTTTGAGCCAGCTCTTGTGGCAGGCTTCGTTACTGAATATCGCAGACACAAAGTACTGGTCCAGCATATTAAGGACCATCAAAAGGGATGAATTTTAAAAAATGTGTGTGTGTGTGCATGCTTGCGTGTTAAATTCAGAAACAACTTGCACAATTTGATGTAATCCTTGAAAGCTGGGGACCAAAAAAGTGTACCTCCTAGTTGATTATCAATCTAAACTCATCCATCATTTTGTCATAGAATCAAAGTTGTAGAAGAGATACCTTATCATATATTCTAATACCTAAGCAATGGAGATGAGTAAAAATAACCAATGTTCAGTGAGTTAAGAATTCCTGTATCCAGCCCATAATCCCAGTGTTGGGGTGTTTTAAGCACTAGATGAGTGAAAATATGTAGAAGATACAGGGTGAAGTATAAGCCCGATATAAAAGCAAAGAATTTTCTCATATATAATTATGAGATGCGGTATTTCCCAGAATTCTTAGACTGTAATCGCATTGTTTGTTTATCAGCACCAGTGGGCCCTCCCAGCAAGTTTTATGTGTTCTATTAATTTGCTGGGAACCAGGAATGGGCTGCGGACTAATTAGCAGCTATGTTTTAACAAAGTATCACATCACCTGTGTACCAGTCTTGGGTAAATTATGGCATACCTGGCTTAGAAGTCAAAATATTAGTATCAGTAAGTAGCAAACTATCTGAGTACCAGTCCTTGGCAATAAAAGTAACTAATTGTAGACACCAGTCCAGTAAAAAATCTGATCACACTGAGAAGTTAATTGATGGCTAATCAAATTTTATATCGATGGAATAGATCATGAACACAAGATTCATATGGTTTAAAAGAGATCAGTTAAGTGCTTGACCAAATGGCAAATTACAGCACACCAGATCAAGGATCAGTCAGTTTTTAGATGAATGAAAGTATTATAATAACTGAGGGAAACAGTCCACATAAAAATGTTCTAATAAGAGAACTTCCTTTCTAAAAATGGTCATTTTTTAAGACGTATCTTTATAATCAGACCAGCCTAATAACTCTCTATCATTAAAGATGTGTTATGATACCTTGACTAACAGAGTAGACCAAGATCTATCAGCTCCTAACTTGGCTCTCTGATCAGGGTTTCCTCTGTTTGCTAAAAAATGTTGTTCAGATTCTACTCAGTCTGTTTATGCAAAGAAAATCCTTTTCGTACATACCATCTTAAGTCTAGTAAATTGATATTCATCAAATCATGAATTTGTGCATGAATATTCATTAGATAAAAGGTGATACAGTCAAGTCAAGATGGGCAGCCACATGAACAGTGACAACTCATTGATAGTTTTAGAGTTTCAGCAAATTACTGGTTTAATGCAGACTGATTTGCGGTTTTATCGGTTTGTACAATTATTAAACTTTCTGTCAGTCCTTGAAGAGTGCTTGCTTCTTTCATAACACTAAGGCTCACTTCAGCCATGTCCCCAGGCTGCTCTTTCTTCACATCAGCAGAGAAAACAGAATGAATTAAATGTCTACAATGAAGTAACATCCTACACATCTTACTCAAGTCGACAGCTGTTTCTACAGCATGCTTCATGTCAGATTTTACTGGAAATCAAAATAGACATAAGAATATACAAAAAGAGAAGGAAAGGTTAGAATATACAAAAAGAGAAGGAAAGGTTTTCTTTCTGTAGTGAACGAGTTACACTTTCACTATCTTTCTTTTTTAAGGTATTCAGATATCAATCATCTCCTTAATTTGAAAACCAACTTCCCATTAAAAAAAAATACAGTATAGCACCATATGAATTACATATAAAATGTAAAAAGATAAAAATTTCTAAAAAGTCAAGTTGATTATTTTAGATTAAATATTCCTGAAAATAACCTGAATCATTAGCTCAAGATAGATAACTAAGTAAAGCTGATCATTTATCATTGATAAATCGTTCTATTCCTTAATATTAATGTACTCAACATAAATAAGAAAGTTTTCAGATTTTTTCACAAATGCATCATCTCTCTTGTCCCAAGTTTCAGTATTTGTTAGCATCATGAAACCTAGAAGCCCTTCATCTTTTAAATATTTTGCCCAATTCTTAAAGACTTTCTCATTAAATTGCTCAAAGTTTGGGGAACATTGTTCATGAATTATCAACTATTCTTTCAGTATATATAAGATAATATATAAGCTCTCCACACAAAAATGGCATTTATTGGTTATATACAAATTCATTTAGAGGAGGGTCATTAAACTCATCAGCCCTATTCCTTTAGTTATGAAGCTGGCCTTGAACTCTTCAATATCTGGACATGACCTGATACTTGCTGGATTCCTGGCCCTCTCAGGGATGAATGAAATTATAGCAAGCATGTTTTGAATTATAGCTCCGGATCTTTCTGCCAAAACATTGAACCACATACTGTTTTTTTTTCACTCGGAAATATGTATTCTTTGAGACTTGGCCTGTTTTATCAATTAATGAAGGGTTTCCCAGGGATCATCATGATCTCTGTGTGGTTGGGGTCTAGCTGAGGGGACAAAGGGAGTGTTAGGATCGTTGGGGTTACTTACACATGTGTACCATGTTTCACATTCGCACTGACAGCACCAGGGCATGTTGAAAATCTTGACTGATGTGTTAATATATGTCCCTTCAAATGGGGAAAAATGAAATGAAGAATCTAAATGGATTTTCCAGGTGCAAAGTACTGGTCCAACCCAAGAACTGTCTAGAGGAATATATTTAGTTTTTACATAAAAACTTGTTTCCAGATCTACAGAAAATAAACAAGTTTAAAACTAAAAACTCAAGAGATGATTACAAAACATTTTAAATCACACGATGAAAATTGCAGACAGTCTCAAACTAATTATGATTACACTGCTTGGTACTGTAGCATGGAGCTAATATTCAATCCATCAGGCCTTGATTTGCAAAATGTTTTCCCCTACTTATATGATTAGATCATACCTTACTTACTTGCAGCCAATTACAACAGGTATTAAAATTAAATATCATCAGCATGGTAAACTTGACTTTCATGATTGTTTTTCATTTTTATTCCTAATTGCTTGTCTGAAACTTGACTTTTCATGATTGTTTTTCATCGTTTATTACTAATTGCTCATCTGCCATGTATTTCAATGTTCTGCAGCAACAGAAACCGTGTCTGTTGGATCACAGAAACATGTAATTCTTATATATTTTTCCTGAAACACCTGGACTTAAGCAGTGTGCGTTTGGCAGTTCCCATTTCATTACCGGATATTACTAATGCATACAGAACATGAAATGGGAATGTTTCAACAGATGGAGTTACTTCATTTCCATTTTTGTTTCATAGTTAACTTTCAGGCTCTTCAACAAGGTCAACGGCAGATGAATCAGCTTTCATTTTATTTATTGATTCAGCATTCTTAGTTTATGGTAGTTTTTAATGTTAATGTGTCCACAACTTGAATCTTCTTGTAGATTGGGGCTCTGTGGCCATGTGGGTATAGTCACTAATCTACTATCACTAAGCCTCTCATTGCTGTGGGTCCGAATCCCAGTCTGGTCATTTGGATTTTCCTGTGAGGAAGCTTACCAGCTGGCTTGTGATAGGTCAGTTATCCAACCCGGGTGCCTCTGTGCTCTTGGGGGGGGGGGGTCTTCCTTCACCTGTAATTAGGCAAAAAAAAAGGGGGGGGGTTCATTTCTGGTCTCCAGGTAGGTAGGTAGGGATATGTAACTATTTTTTTATTTGGCCTTTGCTGAATGTTGACTCAGATACTGTCACAGTGACAGTAGACAGTAAACCCTCACATCAAGAACCAGCCAAACACCATTTCATATGATATTATCGCGCAAATACTGTCCAGTCATTTTTAATATATAAAGTAAAGGCCCTTTTTTTTTTTTTTATCAAAGTCTTGTATCAGAATTTTTCCTGGAACGAAGAGGTCTAATTATTGGATATTTCTCCAATGTTTACTTAACATGTTGATGAGATTGGCCTGAGTAAACTAACGTGACCGTTTAATGAATATCTGACTTTCCAATTTTCTCTGGTGAATTTCACTGCCAATTTTTGCCAATATCTGATTTCCTAAGCTTTAATCTTGTGAAGTTTTCCTGTGAAATATAAACATACTTGAAGACACCAAGGTAAGATTACCTGTTCATCTTGAGCAAAGTTTTTTGCAGTCTTTCAGTCTTCAGTAAACATGAAACAATTATACGCTCTGTGAAGTAATTTGCAAACTCATCAAGGTCTGCTAATGAGAAATATGAATGGTTTAATGAAAAGTGCAGCGGAAGTTTTCAGCCCATGAAATTTGAGGAGGGAAGTCATTTCTAAGACTAACTAACTTACCAGCTTTATTTGCAATGCTTACAATATCAAAGCTTGTGCTAACGCTCATTGCTAACAGAAACCCATATGGTTTGCAGGTAGCTTCAACTTCTTCAAACTTAAACAATAGATGGTATCTGCACTTCACATCACTGTGCCAGTGATAAGGCCCTGTTTTTTCCGTTTGGCTAACTATCCCAATCTGGGGGATGTGTTACCCTGCCTGGGAACGATAACGCCTTTATTCCTCACACTACTGCTCTGATTATACACCCTGAGCATAATTTTAGGTGGTGAGGGCAGTATGGAGATAGGCCTCAGGCCTCGAGGGCAGTATGGAGATAGGCCTCAGGCCTCGAGGGCAGTATGGAGATAGGCCTCAGGCCTCGAGGGCAGTATGGAGATAGGCCTCAGGCCTCGAGGGAAATACACTTGTCCATTTTTAACATTGAAGATTTACAACCCACCTTTTCCCATTCATGGCAAGATCAACTCCTCACAAACAGAATCACAAACAAAACCATATTTTCTTCTGTTTAAATCAGGTCAACCATTGACCACATTTATAATCCCAGTGTAGCAATTGGATAGCCAGCATGTTAATTTGAATATATAAACTGTTCCATCTCCTTCTATTTCTATATGTACTGAGAACATTAGGGGATCAGCCTGAAGCTGTCTGACATAATGATACATTGAGATCAATGCTATTGTGATGATGACTACAGTTTTGTCAGGATGGTACCCAGAGTACAGCATGCTTTGATAATAACCTCAGCAATTTGCCTAATGAGGGTTAGATCAAGGAGACCCTCCTTTCCCTTGTTAACGCAGAAGATTTGGCAGCACCCTCAGAAAACAAATCACCGTGCAGCTCATTTTCATCTTATTACATCAAAATGTTTTTCACTTGGATTCCAGGAGTCTCGTGTTCACATGAAATATCCCGGTTCTACATAGCCAATTAAGAAATACCTTTTATCTCGTCATATTCGTTTTGTATGATTATGATTCAAAAAATGAATTTTTTGGTGTATTCCTCCCACAATGTTCCATATTGTAACTGAATTTTTTTGTGTGAACAAATTAGATTTTTTGTTCATTATTAATACATTCTGTCATGATGTAGTTTTAAAATGCTCATTTTTAAGGAGACTGTAATAGTATTGATGACTAAATACTCATCATTTTGCCTTGGTATTGTTTTACCCTCTGAGCCTCAATATTGTTGGAGCAAATAGTGAGACCCTGATCAGACAGCTCATGAGACTGCACTGTTTACTAAGGCATCAATGTCAAAAAGCATCTATATGAGGTAAATGGCTAGGTTGACCTGCAGTGGGTATAATAAGAGAGTAACTGTTCTTTTATGACAATGATCAAGAAATTCTGAAATTGTTAGGACCCTTAGACTTGTAGAATCTTTATATATATATATAAGCCTGGGGATATTAACATTTAGCACACACAATACTTAGGTAAAATTGCAAGCCAGACCAGAAGAAATGCTGGGGAGGTGAAAGATGTTCACCACCCAACACCTTGATGTTTACTGCCTCCATCAGCAGGGTCATTAAGAAACCTCCTGGGGGAAGAGCCTGCTGACTGCTGTCCTGTCTGATGGGAATGCATGAAAAACATTTGGACTTTGTGTACGATTTAGCCTATAAAGAAGCATCTTGTAATTGTGAAAACCATTTGTGGGTTTTCTGCAAGTGGCCATTCTACAATCTGGGCCCAATTTCTTCAGTGAGAACTGAAGCTGAGAATACTTCAAAATAAAATTAAAATACTTGATTATTTATGCAGGATTCTGCAGTTGCTCAGTGTGACAGTGACCATTCCTCTGCTGCGCTTCAAGTATTTGTTTCTATTCAGTCATTTGTTTAGTATGAAAACAATGGACTTTCTAATGTTTACAATACAGGGGTTTCCTTAAGGATTTGACTTTCACTTGCCCAGGGGTCAAGTTACTTTGAACATCTACTTGCCCCCAGTGAAAACAGCTTGTCCGATCTTTAAGTTAGTTAGTGTCTGTTAATTTTTAAAACTAAATATGTGTAGTATTAAGATGAATTTTAGCTAACATATATCAAACACAATTTGCAAGCAACTCACCCCCTATATAATGTAGAAAATAAAATATTAAAAAAAAAAAAAAAAAAAAAAAAAAATAATTTCATTATGAAAATAAACTTTCCCGACGGGCTTTCTCCTTGGAAAAATCACTTGCCCATTGGGATTCTAACTCGGCACAGGCAAGCGGGCGTCCACTTAAGAAAACCCCTGCAATACATATTTAAATGAGTTAATTAGATTAACCAATAGATACACTGGGATATCATGTGATCAGTGTTAGGCCTGGTTAGTTTGTGACACTGTGAGCAGTTAACCTGCTCATAAATGGGATATAATCCTTAAACAAGCTTTCATTTCTTTTAAAGAAAGCTGGGAATGGTCTGACTATTTTAACAATCAAATCTCAAGTTCTTTGACAGAGAGGTGTATTAAACTCAATCAAAACTTTTTGCTGAAAGCATCGGAACATGTCTGTATTAGGTAAAGGGTTTAGGCAGACTAAATTAAAGGGTGAAGATTTTAAGCCACTTGGCAGAAATGGATGAGACTTGGCTTGGATGATTCTTATATGTTTGTTCTCCACAGAAATTGTTAAAATAAACTTGATCAATGTTGAATTTTGGCTAAGGAGGGTAACATTTATGTTTCTTGCAAATCATCAAAAGACCTGATATATACCAAAATGTACCTAAAAAGCCAAGGTTACAAACTCTGTATCTGCACTACAAACCTGGGTTACCTGCACAAATAATATTGATGAAAGGTATTCTCTATGATTTTATAGACCTACCTGCAGCGAGAACTGTCATAAAAACCATTGCAGTATCGCCAGCAATCAATCCATCTCAGAAATTGTTTATGTTGAGCAATAATTAAGCAAAGTTTTCCCAGATTTCGATGGAAGAAAGGAAATAAACATCGAAATAAACATCGACCAATGTTAGCTTCAATGATAGTTGTTTGGTTATGAAGTCAGGTTGGAGTTTAGTTGTGTTAGGGTTTTAACTTTGTGTGATAACCATGGCTAGATAAATACCATGAAGATGTCAAAATCACAGAGAGCTTGGCATTTTGATACACTTCTTATTGCCAAGAATAAGTCAGTTGGTTCCTTCTTAACAAGTTATGAAGAGCTATTTAAACATGAAGTAAAGATAACAGAGCTCTGAAGTTTTGAAAAATGAGACTTAAAAGTGTTTTATCCATGGGAAATCCTCTGTGGAACAAAGAAAGGACAAAGATGTTGCACAGTGGTGTGGGGATGGATGGTATTATTTCCTCACCCAGTAAGGTCAAGTTATTCAGTTCTGTGTCCTCTGTGACATTGAAGTATTGTTTGAATGGTTGTTTTTGTGCTTATTATGATCTGTTAGAAGTTCAACTTGGAATTTATTCTCTTTATAATGAAGTAGACATAAATAAGACTTACTTTAATTCTCCTCATGGTTCCTGGGTTGGACCGGAACTTTGCACCTGGGAAGGTCATGAATTCATCCATCCTGCAAGGTTTGAACCCACAACATGTGTAACCAGATCCATAAAATGATACTAATTGGATGTAGCATCGGTAGTCAAAAATATGAAAGCATACTGCATTATTTTATTAGCTCACCTGAGCACTTTGTGCTCAAGTGAGCTTTTAGGATCGCCCTTCGTCCGTCGTCGTGCGTCGTCAACAATTTTCTTTAAACGACATCTCCTCTGAAACCGCTGGACAGAATTTAATGAAACTTGGCAGGAATGTTGCTTGGGTGAGGCTCTACAAAAGTTGCTAAAATAAAGTTGATCCATGAAGAACTCTGGTTGCCATGGCTACAAAAAGAAAAATAATTTGAAAACTTTAAAAATCATCTCCTTCAAAACTACTGGCCAGATTTCAAAATAATTTGGTACAGATGTTCCTTGGGTCAACCTCTACCAAAGTTGCTAAAATTATTCCGATCCGTAAAAAAACATGGCCGCCAGGGGCGGGGCTTATTTGCCTTATATGTATATAGAGAAACCTTTAAACAACATCTCCTCTGAAACCACTGGACAGAATTTGATTAAACTTGGCAGGGATGATCCTTGGGTCAACCTTCACAAAAGTTGCTAAAATAAACTTGATCCATGTAGAACTCTGGTTGCCATGGCAACAAAAAGAAAAAAAATATGAAAACTTTAAAAATCATCTTCTTCAAAACTACTGGCCAGATTTTAAAATAAATTAGTACAGATGTTCCTTGGGTCAACCTCTACCAAAGTTGCTAAAAATATTCCGATCCATTAAAAAACATGGCCGCCAGGGGCGAGGCTTATTTGCCTTTTATGTATATAGGGAAAACTTTACAGGGATCATCTCCTTTAAAACTACTGGCCAGATTTCAAAATGTTTTAATACAGACTGATGTTCCTTGGGTAACCGTATACTCAGGTGAGCGATCCAGGGCCATCATGGCCCTCTTGTTGAGTATTAACCTTAAAATGGCCAAGAACATCAGTCTATCCCACTATTTTTTCATGCTCTGTAATGCCTTCAATAAAAGGAAAGGAAAACTAGAGAGCAGAATGGTTAACCAAGATGAAAATTAAAAGTTCTGATGCCAAGACTGGAAGAACCTTTATGGATAGGAAAACTAAGAATGGCCAGAATAGGTACAGATATGAAACTAAAAATTCTGATGCCAAGAGAGAAAGAACTTTTATGAACTTTTTTGTGTGCCTGTCTGCCTGGGTGTCTGTCCTATCTTCATACAAGATATGTCCCCCCCAGCCTTCCTTCTACCATGGTGAGACCACCTGCAGTGTTTGCCTGTAGGCCGTGGGAGAACTAAGATAAACAAGGGAAAAAAACTTAGCTCTTAAGTACCAATTACTGGGTTATAAGATACCTTGGTATGTAGTTTATGACTTGGCTCTAAAGACATCAGCTGCTACCATAGAAATAAAGAAGGGGCTAACATGTCACATTGTGACACCCCCCTGATGGGTGTCAGCTCAGACAGTGATGTTTTTAACTGCCCTTATCTCCTCACTTTTCATCATGTATGGAAAATCATGCTTCAAGATGGCTTTACCAACATGGGGAAGTGAAGTTATTACATAGGAATTCTTACCGTTCTATTTTCATGATTAGATGGATGTGAGAAAATATTCACTTTAGAATTGTCCGAATCATTTGTTTAATTAAACATGCTTCAAACACAAGAAAAACTAAGCTTTTTTGTTGCATGGATAAATACCGGTAACTGAAATTGACCAGAGGTAAAACACATAAAAAAGAGAGGCGGAAAAAAAGTAATGAAGACAAAATCTAAATTCATAACCAGCTGCAAGGATATTGCAGTTGCTACAAATGCTTCTAATTTCCTCCCTGGACATTCTGTAATTAGGCGGTGCAGCTGTGGTATGCGGGGTTTTTGCACAGATGCAGACATTACATTGAATTCAATAAAATTGGCATGATATTCTCTCCTTTTTTTATGTTTGTTCAAATACCTTAAAGTGCAATTTATTGTTTTCAGGTTTCCCATTGGTTCAGTCTTTTCATTTGAATCACTTGTCTGTTAAATAATTATGAATCATTATGAAGTACTTGTCAATTTCTTTAGTCTTTTTCAACAACAGTAGAACTCCAGTGACAGGGGCCACATCAAGAAAAAAACTCTGTCAACCTAGTCTTGTGAGTTTATGAGTATTCCACATTCTCCTCGTCAGACCTCGGATTATCCCAGTTTTCCTGTATTTTTTATCCATCTCATTGCACCTGCAAAATGGCCCAATGAATATCAGGTTTCTTGCCTTTTATAGACCTCATGTTTACCTGTTTGTTTATATCATTGAGCAATTTTCAGATTGTGTTTTCTTTAACTCAGACCTCTGTCTTAAACTTGTGCATCCCAGATGGAACAAAACAGTATCATGATTTTCTATGATATTAAAAAACATTTCTCAGCTTGACTCAGGCAATAATATGGTGCCATTGGAGACAATCTTGTTGAAACATGTTTACGATTTAACACCATCATAGACTTGACTCCAAAACATCCTGGAAACAGGCGTGTAATCAATATATGATGTGAGGGACTGCAGGAGGAAGTTTGAACCATCATTTTGCAATTAAACAAACATTTTGACAAAATTAAAATCAAAACTCCCAGACTCCTGAGATGTTGTATTTTTTGGTTTGAAGGAATCCCAGTCTGGATTGAAAAAAAAAACTGAAGGAAGGATTAATATGGTTTTTGACATGAAAGAAAGTTTACCTGTGTTTTCTCATTAAGCCCAGATGTACCAGATTAAAGGTGAACTGTAATGAAGGCTGGAAGTGATGAAAGAAAAGGTGTTTTAATGTCTAATAAACCACTCCTTCATTTTGGTGGAGGGAGATTTTAATCCTAAAGATCTATCCTAACCAACTGGGAAAACAAGGCAGTATTAACTCTATATTATAAGAGATGGGAGATGACTCTGTATAGTTCTCATTGTTTATGATTATCTACCTTTGAGAGCTGTAAAACCAAAATGAGCTGGAATAAGCCAAAAGGTGTCATTAATAAACTGAAGGTGTTGGATGAGGTACTATCTCACTGATTTATTCTTGTTTATGCTGCTGAATAGATGTGTTTACAGTTAATAAACGAGAGAGGTATCAGTGACAATGATTCATACCCCTAGTCAGGTTTCTTGCTTAAAATCTGGATGGGACAACATGGAACGTGATCAATTTATTCTCTATCTTCCATCATTTCTTGTGTATCAGCCAGAATCTTGTCAGCAAGATTCTATGTATCCGTGTCCTGTATATGTTAGAAATAAACATTGGTAGTGTAGACTTATACATCTTGGAATGTTCTAACTGACAAAAATATTCTTGACCCAATTCATATACCAACCATGAAATTAGGTCATGCTGTACACCTTCAGGGGTGGTATATTGTTGCCATGGTAACAGAAATGAACTACGTGTATTGATATTGGCACCATGGGATAGTTACAGCATTTCATATTGCATGATCAAAAAAGACTGGTCTTATCTCCGTGTAACAAGATTTATATAAACACCTTTGCAATATTACATAAGTTTTGGGAGTACAGGTGAAAGAAAGGAGACCTGGAGACCCTGGAGTTTTTTTTCTCATAAATAACTTGGTTAAGGATATGAGGATGTTTAGTCAGTATCGAACGAAATTGAGAATTTGCCCTGAAAATGTGGTGCACAGACATGAGGGCGGGGCTCCATGAAAATGATTGTGAGAATCATGATCGCTATCTGTGAGAATGTTGGGGAACTTCTTATCATGAAGTTTAATAGTGTAATTCAAGGGTGCCAACTTCTTTCTCCAATAATTTTGCACAACAAACACCACTTACATTGAGATAGGTAAGATTTTGAGTGAGATCCTGGAGGAATCAGCTGTGAGATCCAATGGAAGACAGTTTGATGTGCCACTTCTGTGATGTCATGTGTAACATTCCCATTGGCTTTAAGAGATGCATGACTTTCCTTGATGTTGTAAGCAAATGCATAATGGTCTTTCCAACTTTCTACTGGGCTGCAGTGATAATTTCGACTACTTGTCTTTGTGTGTGTCCAATTCAATTAACGACAAATTTCCAGATTGCAGATCAAGGTCAAGGGCAAATATTTGCTAATATTGTAACAGCGTATGAAAAAGGTCAAGGTACAATAAATTACATCAGGATTGGACTTGTTCATGTTTATATATTTTACAATATACAGGTGTATGTTTTTTAAAGCATGTATTTTTAGATGTAAAATGAAAGACTCGCTGAGATCATTCATTTGGCGAAAAACAAAATTTTGCCTTGCTTCATTGGATAGTTGAATACAGGCGAGAAACAGTGGACAAAGTTTAAAAAAATGAATTTATGGTAATAATAATGATGTTTGTTTCTTTATTTCCAGAAAAAAGACGGATGATAATCAATGGTGGGAACTGTTTGACCCCAACACGTCGCGGTTCTACTATTACAATGCCACCAGCCAGAAAACCGTGTGGCACCGACCTCAAAACTGTGATATCATTCCCCTAGCAAAATTACAGGTAAGCCTTTCATATATGTTCCTAAATCTGTATTAGCTTGTCATGATCCTATAACCCAGGCTACAAGCAAGACTTTCAAGTTTGTGGTAGCATTCCATGATCTATCTTTTAGCAAGTCTCTCATGGTATCCTTTTGCTTGCGAAGCTTCAGATATAGCTATTGGCATATTGTGGTAGCATTCTTGACATTACCTGTATGACCATAAGCGTCCCTGTGATGTCATTCCACTAAAGGCTGTCAATCTTGAAAGGATTTAGAAATTTACAAGACCTCAGGTTCAGAGTACTGGTCCAACCCAGAAACAGTAAAGAGGGATTATTATAAGTTATAAAAATGTGTTTCCCAGTCCATGTAAGAGAAAAATATTAAAGATATAATGGTTTCTGTAATGATCACCTCCTGATTTATTTCCTGGATCTATATGTGGATATACAAAGCATATTTCAATATTAATAACATTATTCAAAACCTATTGAAGGTTGTATAGATTTCATCAAGTTTCTCACACAAATACTTGATATTTTCAAAATAACTCAGCAAAAATACCTGTTCATTATTACCCTTAGATTCCAGCTATCATATGCAGTATTTTGTTAGGCTGAGAATCTTTATTAAAGTGTTTTAATAGTTTGCATATACTCCTATTGAATGTCCTATTTATGGCGTGTTCTCATGATATGTGCGTATAAATACATCTAAAACATTCAAATAACAGTCAAATAAGAAACCCAGTTTTTCTGTGTTATGTCATACATTGAGTGTCTCGGGGGTGTATGGGGTGGGAAAATCTATACCTTTGTATGAATTTCTCAGGTCTGGTTTTTTGGTTGGTTGAAAAGATTGACTTAAAGTTACGCATCCTAGCTGTGTCATGTTGTGACTGTGCATTAATCGAAATAATAATTCTGCTGTTGTAGAAGGAGAGATTTTAACATTGGATTTTGGGGTTTGAGGTTTTGTGTTTGAATATTGCCTAAGAGTGAAATGGGTATTGATCACAAAGTTGGAGAATGATCACATTTCCTAGTGGCAAGGAAGAGAAATTGGTTAGAAAATGATTAAGAATACAAGTTTTTAGAATAATATAGTATGTTTTGGGAAACTATAAATAGAACATGTGAGTTCTGAATAATGGTGTATGGGCTACTTGTCGATATTGGATAGATTTGTCTTACATTTGTAATTTTAGGGGAGCTATGGAGTTTTTGTTTGCATTTGTGAATTATTATGTCGGGAGGTGTTTTTGAATAAGTTTTCTTTTGAAACAGTTCTGAAGTGAATTATCTGTAAAAGACTGTCAAGAACATGAAATTAATTGGTTTAAAAGATGCAGGAGTTTGGGGAGGAAGAGAGAAATGGAAAGAACAGAAACAGTGATTTAAAAATAAGTGACATATAATCAGCATTTACTCATTCAGAATGATCCAATACATACAAGATAGTGACTTGAGGTAGAGAGATGTGTATTTAAAAAGAACAGAAAATGATTTAACACAACAATTTGAGTTACTGAGGCCAGAATTAACGTCACACTTCTTCAAACAATAACTTGTGTTTCGCCTCAACATCTTGGACATCTCTGTCAAGTGAGACATGTATTCAGGAAGGAAGGATGTCAAGTCATTGAATGCTTCAGATGGTCCCCATGGCTGTAATTGACTGAAACAATCCACCCCTGGCTCTTGTGTGCTTCCGCACAAAATACTTGACCATCATCGAATTCGGGTTTATATTAATGAGTATATGTGTTGACAATGTTTGACAACAAGCAGGTGATCTGTATGGACGATTTCCTGGATTACATGGAGGAGCGCTTCAAGGTAGGGGATCCAGATTGTTCCCGATAACCGAACCATAAGTCCGTCAATGTTTGTTTCATCGCTTGTATTTGTTTCGTTGGTCAGTAGTTGCCATTTTGGACCTAATTAAAGCTAGGAAATGCTTGGTCTAAGTGTGCACATGACAGATATACAGAGACAATGATTATGAGAGTAAGTACTCTTAATTAAAGTAGTGTCTCTCATATTTTGATACTTAAAGATTGATGATTGCTGAAAATTTCCTTAACTAGGTCAATTGAAATATAGATGATATTGTTGTGATTCAGATTTTTTGGCATGATAATTGTTATAGCATTTTATAAATTGAATTTATGATGAACAACTTAAAGCCAGATCAGGCTGAAAGAAGGTGTCAGACTGGATAGATTTTACAGTCCAAACGTTCTGAATGGAAAGTAAACAGTTAAGTTTTATACAGGTTGTAAATGGTCATTTTGCTGAGGGTTCTCTAAAAGGGTATTCAAACTATTTTACACTAGCTTAATATGTTAACTGCACAGGGAAATTGCACATTAAAACTGCACAGAAGACATGTAACATGTCTGTGTTAAACTAGGTAAGAAAAAAGTAATCTGCACACTGATCAGGTTTTATCAGAAATGTTGGATGACAAAGAAATACTGGCAGGTTGGTTTGACAAATATCAGCAAATCAGTCTTATGTATCTAACAAGAATGTTCCTTTACATGTTTTGATATCAAGTACTCTACAGGTGACTGTGTGGTTGGAGAAACCAACTTGTAACTCTGAGGTCCTAGGTTCCTTGGTTTTGACACACCAATGTCATTATAACATTTCTGATATAGCTTACTAATGCTATGTACTTAGCATATAAAGGTAGTTTCAGGACTGGTTGGTCAAGCGTCAGGATCCATGTCTACAGTGTGATACTGCATTGTGGCAGCACTATATGTCTCATTAGTACCCAAATGACTGAAGTACTCTTAATGGGACACTTAACGAAAGCAAATAAACAAAATATTTTGAGTATTGAGTATTATTGGAACAGTGTGTGGAAGGCCAAGCACACCCCCGCCTATCCCATATATTGAGGGTCAAGATTATTGACCTTAGATGGGCTGTTACAATTAGAGGGTGGCTTAGTCTTTTCCATGTATACAATGGTTAGTTGTTGCACTTACAGGGAAATACCATGTCACTGATAAACTCTGATTTCTTCCTTATAGATAGTAAGTTATGAATAGGATGCAGTCAGAAATTAAGATAGTTTTAAATATGTTGGCCCTTCTTTCATTTAGTCACTGGCAAAACCATGGTAACCAAAATTGACAAAGTTAAGATGGTCATCTGTGACAAATTAAAGGTATTGGCTAGTGATAAGGTCAAATATGTCAAGTAACATTAAGGTTATAGCTGTTTGTGAAGAAAAGGTCAGGGTCAGTTATATGAACATGGTCATGGTCATGAACAAATGCAAAGTCATGGTCACAAGGAATGATTTTCATGAACTTAGGGTCAGTAGTATTGATGTAATCATGGTCATAAGAAAATCAAGGTCATGGTCACAAGGAATGATTCTCATGAACTTAGGGTCAGTTATATGAACATGGTCATGGTCAGAACAAATGCAAAGTCATGGTCACAAGGAATGATTTTCATGAACTTAAGGGTCAGTAGTATTGATGTAATCATGGTCATAAGAAAATCAAGGTCATGGTCACAAGGAATGATTCTCATGAACTTAAGGGTCAGTAGTATTGATGCAATCATGGTCATAAGAAAATCAAAGTCATGTTCACAAGGAATGATTCTCATGAACTTAAGGGTCAGTAGTATTGATGTAATCATGGTCATAAGAAAATCAAGGTCATGGTCACAAGGAATGATTTTCCTGAACTGAAGGTTCAATAGTATTGATGTAATCATGGTCATAAGGAAAATATGGTCATGGTCAAATATGAACATAAGTTAATGGTCACAGGGTCTGTAAATGTAACATGAAGAATTACAAGGTCATGGTCACTAGTAACTTCAATTAAGCCAATAGGAATAATGTTATCGTGATCATGGGAAATAACAAGGTCAGCTCTCCAGGAAACTTCATTGCCATGGTAGCTGAAGTAAAAACAGGGAGATAACATTTGATGATGTCAATAATCCTGGTTTTCAACTAACAGCGGGAGAGGTAACAGTTGCCAACCACAGCCATGCAGTGTCCTACTTGTAGATAGAAACAAATCAAGGGCCCTCCACCTAGGGCACTGTCATGGTATGGTATGACAAGTATGGGTGTGCCTTCCTATTGATATTAAAAAAGAAAAAAACACTTACATAAAACTCATTTTTGCTCAGTTTCTCTTCACATCTTAACCCATGTACTAACGTCCAGGGTATGTTCATTTTCCTGTGGTGTAAAACATTACTTTTAATGGCCTATCTTTATTATGTACTGGTCTAAGTGGTGTATGATGGTTTGAGTGTCTGCTCTGTAAGCTAGGGGTTATTATACCCCCACAAATGAAATTTGGGGGGGTATATAGGAGTCACCCTGTCGGTCGGTCGGTCGGTTCATCGGTCCGGCGGTTGGTCTACAAATATTTGTCCGGAGCATTTCTCCAAAACTACTGTACCTATGTTGATGAAACTTCATAGGTAGATAGACCTTGATGAGAGGAAGTGCAGTGCATAAGAACTATAACTCTGCATGTATTTTGAAAGGAGTTATTGCCCTTTGTCATTTTTAATCTTTTGATTTTGTCCGGACCATAACTCCAATACTAAAGTAGCTAGGTTGATGAAACTTCATATGTAGATTGATCTTGATGAGAGGAAGTGCAGTGCACAAGAACCATAACTCTGCATGTATTTTGAAAGGAGTTATTGCCCTTTGTCATTTTTAATCTTTTGATTTTGTCCGGAGCATAACTCCAATACTAAAGTAGCTAGGTTGATGAAACTTCATATGTAGATTGATCTTGATGAGAGGAAGTGCAGTGCATAAGAAAACCACAATGTAAATTCTTAAAGACAGGTTTTTGCAAACAATAAATATGGATGTGAACCATAATTAGACTGCATTTTTATTCTCCTCAGCTACAGATCT
>CM037788.1:61755378-61770933 GCA_021229015.1 Solen grandis | reverse complement strand
TTTTTAATTAGGCTTTCAACAGGAATATAATAACAAACCCTTTGCCCCGATTTTCAATTTTTTTGAGTTATGTAGGAGTTTTTTTTAAGCTAACCCCCCCTAGGGGCAAAATGAGAAACAAAATTGATTAAAATTTTACCATTGGGTACCTAAAAATGCAGCAAATAGTTAATCAATACCAAGTCGCACTAGTCAACTTCATTTCTTTATATCACAATTTGAAGCAAAAAACTGTTTTTACAATTTTTCCCAAAAAAAGGATCAAACTTTGCTGCGTAAAATGACCAAATTAAAGTCCATTTTCAAAAACAAAATCACTAGAAAGAGTTTGAATAACTAAAACTTTTTTTCAATACTCTCAAAAAAAATTTTTTTGTTTGGAGCTATTTGGGGCCCAAATTTTAAAAAACCAATAATCGAAATTTGCCCCTTGCCCTTTTTCATTTTTTTTTAACTTTTAATTGGATCCCCTTTCAGATTTTAACAATACTAACTTGTGAAAATATCATAAGAATTAAAAAAAATAAAGTCAGAAGCAAAAAAAAAACATTTTTTTTTGACTTTAACTTTTTCTAAAATTTAGTGAAGTTTGACCGTTTCCAGAGGACAAACCTACTTTCTTAAAAATTCGCCCCCCCCAATATTTGTGGTATATGTCTTGCAAATCATTTGCAGCAACAGAATTTCATCTTCTGATCTCAAACAAAAAGGGTGGGTTTTTAGTAGACCTCCCCTCATTTGCCATTTTTTTGCGAGGTTCGAATTTCAACCTTTGTAGCTAAAATTTCTTTCAGCGACACGCCCCCTCAAAACCTTCATATTTTATTTTGGCAAACAACAAGGAACAGAATGCAAAAAAACGCATTTTTATCGGGCTCCAAAAAAGGAGTTATTAGCCATAATACATTTCATGCAAAAGCCCCCCGGCGGGAAAAGTAAGACATAAATGAAAAATTTTTTCAACGTTAGGATCAAGTTCAAATACTGGTAATAACTGATTAAAATTTCAACAGTGACTTTTTTTTATCGGTGATATGCCGTTCACAAAAAAAAAGGGTTTGAAAAAAAAAAAATAAACTAGAACCGCAAACGGTATCTCGGTTTTCGCTTTTTTAAACCCAATCAACTTGAACACTTTATTTCAACTCAGCCACAATTTTTAATATGAAACGAACGAACGGTTTTTTTAAGACCACTCTCATTTAAAGCTTTTTTTTTTTTTCAATGTTGAACATTCAAACTCTTTTAGCGCAAAAATTTTCCCAACCCCACCTTTGAAATCCATCACATTTTTGGTACTGTCAACAAAGGAAAAAAATGCGAAACCCCATTTCAAACAGATTTTAAAAGTTTTGAGTTAAAGCAAAAGAGTGATTTTAAGCAAAAAGCCCTCTAGCACAAAATGGGGAAAAAAAATTGCAAAAAAAAGCAAAACGTTCAAACAAGTATATAATCCATAGTCGAACTTTTTTTTTCTTATATATCACAATTTCAACATAAAAAGATTACAAATTTTTCCAAAAAAGGGTCAAAACTTTTGGGCTGCCGAAAATGAAAGATCAAGTCCAATCTTAAAAAATAAACTTATACGAAAGAACTATTTAGAACAAAAATTTTGTTCAATACTCGCAATGAAATATTTTTGATTTGGGCACTTTGGGGCCAAATAAAAACACACTTACGAAATATGACCTTGACCTTTTCCAATGTTTTTTTAATTTTTTAATTGTGAGGCCCTTTCAAAAATTTAAAAAACCATAACGTGTAAAAATTTCATGCGATAAACAAACTAAAGCCCGGACGACAAAAAAAAAAAATGTTTTTTGGGTTATAATTTTTCCCAAAATTTTAAATGAAATTTGCCGTTTTTTTAGTGGGGCAAAACCCCGCATTCTTAAATTCGCCACCCATAATTTTGTGTGTATACGTTTTCAAATGGTATGCAGAAGAAGGAATTCTTCAAACTGATTTCTAAAAAAAAACGGATGGTTTTTCGTAGACCTACCCTATTTGCAAGGTTTTTTTTTTTTGTTTTTTTTTTTGCGAGGTTCGAACATTAACCTTCCCTACTAAAAAACTTTCAGCCACACGGGGCTCTCGATTCCCACAAAAGTTATTGGCTATCAACGGGCAGAATGCAAAAAACCACATTTGAACCGAAACTTCAACTTTTTTTAGTTATAAACAAAAGAATATTTTGAAAAGGGAAACCCCCACGGCAAAAAGAGAAAGAAAAAAAGATTAAAATTTTTCCCTTAGGTACCTAAAAGCAGTAAATAGTTCAATCAAGTATCTGTCTTTTTATTTTATGTATAAAAAATTTAAAACATAAAACCCTGATTTAAAATTATACGAAAAAAAAGGATCAAATTTGGACTCCCGTAAAATGACCAAATAAAAGTCCGATCTTCAAATTAAACACATTAAAAGAATTTTTCAAAAAATAAATCTTTTTTTCCCTAATTGGTTATAAATTTGTTTTTTGTTTTTGGCTTTTTAGCCGAATTGATATACAATTATCCTAATATGACCTGACCTTTAAAATACATTTTAAACTTTTTATATTTTTGAACTTAAAAACATAGTTTTACTTAAAATGTGAAAATTTTAGAAATTGAACAAAAAAATAAAGTCAGGAGCGCAAAAAAATCTTAACAGTCTGTTTTTGAAAATGTTGATTTTTCAAAAAAATTTTGGGTTTAGTTTGCCCCGCGTACTTGGACAAACCAGCATTTCCCAAATTCGCCACCCCTTTTTTTTGTGCGTATATGTCTTGCGAATCTTGCAACAAACAAAAATTTTTATCTCAAATTTCCAATAAAATGGGCACTTTTTTGTAGACCTACCCCCTTTTCATGTTTTTTGGGGGGTTGAACCCTTTTAACCTTTCCGGGGAGTCAAAAAATTTTTATATACGCAGATTTTTGAAAACCCATCATATTGATTAGGATTTTGACAAGGAAAAACAAAGCAAAAAACCAAATCTGAATCGGACCCAAATAAAAGGTTTTTTAGCTTGTTGATTTTTTTTTAAGCGCCCCCCCGCGGCAAAAATAAGCAAAAATAAAATTTTCCAAAAATTGGATCAAGTTCGACCCAAAAAAAGGAATGGTAAAAAATTCATAATTGTGGCTTTTTTTATCATGGTATTGCCCTTTACAAAAAAGGGTTGAAAAAATAATAAACTAGAACCGCAGGGTATCTTGTTTTCGCTTTTTAAACCCAATCTTTGAACACGTTATTTTTAACTCAGCCCCAATTTTTTTTTATGAAAAAAAGAACGCAAAGTTTTTTTTAAGACCTACTTCATTTTTACTTTTTTTTTTTTTTTTTTTGGAAAATTAGAACATTCAAACTCCTCTAGCGAAATATTTTCCATACCCCATCACAATCACTCACATTTTGTGTGCTTTTAAAGGAAAAAAAAATGCTGAAACCGCATTTCAATTTGACTTTAAAAGTTTTGAGTTATAGGCAAAAGAGTGATTTTAAGCAAAGCGCCCCTAGCGGCAAAATGAGAAAAAAAAATGATAAAAATTTTACAGTTAGGTACCTAGAAATGCAGCAAAAGTTAAAACAAGTATATAAGTCGCAAATCGAAAAATTCTTTTTTTATATCACAATTTTAAGCATAAAAATGAATAACAATTTTCCCAAAAAAAAATCAAAAATTGGGGTTTCCGTAAAATAAAAAACAAAATCCGATCTTCAAAAACCCCAAAAATTAAAAGAAAAGAACTATTTGAAAATAAAACTTTGTTTTTACTCCAATGAAATATTTTTAGATTTTGGGGCACTTTGGGGCCCCCAAAAAAAACACATTATCGTAATTGACCTGACCTTTTTAAGTTTTTTTTAACTTTTTAATTTTGAGGCCCTTTTAAACAAACAATACAAAATTGTGAAAAAATTTTATGAAAAATAACAGAAAATAAAGTCAGGGGCGACAAAAAAAACATGTTTTTTAAATTTTAAATTTTTTCCCAAAATTTAGTGAAGTTTGACCTTTTTTTAGAGGACAAACCAGCATTTCTTAAAAATTGCCCCCCCCTATATTTTGTGCGTATTGTTTGCGAAACATATGCAACAAAAAAAATTCTTTTATCTCAACTCCAAAAAATGGGCACTTTTTTTGTGACCACCTCATTTTTTACTGTTTTTTGCGAGGTTCGAACTTCAAACCTCCGTAGTCAAAAAGTTTTTATACGCAGATTTTTTTTAACCATCATATTTGTTGGTTTTTGACAAGGAACACAAAGCAAAAAACCACATTGAATCGGGGCCCCAAATAACAGAGTTATTAGATTTGTAAAAAAATTCAAAGCGCCCCCCCCGCGGAAAAATAAGACAAAAATGAAAATTTTCTCAAGTTTAGGATCAAGTTTTACATAAATATAAGGAACTGGTAAAATTTCTAATTGTGGTTTTTTCTATCATGGTGATATGCCGTTCACAAAAAAGGGGTTTGAAAAATAAAAATAAAAACTGAATCCAATCGGATATCACGGTTTTCGCAAAAGCAATTCCATTCATTCAGAGTCGCATTATTCAAAAAAATTTTCTTCGTCAAGGGTTTTTGTTTATAATTTAACAGCGATCTTTAAACACTTTTGTCGCAAGTTTGAAGACTTTTACCCAAAAGAAGATTTTTGAGTATTCCCTGTCAGTTATGTAGTCCGATATCATCGGTTTTCATAAAAACATTCCTTTTCACGAGGCATGATCGAAAAACTTTCTCTTTTAAATTTGCTTTTTGAACTGTTAACGTGACTTTAAAAAGTTTTTGTCGCAATTTTTAAAGCAGATTTTCCCCAAAGGAGTTTGTTGGTATTACCTGCAGTTTTGAAATCAATCATAGTTTTCATGAAAAAAATTTCCCATTCAGTTCTGATCGCATGATTCAAAAACATATTTTCTTTTTCAATGGTTGTTGAATATGTAAACATGATTTTAAACATTTTTGTCGCATGAAATCAGACTTTTTACAAAAGAAATTTTTGATTTACTTGTCTGTTTATGTAGTCGTAAATTAAAAAAATTTTTTTAGGGACTTCTGTACGCAAGTTATATGTATGTTTTGCTTTATGAGGGAGAAAAAAGAAATTTGTATTCGAAAACAAAAATTGCAAACCAAACAACAGTTATAAAATGACACACGAAAATGCAATAGCCATTTAAACATTTACGAACAATTTTTTGCTTGAATTATTACTTTTCATGAAATATGCATGTTTTTTTTGTGTCTTTTTAAATTGAGTCACCGAAGAACAAAAAGAAAAAAAAAGCAAAAAAATCAGATTTCTTTTTTTTAAAATTTTTAATTTTGATTTAAAGTAATCCCCCCCAAGCGGCAAAATGAGAACCAAAACTGATTAAAATTTTACTTTTGGTACTACAATGCAGAAAAGTTAAATCCAAGTATACAAGTTGCACTAGCAAACATTTATTCTTATATATCAAAATTTAAGCATAAAACTGATTTACAATTGTTCTAAGAATCAATATGGACTCCCGAAAATAACCAAATCAGTGATTTTCAAAAATTTAACATCACGGGAAAAGGGCTCTTAAGAAATAAAATTTTTGTTTATTTTTTCAATGAAATATTTTTGTTTTGGAGCTTTTGGGCCAAATAAAAACACAATAATCGAATATGCCCTTGAACTTTGAAAAATTTTTTTCCCTTTTTAAAATTGTGAGGTCCTTTCAAAATAACATACATAACTTTAAAAATATCATGAAGAATGAACAAAAAAAAAAGTAGGAGCTGAAAAAAACGTTTAAAAATTTTTTTATTTTTCCAAAATTTTTGGGAAAATTTTACCATTTCGGGACAAACCAGCATTTTTTAAAATTTCGCCACCCATATAATTTGTGCGTTTATGTTTAAAAATCATTTGCAGCAAACAGAATTCTTCTATCTGATCTCTAAAAAAAAAAGGATAGGTTTTTGTGAAACCCACCCCCATTGCACAGTTTTTTGCGAGGTTTTTGAACTTTCAAACCTTCCCTTAGTAGCTCAAAAAATTTAAGCCCTCACCACTCATACCTAGAAAATCTACTTTATTTGGCATCAAAAAGGAACACAATGCAAAAACCCCATATGGATCAGACTTTCCCCTTTTTAATTTAAGTAGAAAAGTGTTTCTGCTTGCGCCCCCAGCGGGAAAATGAGAAACAAAATTGATTTAAAAAATTTACCATTAGGTACCCAGCAAAGCGGCAAATACTTCAATTTAAATATACAAAACGCACTAGTGAACTTCTTTTCTTTTACAACATTTTTGAAGCATAAAAAAGTTTACAAATTATTCCAAAAAAGGGTCAAATTTGGACGCGTAAAATGACCAAATCAAGTCCCTCTTAAAAACAAACATCATTAGAAAGAATTTTCTAAAACTAAATCTTTTGTTCCTATATTGTTTATGAATTGCTTTTTTTTTTTGAGCTATTCAAGCTGAAATGATACAATTTTCCAATTTACCTTTTACCTTTACAATACTGTTACTTTTTTATTAGTGAAATTTTAAGAACAAGTTTTAAATAAATGGAAAAATTTTAAGAAATTGAACTAAAAATAAGTAAGGCGCAAAAAATTAACGTCATGCTTTGAAAAGTTGATTTTTCGAAAATATTGGTTTTAAATTTAAACCCCTACTGTGGACAAACCAGCATTTCCCGAATTCGCCCCCCATTTTTGTGCGATAGTCTTGCGAACATATGGGAAAAAATAAATCTTTTAACTCAATCAATAAAAATGGGCACTTTTTTTGTAGACCACCCCATTTTTACTGTTTTTTGCGAGGTTTGAACTTCAAAAATTTCCCTAGTCAAAAAGTTTAATACGCAGATTTTTTGAAACCTATCTATTTGATTAGGGTTTTGACAAGGAAAACCCAAAGCAAAAAAAAAACATTGAATCGGGGCCCCAAATAAAAGAGTTTTTAGCATTTGTTGATTTTTTTCAAAACGCCCCCCACGGAAAAATAAGCAAAAATGAAAATTTTTTTTCAACGTTGGTTAATTTAGATAAAATAAGGAACTGGTAAAAAAATTTCTTAAATTTGGGTTTTTTTTCATGGTGATATCCGTTACAAAAAAGGGTTAGAAAAATAAAAATAATAAAAAAAAAAACAGAAGAAGAACAATAGGGTTTTTGCAAGCGATGCGAAAAAATAATAAAAAAAGAAGAGAACAATAGGTTTTCGCCTGCGATGCAAAACCTAAAAAATAAAACGAAAAAAAAAACAATAGGGTTTTTGCAAGCGATGCAAAACCTAAAACTGAATCCTAATGCGATATCATCGGTTTTCGCAAAAAAACAATTCCATTCAGTTCCGAGTCACGTTCGAAAAAAATATTTCTTGTTCAATGGCTTTTTGAATATGTTGAAAACAGGGGCTTTTAACTTTTTTTTTGCAATGTTTAAGCAGCTTTTAAGTATTACCTGTCTGAAAAGTAGTCGCAAACTTTTAAACTTTTTTTACAGGGGCTTCGGGGACTGCAACATTATATGTTGTGTTGCTTTTTGAGGATCCGACAATTGTACTCGATAAAAACAATTGCAAACACAACAACATATAAAAAGACACCGATAATGCGATATGCCCCCTTTAAAATTTAACGAACTAATTTCATTTAAATTTCTATCATTTTTTTGAAATATCGCATAAAAATTTTGTGTTGTTTCAAATTGTGTCACCCAAAGGGAACAGAATGCAAAAAATGCTAAAAATCAGACTTTAATCATTTTAGTAATAAAGGGTGATTTCAAGCCAAGCGCCCCCTAGCAGCAAAATGAGAAACAAAATTGAGTAAAATTTTACTATTAGGTACCTAGAAATGCAGCAAATGGTTCAATAAAAAGGCATACAAGTCGCACTAGTCGAACATTCTATTCCTTATATATCACAATTTAAAAGCTAAAAACTGATTTACAATTTTTTCAAAAAGGATCAAACTTTGGACTGCCGTAATATGCCCAAATCAAGTCCGATCTTAAAAACCAAAAACATCACTGGAAAGGGCTATTCAAGAACTAAAACTTTTGTTTATATACTTTCAATAAAATATTTTTTGTTTTGGAGCTATTCGGAGCCGAATAAAACACAATTATCGTAATATGACCTTGACCTTTGAAATTTCATTTTAACTTTTTAATTGTGAGGCCCTTTCAAACATAACAATACATAACTTGTGAAAATATCATGAGAATGAACTAAAAATAAAGTCAGGAGCGACAAAAAACATCTTTTCGAAATTTTAATTTTTCCTAAAATTTAGTAAAAGTTTGACCGTTTCTAGAGGACAAACCATGCATTTTTTAAATTAAGGTTCGAACTTTCAACCTCCGTTGCTAGCTCAAGTTTCAGCCACTCATACCTAGAAACTATCATATTTTTATTAGGCATCAACAAGAAACATAATGCAATAAACGCATTTGGATCAGGCTTTAAATTTTTGAGTTATAAGTAGAAGAGTGCTTTCAAGCTAAGCGCCCCCTAGCGGCAAAATGAGAAACAAAATTGATTACAATTTTTCCATTAGGTACCTAGCAATGCAGCAAATAGTTCAATCAAGTACGCAAGTCGCACTAGTCGAACATTCTATTTTATATATCACAATTTGAAGCATAAAAACTGATTTACAATTATTCCAAAAAAAGGATCAAACTTTGGACTGTCGTAATATGAAACCAAAACAAGTCCGATCTTCAAAAACTAAACATCATGGAAAGAGCTCTTAAAGAACTAAAACTTTTGTTCATATACTTTCTATAAAATATTTTTTGATTTGGAGCTATTTATGCCGATATAAATAATAATAATTGGTATATGACCTTGACCTTTGTATATTATGCTTGTTTTTTTCTATGATTTTATTTGTTTTATAAAAATGCATAAAAAAGTGAATAATGTGAAGATTTAACAAAAAATAAAGTCGGGGAGCAGCAAAAAGAGGAAACATTGGTATTAAATTTTTTTTATAAGAGGTAAAACTTTGGACTGTCGTCATTTGATCAAATAAAGCCCGATCTTAAAAACCCTAAACCCAAGGAAAGATTTTTCACAAACTAAAACTTTTGTTTTTTTAATTTTCTAAAAAATTTTTTTTGTTTTGGAGCTTTTTTATCCCGATATAAATAAACTAATTGGTATATGACCTTACTTTGCATATTTGCTTTGATTTTTTTCTATGATTTTATTTGTTTAAAGAAAATGCATAAAAGTGAAATAATGATGGAAGATTGAACAAAAAATAAAGTCAGGAGAACAAAAAAAAAGGAAAAATAGGGATATTCAATTTTGATAAAGGATCAAACTTTGGACTGTGGTCATTTGATCAAATGAGTCCGATCTTCAAAAACTAAACACCAATGGAAAGACTCTTCACAGACTAAAACTTTTGTTCATATACTTTCTATAAAATATTTTTAGATTTGGAGCTATTTATGCCGTTTATAAATAAAATAATTGGTATATGACCTTGACCTTTGCAAATTATGCTTCATTTTTTTCTATGTTTATTTTTTTTATAAAATGCATAAACAGTGAAAAAATGATGAAGATTGAACAAAAAATAAAGTCAGGAGCAGCAAAAAAGAGGAAACATATGGTATACAATTGTTTGTAAGAGGATCAAACTTTGGACTGTGGTCATTTGATAAAATTGAAGTCCGATCTTAAAAAACTAAACACAATGAAAGATTCTTCACATCCTAAAACTTTTTTTTCATATACTTTCTATAAAATTTTTTTAGTTTTGGAGCTATTTTATCCCGATATAAATAATACAAATTTGGTATATGACCTTGACCTTTGATATCAGGGGTTTTTTTTTTTTCTATGGTTTTATTTTTTTTTTAAAACTGCTTAACAGGAAAAAATGATGAAGTTTTGAATAAAAAAAAAGTCGGAGCTGAAATAACCTTAAAAGTCATGTTTTTTAAAATTTTGATTTTTAAAAATTTTGGGTTTATTTTTGCCGGAAATGGGGAAAAAAACCCTTTGCATTTTTTAAAATTTTTTTTTTCGCCAACCATATATTTTGTGAAAAATATGTTTTGCGAATCTTATCAACAAAAAAAAAATTCCCCTATTCTTTCCCTTGAAAGACGTGGATAAATTTTTCGCAGACCTCCCCCTCATTTAACAGTTTTTTCGAGATTCAAACATTAAACCCTCCTGTAGCACGAAAGTTATATATAGATTTTTTTAAAAAACTATCTTTATTTTTTTTAAAGTAACTGACAAGGAACGAAATGCAAAAAACCGCATTTCAACCCGGATTCAAATAACAGAGTTATTAGCCCTTAGTCATTTTTACAAAACCCCCCCTAGCGGCAAAATTTAGAAAAAAAAAAAATTTTTTTCTCAAACTTTTGGAAATAAAAATTTCAGACCCTAGGAAAAAAAGGTAAAAAAATCAGAACTGGGGATTTTTTCCTATCTTTTTGATATGCCGTTCACAAAAAAGAGACGGAAAAAAATAATAAAAAAAAAAAAAAAAAAAAATTAAAACAGAAGAAAAAACAATAGGTTTTCGCAAGCGATGCGAAAACCAAAACTAGAATCGTTTATTGCGATATCATCGGTTTTCGAAAAGCAATTCCATTCAGTTCACAAGTACTTTTTTCCCCGAAAAACATATTTCTTCGTTAAATGGTTTTTTTGAATACTGTTGAAAACAAAGATCTTTCAAACATTTTTGTGCAATTTTTTAAGCAGACTTTTTTTCCCCAAAAAGGGAATTTCTTTTTTAAATATTACCTGTCTGTTTTGTAAACGCTAAAATTTAAAACTTTTTTACGACTTCGGTTTCTGAAACATTTTATGTGTGTGTTGCTTTTGAGGGTGAATACGGAAAATTTTAAATCGATAAACAACAAATTTCAAACGAAACAAAAAATATAAAAAGACACACGACAATGCGATATGCCACTTAACATTATAAAGAACTAAAGTTGCATTGAATTTTCTATCATTTTCATGAAAAATCGCATAAATATTTTTGTGTTGTTTCAAAATTTATGGGCACCAAGGAACAGAATGCAAAAAAAAATTTCATAAAAAAACAGACTTTAATTTTTTAGTAATAAAGGGGGATTTTAAGCCAAACGCCCCCTAGCAGCAAAATGAGAAAAAAAATTGAGTAAAAATTTTTCTTTTTAGGTACCTGAAATGCAGCAAATGGTTCAAAGAAGCATACAATCGCACTAGTCGAACATTCTTTCCCCTTTTTTTCCAATTTGAAGCATAAAAAATGATTTACAAATTGGTTTTTTAAAAAGGATCAAAATTTGGGCTGCCCTAAAATGACCAAAAACAAATCCGATCTTCAAAAAACTAAACATCACTGGAAAGGGTATTCAAGAACTAAAACTTTTTTTCATATACTTTCAATAAAATATTTTTTGGGTTTTTGGAAACTATTTGGAGCGAATAAAAAAAACAATTATCGTAAAATGACCTTGACCTTTGAAATTTCATTTTAAATTTTTAATTTTTGAGGCCCTTTCAAAAATAACAATACATAAATTTTGAAAATTTAAAGAAGAATGAACTAAAAAAAAAAGTCAGGAGCGACAAAAAAAATCTTTTTGAAATTTTTTAATTTTTTCCCAAAATTTAGGGGGTTTGACCGTTTCTAGAAAGGGAAAAACCCTGAAATTTTTTAAAAATTTGCTACCCCCTATATTTTGTGCGTATATGGGGGTTTCAAATCATTTTCAGAAAAAGAATTCTTCTTTTTGTTTTCTAACAAAAAGGATAGGTTTTTTTCACATCCCCTTTTTCTGCACAGTTTTTTGCGAGGTTTGAACTTTTTTTCCCTTCCCTTTTCTAGATCAAAAAGTTTTTAGCCACTCTCCTAGAAAAAAAAACGTATTTTTTTGGGTATCAAAAGAAACATAAAGCAATAAACCGCATTTTTTGGGGGAGGTTTAACTTTTTTTTTTATAAGTAGAAGATGCTTTCAAGCTAAGCGCCCCCCCGGGGGCAAAATGAGAAACAAAATTTTATTAAAATTTTTTTTATTAGGGACCTAGCAAGCAACAAATGTTCAATCAAATACGCAAGTGCACTAGTCAACATTCTATTTCTTATTATCACAAATTTGAAGCATAAAAACTGATTTACAATTATTCCAAAAAAGGATCAAACTTTGGACTGCCGTATATGACCAAATCAAGTCCGATCTCAGAAACTAAACATCACTGAAAGAACATTAAAGAACTAAAACTTTTGTTCATTACTCTCAATGAAATATTTTTAGTTTTTGAGCTATTTGGGGCCGAATAAAAAACACAATAATCGTAATATAACCTTGACCTTTTTAATTATTTTTAAAGTTTTTAATTGTGAGTCCCTTTCAAAAATAAACAATACTTTACTGTGAAAATATCATGAAGAATTAACAAAAAATAAAGTCAGAAGCAAATAAAAAACATGTTTTTGAAACTTTAACTTTTCCTAAAATTTGGGAAAGTTTGACCATTTGCAGAGGGACAAACCATACATTTTTTTAAATTCGCCCCCCATATATTTTGTGCGTATTGTCTTGCAAATCATTTGCAGCAAAAGAATTCTTCTATCTGATCTCTAAGAAAAATGGATAGGTTTTTCTTTAGACCTACCCTCATTTGCACAGTTTTTTGAGAGGTTCGAACTTTCAACCTTCTGTAGCTCAAATACTTTCAGCGACACGTTTCCCTCGAAACCTATCATTTTTATTTGGCTATCAACAAGGAACAGAATGCAAAAAAACCGCATTTGAATCGGACCTCAAAAAAGTGAGTTATTAGCCATTAATAAATTTCATGCAAAACGCCCCTGGCGGGAAAAGTAAGACTAAATGAAAATTTTCTCAACGTTAGGATCAAGTTCAAATACGTTGTAATAACTGATTAAAATTTCATTTCATGTGCCTTTTTTCTATCATGGTGATATGCCCTTCACAAAAAAAGGTTAAAAAATAATAAAAAACTAGAATCGCTATCGCGATATCACGGTTTTTTGCAAAAGCAATTCCAGTCAGTTCACGAGTCACATGTTTTCGAAAAAACATATTTCTTCGTTCAATGGCTTTTTTAAAACTGTTGAATACAGTGATCTTTCAAACATTTTTGTTGCAATGTTTAAGCAGACTTTTTACCCCAAAAAGAATACTTTAAGTATTACCTGTCTGTAAAGTAGTCGCTAACTTGAAAACTTTTTTTTCAGACTTCGGGTACTGCAAACATTATATGTGTGTGTTGCTTTATGAGGGTGACATACAACAATTGTACTCGATAAACAACAATTGCAAACGAACACAACAGTTAAAATGACACGCGAAAAATGCGATTTTGCCACTTAACATTATAACGAACTAATTTTGCATTAAAAATTACTATCTTTTCATGAAATCGCATAATATTTTATGTTGTTTCAAATTGATTCACCAAGGAACGAATGAAAAAAAATTGCATAAAAATCAGATTTTAAATCATTTTAGTAATAAAGGTGTTTTAAAGCCAAGCCCCCCCTACAGCAAAATGAAAAAAAAATTGAGAAAAAATTTTATATTGGGTCCCTAAAAATGCAAGAAATTTTCTGAAGATACAAGTCGCAAGTCGAACATTCTATTCCTTATATATACAATTTGAAGAAAAAAGATTTACAATTTTTCAAAAAAGGATCAAACTTTGGACGCCGTAATAGACCAAATCAAATCCGATCTTCAAAAAACCCAAAATACTGGAAAGGGCTATTCAAAATAAAATTTTGTTTTAAAAACAGTCGAAACCCGGTCCACGGGGCCCCCTGCTAGCAGCGACCAATGCTAACAACGGCCAGTAAAATTCCCCCGACCAAATTTTTTTCATATACACCTGCTATCAGCGCCCAACTGCTTACTACGACCAACGGCCACCATATTTTACCCATTTGGTACCCACACTGGTACGAACGGCCACGCGCCCCTGACGCGCCCCCCAGGAAGTTGCGTAAGGGTAACACCGTTAGGTGAGAGCGGAACAATAGATTTGAGACAATACCGTAATCATCGAGGGTGGCGAGGATGGTTTCCAAGTGACCATTACTGTTCGTACGGTGGTTTTTGAGTGTGGGGATGCCCTTAATTGGCATTGATTACAAGAGTCTTCCTCATTTTAACCCGGGAAAAATGATAAAAATGTTTGAGTGTAAAGTGCGGTGTTCAAGCGTGTTTAAGATGGGGTTTTTGTCAAAATTATAAAAAAATTTTTTGGTTTGTTTTTTTTTCAAAGAGTTTGAGAGAAAAAAAAAAGCCCCTTTATCTTATCTCTGTTAAAAAATACATGAGGTTTGAGGACCGGATAATAGCCGACGCTCAAATTGTGGATTACTCGGATTTTATCGCCGAATAGTAAAGAGTGTAACATTTTTCGCTTTATGAAAAATTTGGGTTTTTTAAACACGAAACACTTGCTTTATTGAGAAGGGTTTTTGGATCAGAATCGTTTCTCACATTTCAAATACACATTATTCTATGATTTTTACGTATATCTAAAAAAACGAACACATATACGCATTCTTAGCTTTATTCTGTTTCGTATCTGCTATTCATTCTTCTGTTTTAAAAGTCCATGGTAACAAAACACGTTTTGTAAAAAATTTAACAAACAAATACATTTTTGTTGTTCAAAATTTTATTCATTTTGAAATCATTATTAAACATTTTTATGTTTTCAATTTGTTATTTAAAAAATGTATATCCTCCCTTTAAAAAACTTTCTGCACATAATTTGGGAAATTAAAGGAGAGAAAGAGAGAAAGAAGAGAGATGACCACTACATATTGTACAGTCACGAAAATCAACAAAACATGAAACTGCTAAAAAGGCCACTGCTAACAAAGGCCAAAAAAGTAATTTTTGGGTGGCCTTTGTAAACAGGTTCACTGTACTTTCAAAAAATATTTTTTGTTTTTGGGGCTATTCGGGCCGAATAAAAACACAATTATCGTAAAATGCCCTTTCCTTGAAATTTTTATTTTAACCCTTTTTTAAATTTTGAGGCCCTTTTAAAAAAAACAAAACATAACTGTGAAAATATCATGAAAAATGAATAAAAATAAGTCAGGAGCGACAAAAAAACTTTTCGAAAATTTTTAAATTTTTCCTAAAATTTAGTGAAGTTTGACCTTTTAGGGAAAAACCCCCGCATTTATTTAAATTTGCTACCCCTATATTTTGTGCGTTATGTCTTGCAAATATTTGCAGAAACAGAATTTTCTATTGAGGGCAAAAAAAACGGGTAGGGTTTTTTGTACACATCCCCCATCTGCACAGTTTTTTGCGAGGTTTTGAAATTTCAACCTTCCCTTTTCTAGCTCAAAAAGTTTATCCCCTCATACCAGAAACTATCATATTTTTTTAGGCATCAAAAGAAACATAATGCAATAAACGCATTTGGATCGGCTTTAAATTTTTGAGTTAAATAGAAGGTGCTTTTTAAGCTAAGCCCCCTAGCGGCAAAAAGGAAAAAAATTGATTACAATTTTTCCATAAGTTATACAATGCAGAAAAAAGTTCAAT
>CM037788.1:61705278-61755278 GCA_021229015.1 Solen grandis | reverse complement strand
TGGTTCGGGGGCATTTATCCCATAGGGCTATGTTTTTAAACAATTTTGGTAATAAAACCATTAGATAAAGGCTACATCCCAAAAATATCAAAGTTTCGGGGCCCCTTATGGTTTTTCAAAAGAAGATTTTTTAAGATTTTCCTATATACTCTTTTAAAAAACAAGTGCCCCCCGGGTGGGGGGGGCATTTATCACCATAGGCAAAGATTTAAACCCAATTTTGGTAATAAAACCAAATTAATAAAGCTACTTTCCAAATATCAAGCCTGGGCCTTAGGGATTTACGAAAAAAATTTTTTAAGATTTTCCTATATAACTCTTTTTAAAAAAAAAAGTGCCCCTGGTGGGGGGGGGCCATTTTTTCACCATGGGGGCTTGTTTTGAACAATCTTGGAAATAAAACCCATTAGTTGATCACATACCAAAAAATCAAAGCTCGGGCCTAAAAAAATTTACAGAAAAGTTTTTTTAAGGTTTTTCCTATATAACTCAAATGAAAAAACAATGCCCCGGGTGGGGGGGCATTTATAACCATAGGGCTATGATTTGAACAATCTTGGAAATAAACCATTAGATGATGCTACAAAACCAAATATCTAAGTTTGGGGGCCTTATGGATTTACAAAGAAGATTTTTTTAAGTTTTTTCCTATAAAACCTATGAAAAAACAAGTGACCCCGGTGGGGGGGCATTTATCCCATAGGGCTAGGGTTTTTAACAATTTTGGGTTAAACCCATTAGATAAAGCTACATACAAAAAAAACAAAGCTCGGGGCCTTTAAGGGTTTTTTAAAAAGAAGATTTTTTAAAGTTTTTCCCTAAAAAACTCTAGAAAAACAAGTGACCCCCTGGTGCGGGGGAAATTTAACACCATAGGGCTATGATTTGCAAAATTTTGGTAAGGGGCCCAAAAGGTGAGTTTTACATACCAAATAAAAAAAGCCCCTGGGCCCTTTGCATTTTTTGCAGAAAAAATTTTTTTAAAGTTTGGTTTTTAAAATCTATTTTTAGCTCCTTTGCCTCTTTTTCAACCAATCGGGAAAAATTTGTACAATTTTGATAGAAGCTCTTAAGGATAATTTCTGTGAATTTTGGGGTCAAATCCCTTCAGCGGTTCGGGGGTGATTTTTCTTTAAAGCAAATTGTTGCGACGGCGGCGCACCAGGGGACGAGGGGACGAGGGGCGACGGAAAAAAGGTGATCACAAAAGCTCCCTTAAAGCACTTCGTGCTCAGGTGAGCTAAAAAAATTAACTCTCCTCATTGCATGTCCTTTTAACAGGGGTCTCGTTGGAGATCCCCTGGGTCCGTCGCTTTTTCGGGGGGCCCCAAATTTTAAGTATTTCCCCTTTTCCCCTGTAACTCGCTATTTTTATTTCAGGGGAAACCCCCCGGATTACCAGTTATATGTAACGAAAAATATTTTAACAACATAAAATTTTTTTGATTTTTCTGGATTTTGTAGTCAAAAAAAAGTTTGCAGGTACATGTATAAAAAGTCATGAAAACCGTTTTTTCCCGTGTATGTATATCGCATAACGTAAATCCATACGTGGATCGTATATTGTATGGTATGGTTTTTAAAAAACGCATCGCATCGTTCGTATCGAACGTAAAGGTAAAATCAAACTTGCTACCCGTAAAACGCAGATCGTATTTTCGCATATGATCGTATTCGCATATCGTTCGTTTTTCAATCGTATATCAATCGTTTTTTTTTGAAACTGATACGATAGCCCCAAATGAAAAAGCCATGTAAAATCAAGTGACCCCTTTGGGGCGGGGCCAGTTTAACCCCGGGGTTCATGATTTGAAAAACCCTTGGTAGGGGTTCCCTAGAAAAATGCTTCACACCAAATATCTAAAACTCCAGGGTTAGTGTTTTCCCTGAGAAAAAGTTTCAAATTTTTTTTCCTTTAAACGACTATGAAAAACCCAAGGGGACTCCTAGGGCGGGGTAAATTTTTGGGTTTTGAAGTTCATTTACTAAAACAAGCAAACCCCCAAATATCAAAGGGCCCCAGGGGGTTTTTCTGAAAAAAAAAATTTGGTTCAAGTTTTTTTCCTATTTTATCCAATGAAAAAATCAAGTAAAACCCTGGGCCCGGGGCCCAAAATTTTTAAACTCAACGAGGGCCCAAGTTTTAAAACAACCTTGGTAAAGTCACAGAAAATTGTACAAAAAAAAAAAAAATCAAAACTCCAGGCCATTTTGGTTTCTGAAAAATTTTTTTTCCTGAGAAGATTTTTTAAACCCTCAGGGCCCGATTTGAACTACCTTGTAGAGGCTACAAATCAAATCCCTAAGCTCTTGGCCTTCATTTTTGGTTTTGAGATTTTTCTAAAAAAGATTTTTTTGGGCAAAAAAAAGGATTTTCAAAGTTTGCTTTTTTAAAATCTATTTTTAGCCCCTGTGACCTACTTTTTAATTTTTCAAAATAATTTGAACAATTTTTGAAAAAAGGGAAACAAAAGGGAAATGTTTCCCTGGGGGGGGTTTTGGTTAAAACCCATTCAGCAGTATGGAAGGAGCTGTTGTTTAAAGGAAATTGTTGACATACGTACGAAAGGGAGGGAACAACCCCGGGAAAAAAGCAAATCAAAAAAAGTCAAAGTGTCAGGCTAGAAAAAACAACAGTGTCATCTGCTGAATCATAGGGAAAATTTTTAAATTAAAAACGGACATGAAAAGACAGACAGATGGAGAAAAATGACCCTATTTGTCACCTAGCTTACAGAAATTTGACACAAAAATAAAAAAAAACTTATTATTTTCACCCCTGAAAATTTTTTCACATTTATGAAATTTGTACTCTTAGTTTGAGAGAAGTAACAAAGGTTTTAAATGAAAGAAAAATTTTTCATGTAAAATTGGGACTGTAATGGTTTAAAAAAAGGTAAAGGAAGGTAGTAAAAGTTTTGGGAAAAGAAATATGTGAAACTTCATTCAATTTATGCAAAAATTTTCATTTTTTCGGGTTTAAAACATTTTTCTAGGTCATAAGGCAACCTCCCCTTTTTCTCAAGAAAGGGGCCCAATGAGGGCCCCTGGATCGCTCACCTTTTTAATCTTTTGGCCCTATGAAAAAACCAAGTGCCCCCTGGGGCAGACCCAAAATTTTTGGGACCCCAGGGCTAAATTTGAAAAAAACTTGGTAGAGGTTTTTACCCCCATTTTACATAAAAAATATTAAACACCAGCCCCTGTGGTTTTTGAGAAGAAGTTTTTTTTCTTTTTTTTTTTCCAAAATCAGTTTATTTTAAAATCAATTTGACCCCGGGGAGGGCCTTTTTTTGCCCCCCACGCCCTGTTTTAAACAAATTTATAAAATCGACTTACAATGGAAACACCAAATTTTCAAAAACTCTATCCCTTGTGGTTTCTGAGAAGGGGATTTTTCAAGTTTTTTTATATTACCCCTTGAAAAAACGGGGTGCCCCTTGGGGGGAACAAATTTGACCCCACGGCCATGATTTGAACAAATTTGGGTTTTGTGATTACTAGACAATGCTGCACACCAAATATCAAAAAACCCCACCTTGTGGTTTCTGAAAAAAAATTTTTCAATTTTTTCCTATATTAGCCTTTTTTTAAATCAGTGACCCCTGGGGGGGGGGCCCAAATTTTTGACCCCAGGGTCTTTGTATTGAAAAACTTGGGAAAAATCCACTAAAAAATTGTGAATACAAAATACATAACTATATGCCTTGTGGTTTTTGAGAGGAATTTTTTCTTTTTTTTTTTCCTATATTAGCCATGTGAAATAAAGGGGCCCCCTGGGGGGGGCCCAAATTTTTTGACCCCGGGGTTCATAATTTAAAACCAATTTTGGGTAGAGGTCATAAGATCATGCTACATCCCAAAATTATCTAAACTCCGGGGCCGTGGGGTTTTTCTGAGGAGAAGATTTTTCAAGTTTTTTTTATTTAGAATTGTAAAATCAGGTAAACCCCTTTGCGGGGAAAAAAATTTGCCCCCAGGGCCATGATTTTAAAAAAACTTGGTTGTGATCTACTAAACAATGTTTGCACCCCAAAAAATATCAAAAAAACCCCAAAGGCCTTGTGGTTTCTGAGAAAAAATTTTTTCAATTTTTTCCCTTTTTAAAACCCTATGTTAAATCAAGTGATCCGTGTGCGGGCCTTTTTTAAACCCCAGGGTCTTTAATTTGAACAATTTTGGGTTTTGTGATCTCTAGACAATGCTGCACCCCAAAATTTCAAAACTGCAGGCTTTGGGGTTTTCTGAAAGAAGATTTTTCAAGTTTTTCCCAATTTTACCTTTTTAAAATGAAGTAAACCCTTGGGGGGCGGGCCAATTTTGCCCCCGGGGTCAAAATTTAAAACAAAGGGGGTTTTGTGATCTACTAGAAAATGCTGCACACCAAAAATTTTAAACTCTAAGCCTTGGGGGTTTTAAAAAGAAGATTTTAAAAGGGTTTTTTCCTATATTACCCTATGTTAAAATAAAGTGACCCCGGGGGGGGGCCAAATTTTTGCCCCCAAAGGTCAAAAATTTTGGGAAAAAAATTTTGGGTAGAGAGTCATAAGACATGCTACCCCAAAAAATAAAAAGGCTGGGCCTTGTTTTTTCGGAAAAAAATTTTTTTTTTCAAGTTTTTCCCTATATTAGCCTTTTTTAAAAATCAGGTGCCCCCCTGGGGGGGGGCCAATTTTGACCCCGGGGTCAAAAATTTGGGAAACAATCTTTTTAGGGTCATAAGTTCATGCTAAAAAACACCAAAATAAAAAGGTGGGGCCTTGGGTTTGGGAGAAAAAATTTTTTAAAATTTTCATTTTTAAAATCTTTTTTTTAGCTCCTGTGACCTAGATTTTTGCCAAATCAAAATAATTTTGACAATTTTGGGTTAAAGGGCCCCCCGTAATAACTTTTCCTGTGAATTTTTAAATAAAAATTCAGCAAGTATTTTAGAAGGGGAAGTTGTTTAAAGAAATTTTTGATGCCCACGCAGGGCAAACAGAAAAAAGGGCGACCCAAAAAAAGCCACCATGAGCACGTTGTCCCTCAGGTGGCTAAAAAAATTTAGGGGTTTTGGGAATACCCAATTAAGGATATAAAAGGGACTCTGGGTTTTTTATGCCAAACAATTAGTGTCTTCTGATAACAGAACCTTTAAAAAAGAAAACTTTTTAAAAATTTCCAAACAGCTTAAAAAAGTTTTTCAGAGGACAGCACGCTCGACTTTTCAAATTTACTTTTTGGTAAATCAAATAAAATCTATTTCAATTCTTGCCCTTCACATCCCCTGCCCCTAAAAATAACAAAAATGTTATACCTTGATAGTCTGATAAAAGTCTAAAATAAAACCCCAAAGCCTGGGTTTCTTGGACGTAAGCACAATTTAACATGTGCATGCAAAACTTTAACCACAAGAGGGCCAAAAAGGCCCCCTGTGGGGCTCACCTGAAAAATTTTTCCCTTTTGGTTAGGCATAAGAAAAAAATTTCTGGCTTTCAAAAGGTGTTTTTCTAACATTTTCCCTTAAGTGACCAAACATATGCCCTTTCTGAATTTGCACTAAACGGGGTTTTTTAATCAGTCATCATTCTAACAAGTTTAATGAAACTGGGCCCAAAAATGTAGGCCCTAAGTGTTCAAAAGTTTTTTCTACTTTTTTTCCCTTTGGTAAACCTTTTTTGACCTCATTTTAATCTTTTTTGAATTTCATCCAATATATCAATTAGAAAAAACCCTGACCAAATCTATTCAAGATTGGGTTTAAAACTTTTGGCCCTTTGAAAGGGGGGTTCACAAAGGTTTTTCAAAAGATTTGCCCTGGTAAACCGGGTTTTTTTGACCCTCATAACCCAATTTAAAAACTAATCAAGATTTCATGTACCCCCAAACATCCTGCCCAAAGTTTCTTAAAGTTTGGGGGGCCAAAACTGTGGCCTCAAAAGGGTTTTCAAAAGGGTTCTTCTAAGATTTAAACCTGGTGCCCTTTTTTTTAAACCCCACTTGCCCCAATTTCAAACCACCCGAGATATATGTAGCCCAAATACCCCTGCCCAAGTTTCATAAAATTTTGGGGCCAATGTTGGGGCCCTAAAGTGTTAAAAAAGTTTTTCTAATTTGACCTGGTGACCTAGTTTTTGCCCCAACTTACCCAATTCAAAAACTCTCCAAGATATCATGAAGTTTTGGGCCCAAAACCCTTGTGACCTCAAAGGTGTTCACAAGAAAATGTTGACGACGGAAAACGCACGATGGACAAAAGGGGATCAAAAATTTTTAAAGCTAAACCCGAGCAAAAGAATTTCAGGTGAGCTAAAACCCCCAAGTTAGAAAAGGGGCCATTTTTGCAAAAAATTCAGTTCAAAATTTACCCTCCTTGGGTTTTCGATTCCGAAAAACACCCCTTTAAACTTTCAGAAAATTTCCCACAAGAATTTTTTGAGATAAAAGGGGAAAAGTAGTTTGAATGCAAAATTTAACCAAAATTCTAAGTTAAAAGGGGCCATAATTTTCAATAAATTAAAAGTTTTAAATTTTCCCTTTTTAATAGTTTTGTTCCCCCAAAATTTAAGATGTAAAAAAACAACCCCCCATGCCGGGGACTTTAGATTTTAACATGTAGAAACTTGCATCCCAAATTTTTAACCAAAATTTTTTCTACGTTAAAAATGGGGCCCAAAATTATTATATATTCCATTAAAAGTTATTTTTTTTTTAAATAGTATGTACCCCTAAATTATTTAAGATGTTTAAAAATCAATCGCATCCCTTAAAAAGGGAGATATAAGAAATGAAAGTACCTTGCGAAAAAATTTTAAACCCAAAAATTTTCAAAATTTAAAAGGGGGGGCCCCATAATTTGTAACATATTCTATCAAGATTTTATCACCATTGAAAGCATGATCCCCCTAAACATATTCAAGTTTTTTTTAAATAATTTGCTCCCGGGATAGGGGGAATTTAGCATGAAAGTACCTTGCATGCAAATTTTAAACCAAAAATTTTCAAATTAAAAAGGGGGCCATAATGGAAACCTTTTTCTATCAAATTATCAACCATGAAAGTATGATCCCCCAAAACCATAAAAAAAGATTTTTTCAAATCAATTGCATCCCTTGATACTGAGGTAATAAGCATAAAGAGTTTTCCTTTCATGAAAAAATTTAAACCCAAAAAATTTCCAATTTAAAAAAAAGGGGCCATAATTTGAAATATATCCCTTTTAAGAGTTATTTCCCTTTGGGTTTGTCTGATCCCCCCAAATATATTTTTAAAACTTTAAGTCAATACCATAAATGGTTATTGGAAAACAAACGGGGATAGAGAAATGTACGCAAAACTTTAACCAAATTTTCTTTTGCATGCAAAACTTTAACCTAAATTTTAATTTTAAAAAGGGGGCCATAATTTTTATTTTAGTATCAAGATTTTATCAAATTGGTTGTTTTGATGCCCTGAAAAATTTTTTAACTTCAAGAAAATCCATAAAGGGTTTTTAATTAAGATAAAAGGTTGATAGTAAACTTGCATGCAAAATTTTTAAACCAAAAAGCTGCAACCCCAAATGCAAGGGCAAACTCCCAATGTCTATATTCTTCGAATAGTTGAGCTAAAATGAAAAAAAAAACAAACATTTTGCTTACTGTTTAAAAAAAAAAACCACCGTCCCTAGGGGCCCGGGTTGGTTGAGAAACCCCCTCAAAAAGCAGGGGCCCGGGAAAGTACGACAAAAGCTCTTTTTTTTTCTTGAAATTTAAAAATTGAAAAAAAGAAAAATTGTACTACACAAGAAAAGGGGTTTAAAGTAAATAAACCCTTTATGTAACTTAAAAAGCATTCATCTAAATGAGAAGTGCTTGCGCATACATGCAATTGGGTTTTGATTTCTATTGACTATTTCATTTGTGTTATCAAGTTTTTTCTTCTCACGACTTTTAAATCTATGTATACCCGCTTTAAGTTGCATCAAAATAATTTAAAAGATTTTTGTAACTGACAAATGCATTCATCTTAAAAGAGAAATGCCCGCCATACATGCAAAGGTTATGTTTTTTTTGACTAAAATTTTTAAATGGAATTTCTTGGTTTCCCCATCACTCTCCTTCCCTTAAATTTTATATAAACATATTGAAATGATAAAAAAAAGAGCCTGATAATAAATTAAAAAGGGTATGACTTTGTTAATTGATTTTGGAAAGCGAATTTTAAAAAAGAAGGGAAAAAAAAAACCCAAAATTTTTGTGATGCATCGTCTCCATTTGTTGATTGTTGACCCATAAAGGGCGAGTTTCCCGCATGGTTTCCATTAAGAAAGATATAAGTTTTGTTTCATTGCGGGGAAACCCAAATTTTCAAACGTTAAATGCTTGGCCCCCTTTGGGAACTCAGATAGCCGATTATTTTTTTTCTAATTTGCTAAAAAAAAAAAAAAGGGAAAATGTTTTTCGAAGAAAGTGGGAAAATAATTTTCCGAAAAAGAAACGGTGTTTAGGGGTTTTTTTCATCGCACTTGTGTCCCCCAATAATAGGCACTTTCGTCGGGCAAAATGGGAAAAAATACCGGAATGTCCCAAATGACCGACGGGCATTCGCATTGACTGCAAAGAAGTCACTTGTGCTTTTTTTCAGACTGATAAATGATGTATGTATTTGTTTTTGACGAAGGGATTGTTTATCTATGTATCAATATCATTTATGCATAAAAAAAAAAGAAAGTTTTTAAAATAAAAAATTTAAATTTTCAAAAAGTCGGTTTCATTTAGTTCCTAAATCGAAATAACATACTTTTTAATAAGGAAAAATTTTATATTAAGTTCACCCGTATGACAAAATGGGTGGAATGGGTTTTTTTCCTACGGTCGACGGGGATTTTGGGGGATTTGATAAAAATTTTAAATTTTCCAGATTATACGCCGAACCCCAGGACTTGAATTTGCCGGGGTTTAAATGTTTAAAAAAAGTGACCCCCGGGGGGGGCCAATTCTAAACCCCCGGGGGCATAATTTGGACAAAATTTTTTTTAGAGATTAAATAGGCAATGCTACCGCCAAAATCTTAGCTCTAGGCCTTATTATTTTAAAAGAAGAAGATTTTTAAAGTTTTTCACTATTAAACCCATGAAAAAAAAAATGACCCCCCGGGGGGGGCCCCGTTTTGGGCCCCCCGGGTTTTTGATCGAACAACTTTTGTAGTTTTTCATAAGAAAATTTTACATACCAATTATTAAAGCTCTAGGCCTTACAGTTTTTCAGGAGAAGGGTTTTCTAAGAAATTTCATTTTAAAAATCTATTTTTAGCTCCTGTGACCTACTTTTTTTCACCCAATCAAAAAAAATTTGAACAAATTTGATAGAGGGTTTTTATAAGGGTGATTTTTGTGAAGTTTGGGAAAAAACCCCAGTTTGGGTTTTGGAGGTTTTTGGAGGGGAAGTCGTTTGAACACAAAGTTGACGACGGGGCGCACGCCCGGGCGCAAATGACGCACGGACGGGACGCACAGATGATAGACCACGGGGCAACGGGTTTATCAAAATGCCACCTTTAAAACTTTGTGCTCAGGTGAGCTAAAAAAAAAGGGCCCCAACTGAATAGAATCATGAAGGGAAAAAAAAAGGGTACACAGACAATTGGGCTGTATTGATTCCCACAACCCCCGCATTCCCTTTTTTTTACAGGTTTTCATATTTAAAAACGATAAACAAGAGGGCCAAAGATGGCCCCCGGGGCGTTCACCTGAGAAAACCCGGAAATTTGGGGAGGGAAAAAAAACAGCAAATATTTATGTTTTTGGGAAAATGGGGTAGGCCCCACCCAAACCCTAAATCGGGGTGACTCCTTTTGGGCAAGAACATACATATACGGGGAAAAAGGGCTTAAACCCCTTTTCGGGCCCTGTTTTTTCAACGAATCCAAAAAAGATTTTAAAAAAATTTTGGGAGAGGAAATACCCAAGGAAAAATTTTGGGCCAAGTAAATTTCAAATCCTGCCAGTTCTTTTGGGGAAAAAAATTTTTTGAAGGGTTTTACTTTTACTTTTTAAAGAAAACGGGGGCAGCCTCTTTCCCCGCCATGGGTTTTTAACAGATCTTGGGAAAAAAGTGACCCAAGGAACATCTTCCAAATTTAACCCTTTTAAAAACCACCAGTACTTTTGGCCCCAAAAAAGATCTTACAAAAAATTTTTACTTATTCATATAAGGAAAAAAGGGCCCCTGCCCCCCCGGGGAGCCATGGGTTTTTTAAAAGGATCAAAATTTTTTGAACAAACTTGGTAAAAGGTGGGCCTAAAGGGAAAATCTGTGCCAAATAATTTTTAAAACCCGCCCGAAATTTTTTGGCCCAAAAAGATTTTTTTAAAATTTGTACTTTAAATTTAATAAAAGGGGAACGGGCTCCACCCCATGGCATTTCCATGTTTTTCAACGAAATTTAAAATAATAGTGACCCAAGGAACATCGTTCCAAATAACTTTGAAATTTAGCCAGTACTTTCGGAGGAGAAGCTATTTTAAGTTTTTACTAAATGCTTATAAGGGAAAAAAAAGCTCCATCCTTTGGGGGGCCAAAAATTTTTTAAGGAAACAAAATAATTTTTAAAAAATTTTTGGGAGGAGGGGACCCAAAGGGAAAATCGGGGCCCAAAAAACTTAATAATAAATTTAAAAAACTTGAAAAGGGGTTTTTGGGGAAAAATTTTCAAAATTTTCATTGTTTTTTTTTTTCTATTGCCATGGCAACCAGGGGTTTTTGCATGGAATCAAATTTTTTTGAGCAAAATATGAAAGGGCTTTAAACCCAGGAAAAAATTTCCCGGAAGGTTTTAAAAAATTTGGGCCCAAATTTGGTTTTTTGGAGAAAATGTCGTTTTAAGTTAGATGTTGACACGGACGCTTGGGCCTTCATCGGTCAAAATTTTGCTCACCTTTAGCACATTGTGGGGACCCGGGTTTACTAACAAAACTTCCCTTACTTATTTCCCCCCCTCCTTTTTATAAATTTAAATACTTTATAATTCAAAACTCAATACAGAGGACAGGAAAAAGTGCAATGGGGCCAAACCGGGCAAAATGAAGAAGAAGTAGGGCAAGACCCTTTTGTAAGTAAACAAAAAAATTAAAAAACATTCCCTTTCTGACTAACAATCTTCAAAAATGAAAATTTTACTGGGGAAAATATTTAAAAAACACTATTTGAAACCCCCAAAGAATTACACAGAAAAAAATTAGTCATTTAAAAAATATTACTATCACAACTTTCTTTTGACTGCAATACCAATTTTTCACTGTGCAAACAGAAGTTTTAACCCATTTAATTTTGGGCCCTCCCAATTTAAATACAGAAATTTTAAAAACAGTAATGTATATACAGTACTGAATACTGGGCTTTTTCCTTTTGCATACATGTGTCCCCTTTGACTTTTAACACAACTATAAAAGTTTTTTTTTCAGGGTGACTAACCCCTTTTTTTTATGACTTGGGTGATAAAATTTTAGCAAAACAAAAGAACCCGTACATGAAACAAGATTTTTAAATTTTCGTGTGTTTGTGTAGGGTAAGAGCTAAATTTTTGTACAAGCAAACAGTGGAGATCCCGATCTGGTACATCCTACCCGTCTCCCTACTTTTTCAATCAAAAGGAGTTGTATGAGGTAAAGGGTTTAAAAAAATTTAAGGGAAGTGACCCAAACCCCTTCTGCTGCATTTAAATTCCCTTTTAAAAAAAAGTTTTCCCAAAATACATAAAAGGCAAATTAGCCCCGCCCCCGGTGGCCATGTTTTTTTTCAGATCAAAAAAAAATTTTTTGGGAATTTTTGGGGAGAGGTTTTGCCCAAAGGGAAAATCTGTTTTTAAAACATTTTTAAATCTGGCTAGTTGTTTTGAAGGGATTTTTTTAAAAATTTTTTAAAAATTTTTTTTTTTTCCATTGAAATGGCAACCAAAAGGGTTTTAAATGGATCAAGTTTATTTTACCAAATTTTTGTGATGGTTCCCCCAAAGGGTCATCCCCCGCCAAGTTTAATCAAATTCTGTTCAGCGTTTAAAAGAAGATGTCATTTAAAGGGTTTCCCCTATATATATATTTATTTTTTATATATATATATAAAAATTTTATTTTATATTTATATATATATATTAATTTGGCAAATTAGCCCCGCCCCTGGCGGGGCCCTGCTTTTTTTAAAATCGGAATAATTTTAGCAATTTTTGATAGAGGTTTTTTCCCCAAAGGGAAAATTTGAACTTTTAAAAATTTTGAAATCTGGCCCGGGATTTTGAAGGAATGATTTTTTAAATTTTTTTTTAAAATTTTTCCATTGCCATGGCAACCCAAATTCTACATGGAACAATTTTTATTTTTGCCACTTTTATGAAAGGTAACACAAGGGGTCATCTCTGCCCAAATTTTTCAAATTTGTTTCCCGTGGTTTCAGAGGGATGTCGTTTAAAAGGGTTTTTTACTATTAAAAATAAAAAAAGGCCCAAAAATTTGCCCGCCCCTGGGGGCCATGTTTTTTTTTTTCTGATTGGGTTAATTTTACAATCTTTGGTTTGATTTGTTACCCCAGGAAAAATCTGTACCAAAACATTTTGAAATCTGGCCCGGGGAGTTTTGAAGAGAAGATTTTTTTAATTATCATAATTTTTTTCTTTTTAATTTTCCTTTGGGAACCAGAGTTCACATGGATCAAGTTTATTTTTGAAACTTTTGTAAAGAGTCCCCCCCCAAGGGTCCCTCCTTGCCAATTTAATCAAATTCTGTCCCTGGTTTCAGAATGATGTCGTATTAAGCAATGGGGTTTGGGCGGAAAAGGATGCGAGTGATCCTAATAGCTGCTGCGCTGCTGCTGTATTGTGTTTTAAACCCCGCTGCGACAGTAAATTTTAATTTATTTTAGCGACGTCCCGTAATTTCGGGGGGGGGGGGGGCACAGGGGGAAAACCCGCCCCCTCCCCCCGCGGCTTGGTCAAAATTTTTAGGCTATATTTCGACCAAATTTTTTTTAATTTGGGGTTTAATTTTTTTGCTCGTAGTGGGAAAACCCGATTGTTGCCCCTTGTTTTTCACTCGAACCCGTCACCCAAACCCCCCGCTTTTTCCCAAAACCGCCACTGATTTGAGCATCCCTGTAGGGAACATTTTCATATTGACTGTGACTGCTTTTAAAAACCGAATCAGTCAGAAACCCTTTAGCTTTTTAGAGTATATAACAATTAAGTGCCCGAATGTCACAGTTTTAAATTTAAGCCGAAGGTTCTTTAAATGTTTTACTGGGTAGTCTTTTTTTTTTTTTAAAAAAAATCAACACCCTTTTTACTTACATTAAAAATAAAAATATTTCTTTTCCCCCTACAAATTTTTTTGTTTTACATGGTATGTTTTTTAAAAAGAAAAAAGCAAAAACTTTAAATAACAAATGCCCAAGGGAAAAGTTTAAAACAATGTTGTTTTAAAACTAATAAAATAAACCCGATAAAAGCTGTTTTGTTTTTTTAAAAAGAGGACAAAACTTCATTACTGCCCTTTTGCTAGGAAAAATAAGCCTTATAAATTAATTTTTTTTCTGTATGATATTTTTTCCCTTTTTCCTTTTGTTTATTTTTTTTTCATGAAAATTGAAATTTTAATATCACTAAGTTTTTAGCTGGGTTCAAACACGCAAACAGCTTTTTAGTGTGCCCGGGATTTAAAAAATTGTTGGTTGCCCATAGAAAACCAAAAGTGTTTTTTTTGGGAAAAAACTTAAAGTAAAAATTAAAAAAACCCAAGGGAATATTGTTATATCGCTCAAGGCTTAATTTCCCCTTTCCTTCAAGTTTCAGTATATATATTTTTCTTACTTTAAAGGGGGTTACACCTAATGGCCAAATGAAAAAATTTAAAAAAAAAAAATTTTTTTGAAAGCCTAAAATTTCCCCTATGCCAAAAAAAAATTTACTGTCCTTTTTTTTTTTTTTTTTTCTAAAAGGGATCATTTTAAAAATAAAATATAAGAAAAAATTTTTTCCACTGATTATAAACAAATAATGGCTTTGGCAAACAAGCCTGGTTGGGTTTTCCCCTAAAAGTACTTGAAAAAATGTAAACATGAATTTAAAAAAATTTCCATACCAAACCCATCTTAAAACACTGGTTTATTTTTTTTTTTTTTTTTTTTTATTTTTTTATTATTATATTTTTATATATATAATATATATATTTATTTAAAAATTTTAAAAAAAAATATATATATAAAATACCCGGGATTCAAAATACGCCCCATTCGCATAACTCTTAACCAAAAACTGAGAGCATATTTTAAAACTTACCTTTAATTTTCCCATTTTGGTTGGTCTTTATATATTAAAAGACTTTTAATTTTTTTTTTTTTTATCCTTCAATATACCCGGTACCATATTTGTTATTAAATTTTGCATTTTAAATTTATCCAATAAATACCATACAAATTACAAAAAAAATAAAATATTTCTTTTTTAAACCTTTAACTGGGGGGTGATACAGATTCTTGGGGAAAAGTTTTTTAGGAATTTTCCTGATTTTTTTGATTTTCAGATACTTCTTTTTCTATACAAGGGGCCCTGATGGCCCTTTAATTTTTCTCACCTGAATTTTAAAAAAAGGAACTTTTTAGATTTTTCACACTGACCACTTTTTTACCCCACCCGGGCCCAAATTTTGAACTTTCCCCGAATTTTTTTTTTTTTGGGAAAGACCTTCCCACCAAGTTTCATGAAGATATGGTCAAAAAAGTTACCTCTAGAGTGTTAACAAGGTTTTTCTAAAATTTGACCTCATGACCTACTTTTTGACCACACATAACCAAAATTCGAACCTGTCCAAGATTTTATGGACATAAACATTCAGACCAAGTTTCATTAAGATTGAGCAAAAAATGTGGCATCGAGAGTGTTAACAATGCTTTTCTTAGGTTTGACCTCACGACCTACTTTTTGATCCTACATGACCCAAATTTGAACTGGTCCAAGACTTTATGGAAACAAACATTCTGACCAAGTTTCATGAAGACTGGGCTAAAAATGTGGGCTCTAGAGTATTAACAAGGCTTTTATAAGATTTGATCTTGTGACCTACTTTTTGACCCCACATGACCCAATTTCAAAGTTGTCCAAGATATTATAGAGAGAAATATTCTGACCAAGTCTCATGATGATTGGGCCAAAAATGTGGCCTCTAGACTGTTAACAAGCCAAATTGTTGACGAAGCAGGACGCAAAATCTGAATGTGATGTGACTGCTAGGGGGGTCCGGGGGCATGCTCCCCCGAAAGAAAAAAAGTTTTAGTGTTACAGAGATGCATTCTGAAGGGTATCTAGGGATAAAAGTGAAGTTTTTTTTTTTAAGCTTGAACACTATATATCTAACGCCTAGGTCTCACTGGAGAAAAATCATCGGCGATGTGGAAATACACAATTTTTCTCTTGATGGCATCAGATGTTTGAGCCAAAAAGACGGAGGAGTCCATGAGAAGCTTCAGGATTAGTCCATTGAAATGTTCACTGATGTTTCGGCTATGGTACGAATGGCCTTGTATTATCGGGGATGGGGAGATGGCTCCGATGATCAGGAAAAGGTGCCCCGGAGCTTCACTGAATTAGAAACATCATCGGTGGAATATCCCCTGATTAGGGGATGTATCGTTTATAGAACCATCATAGATGCCTCGGGGAATATTATGGAGATTATGAGAATTTGGTGATGGAATTTAAAAGACAAAATCAAGAGTAGACTTTTGGGGGTTATGAGGACCCCCCAAGCATGTCCCAGGGCTTTTAGACCATCTCAGTCTAAGGTTGCCCAAAAAAAGCAACAAATTTTAGAGTGCACTTGGCCAAATTTTTTCGCGAATATTCTGAGATTCTATCACAAGATCTGGAATGTGTCACAGAAAAGTCGCTGAACATTCAAGATTAGGGATTCCTTGGGGGGAAATAAATATTTTGCGGAAGCTCTGTGAGCTTCGGGGAAGCTATGCGTATGTTTTCCCGGGCCTGTTTTCCCCGATAAAATTTCAAGAACATATCAGGGAAAAATTTCAATGAAAGCAATGAAGTACCCCCGGGGGCCCCCCAAATGACTCCAAATGGCTCGCAACGCTTTCGAAGCTTCCGCGGGACACAGGGGAACCTGTTCCCGGGCCCCCTCCCGTGTCTGATCAATTTCCTCAGGTGTACATCCCCGAGGCAAAAAAATTCAAGGGGGACTGAGCCTTAGGCGAATAATTTTATATTTTACCTGCAAAAAACCATTTTTTTGAATATCTCTGACTACAGTTGCATTAAAAAAAAAAAAGACCCCGAGGGCTCTAATCCGCTCACTTGAGTAAAGATAAAATTTTCCCACCATAAAGTTACAAAAGATGGTTAAAGTTCAAGGTAACAATGCTGCATGCCAATATCAAAGCTTCCCGGGCCCTATGATTTCAGAGAAGAAAATTTTGTAGATTTTTTCCTTTATTAGCCTATGCTGAGAAAGAAACCCTGGCGGGGCCATTTTTACCCCAGGGCCATTATTTGAACAAACTTGGTAGATATCATTAGACAATGCTACATGCCAAATATCAAAGCTCCGGCCATAAGGTTCCAGAGAGAAAGTTTTTCTAGATATATTCCTATATTAGCCTATGTTAAAGAAAATGACCCAAGGGCGGGGCCAATTTTGACCCCAGGGCCATTATTTGTACAAACTTGGTAGGATCCACTAGACAATGCTACATGCCAAAAATCTGAGCTCTAGGCCATATTGTTCCAGAGAAAAAGATTTTTCTTGATTTGTTCCAATATTAGCCCATGTTAAAGAAAGTGACCCCCGGGCGGGGCCAATTTTGACCCAAGGGCCATGATTTGAACAATCTTGGTAGAGATCCACTAGACAATGCTACATGCCAAATATATTAGCTCTAGGCCATACGGTTTCAGAGAAAAAGAAATTTTTTTAAGTTTTCCCTATATAAGGGCCCATGTAAAAAAGTGACCCGGGGCGGGGCCAATTTTGACCCCAGGGCCATGATTTGAAAAAACTTGGTAGAGATCCACTAGACAAAGCTTCAAGCCAAATATCTTAGCTCTAGGCCTACGGTTTCGGAGAAGAAGATTTTTCTTGATTTGTTCCAATATTAGCCTATGTTAAAGAAAGTGACCCCCAGAGCGGGGCCAATTTTGACCCCAGGAACCCTAATTTGAACAAACTTGGTAGAGATCCACTGACAATGCCACATGCCCCAAAAATCTAAGCTCTAGGCCATATGGTTCCAGGGGAGAAGATTTTTCTTGATTTGTTCCAATATTGCCTATGTTAAAGAAAGTGACCCCCCGGGGGGGGACAATTTTGACCCAGGGCCATGATTTGAACAATCTTGGTAGAGATCCACTAGACAATGCTTCATGCCAAAAGTCTTAGCTCTAGGCCATACGGTTTCGGAGAAGAAGATTTTTCTAAGTTTTCCCTATATAAGCCTATGTTAAATAAAGTGACCCCCGGGGCGGGGCCAATTTTGACCCAAGGGCAATGATTTGAACAAACTTGGTAGAGATCCACTAGACAAAGCTCATGCCAACTATCTTAGCTTAGGCCATACGGTTTCGGAGAAGAAGATTTTCTAAGTTTTCCCTATATAAGCCTATGTAAATAAAGTGACCCCAGGGCGGGGCCAATTTTGACCCCAGGGCCATAATTTGAAACAAAATTGGGAGGTACCATAAGATGATGCTACATACCAAATATCAAAGCTCTGTGTTTTTGGGTTTTAGAGAAGAAGATTTTTAAATATTGCAATTTCTTTGTCTATTTTTAGCTCCTGTGACCCAGTTATTCAACAGACTGGAACTATTTGAACAAAATTGAAAGAGGGTCACCCAAGGGGCATTTGTGTAAAGTTTTATTGAATCTGCCCCGTAGTTTAGGAGGAGAAGTCGTTTGTATTAAAAAGTTGACGACGCACGACGCACGACGGACGGCGGACCATCACAATAGCTCACCATGAGCACGTTGTGCTCAGGTGAGCTAAAAAAAAGGAATGACGGGAGTAGAGGGGTGATGTCAGACTAGGACACTTATTACTGAGGGGGATTTACTCAGTATTTAGGGATGGGTAAAAAAATATAGGTTTCTTGTGCATTTTCAATTGCAAAAATTGGAAACCCCCCCCCCCCCCAGACCCAAAAAGTGACTTGTGTACACTATCAATTAGTGAATGCTTTGAATAAAAGTTTTAGGACTCAACAGTTTTAAAAGACAGTTTTTTTTAAGTATGAGGGAAAAAATTACTTTAAACATACTTCGTCAAATATGTGGAAGGGAAATACTGGGTATATGCTGTATTAGGTTCAAACTGGAATCTTTACTGTCTAATTGTCGACCTGGAAGCAAACCTTGACACACAGACTTCTCAGATAAAACAAAACAAAAACAAAACAAGAGGGCCATGATGGGCCCCGGATCGCCACCTGGTATCATTAGGCTATGTAAAATCAAGTGACCCATGGGGGAGAGCCAATTTTGACCCCCGGGTCATGATTTTAACAAACTTGGTAGAGGTCTATTAGCCCATGGTTACATACCAAATTTATAAACTCCAGACCCTTTTGGTTTTTGAGAAGAAGATTTTTCTAGTTTTTTTTTCCAATTAAGTCTATGTAAATCAAGTGATCCCTGGAGCGGGGCCAATTTTGACCAGGGTTATATTTGAACAATCTTGGTAGAGAGTCATAAGATCATGCTACATATTAAAAATCAAAAGGCTAGGCCTTGTGGTTTCTGAGAAGAAGATTTTTCAAGTTCTTTCTATATTAGCCTATGTAAAATCAGGTGACCCCTTGGTGGGGCCAAATTTGATCCCAGGGCCATGATTTGAACAAACTTGGTAGAGATCCACTAGACAATGCTACACACCAAATATCTTAACTCTATGCCTTGTGGTCTCTGAGAAGAAGTTTTTTTTCCTATATCAGCCTATGATAAATCAAGTGACCCCTGGGGCGGGGCCAATTTTGACCCCAGGGTCATAATTTGAACAATCTTGGTAGAGAGTCATAAGCCCATGCTACATACCAAATATCTAAACTCCAGGCCTGTGGTTTTTTGAGAAGAAATTTTCAAGTTTTTTTCTATATTTTGCCTATGTAAAATCAGTTGACTCCATCTTAGGGCCAAATTTGACCCCAGGGCCTGATTTGAACAAACTTGGTAGAGATCTACTAGACAATGCTACACACCAAAAATCTTAACCCCATGCCTTGTGGTTTCGGGAAAGAAGATTTTTCCAGTTTTTTTCCTTTATTAGCCTTGTTAAAACAAGTGACCCCTGGGGGCGGGGACCAATTTTGCCCCCAGGGTCATAATTTGAACAATCTTGGTAGGAGTCATAAGATCATGCTACATACTAAATTTTAAACTCCATGCCTTGTGGTTTCGGAGAAGAAGATTTTTCTAAGTTTTCCCTATATAAGCCTATGTTAAATAAAGTGACCCGGGGCGGGCCAATTTTGACCCAAGGGCAATGATTTGAACAAACTTGGTAGAGATCCACTAGACAATGCTTCATCCCAACTATCTTAGCTCTAGGCCATACGGTTTCGGAGAAGAAGATTTTTTCTAAGTTTTCCCTATAAAGCCTATGTAAATAAAGTGACCCCCAGGGCGGGGCCAATTTTGACCCAGGGCCATAATTTAAACAAATTGGGTAGAGTACCATAAGATGATGCTACATACCAAATATCAAAGCTCTGTGCTTTTTGGTTTCAGAGAAGAAGATTTTTAAATATTGCAATTTCTTTGTCTATTTTAGCCCCTGTGACCTATTTATTCAACAGACTGGAACTATTTGAACAAACTTGAAAGAGGGTCACCCAAGGGTCATTTGTGTAAAGTTTTATTGGGAAATCTGCCCAGTCGTTTAGGAGGAGAAGTCGTTTGTATTAAAAAGTTGACGACGCACGACGCACGACGGACGGCGGACCATCACAATAGCTCACCATGAGCACGTTGTGCTCGGTGAGCTAAAAAAGGAATGACGGTATAGAGGGGGTGATGTCAGACTAGGACACTTATATTACTGAAAGGGCATTTACTCCAGTATTTAGGGATAGGGTAAAAAAATATAGGTTTCTTGTGCATTTTCAATTTCAAACTTGGAAACCCCCCCCCCCCAGACCCCAAAAAGTGACTTGTGTACACTATCAATTAGTGAATGCTTTGAATAAAAGTTTTTGACTCAACAGTGTAAAAGCCCGTTTTGTTTAAGTATGAGGGAAAAAATTACTTTAAACATACTTCGTCAAATATGTGGAAGGGAATATGGGTTTTATGCTGTATTTTGGTTCAAACTTGGTAATCTTTACTGTCTAATTGTCGACCTGGAAGCAGCCTTGACACACAGACTTCTCAGATAAAACAAAAACAAAAAACAAAAAAAGAGGGCCATGATTTGGGCCCCGGATCGCTCACTGGTATCATTGGCTATGTAAAATCAAGTGACCCCTGGGGCAGAGCCAATTTGACCCCAGGTCATGATTTGAACAAACTTGGTAGAGGTCTATTAGCCCATGGGTTTCATACCCAAATTTATAAAATCCAGACCTTGTGGTTTTGAGAAGAAGATTTTTTTAGTTTTTTTTTCCAATATAAGTCTATGGGAAAATCAAGTGATCCCTGGAGCGGGGCCAATTTTGACCCCAGGGTCATAATTTGAAAATCTTGGTAGAGAGTCATAAAATCATGCTACATATTAAAAATCAAAGGCTAGGCCTTGTGGTTTTTTGAGAAGAAGATTTTTTTAAGTTCTTTCTATATTAGCCTATGTAAAATCAGGTGACCCCTTGGTGGGGCCAAATTTGATCCCAGGGCCATGATTTGAACAAACTTGGTAGAGATCCACTAGACAATGCTACACACCAAATACTTTAACTCTTGCCTTGTGGTCTCTGAGAAGAAGTTTTTTTTCCTATATCAGCCTATGATTTAAAACAAGTGACCCCCGGGGGGGGGCCAATTTTGACCCAGGGTTTATTTGAACAATCTTTGGGAGAGAGTCATAAACCCTGCTACATACCAAATATCTAAAAATCCCGGCCTTGTGGTTTCTGAGAAGAAGATTTTTCAAGGGTTTTTTTCTATATTAGCCCATGTAAAATCAGTTGAAATCCATCTTAGGGCCAAATTTGACCCAGGGCCATGATTTGAACAAACTTGGTAGAGATCTACTAGACAATGCTACACACCAATATCTTAACTCCATGCCTTGTGGTTTCTGAGAAGAAGATTTTTTCCAGTTTTTTTCCTATATTAGCCTATGTTAAAACAAGTGACCCTGGGGCGGGACCAATTTTGACCCCAGGGTATAATTTGAACAATCTTGGTAGAGAGTCATAAGATCATGCTACATACCAAATATTAAACTCCATGCTTGTGGTTTCTGAGAAGAGATTTTTCAAGTTTTTCCTATATTAACCTATGTTAAATCATGTGACCCCTGGGGCGGGGCCAATTTTGACCCCCCGGGGGCTAATTTGAACAATCTTGGTAGAGAGTCATAAAGGGAAAATGCTACATACCAAAAATCAAAAGGGGAGGCCTTGTGGTTTCGGAGAAGAAGATTTTTTCATGTTTTTTTCCTATATTATCCTATGTTAAATCAAGTGACCCCCGGGGCGGGCCAATTTTGATCCCAGGGTCATAATTTGTACAATCTTGGTAGAGAGTAATAGATCATGCTACATACCACAAGAGGGCCATGATGGCCCTGAAACGCTCCCTGATACCATTGCTCAACTGATTAAAAGGTTTTTAAACAAACAAGAATTCTGATATAACTCAATCTTAAACATTTTAGCCCTGACAATACTACACACCAAATATATAAGCACGGGGCCCTTATGTTTCAGAGGAGAAGACTTAGTGCGGGGTCATTTATCTCCAAAGGTCAACCATTTTGAAAAACTTGATAAAGAACCATTAGATGATACTACATACCAACCAGAGCCCGAGGGCTCAATCCGCTCACCTGAGTAAAGATAAAATGTCCCACCATAAAGTTACAAAAGAAGGTTAAAGATCAAGGTAACAATGCTGCATGCCAAAAATCAAAGCTTCCGGCCATATGATTTCAGAGAAGAAAATTTTGTAGATTTTTTCCCTTTTTTAGCCTATGCTGAAGAAAGAAACCCCTGGCGGGGGCCCCAATTTTTTACCCCGGGCCATTATTTGAACAAACTTGGTAGAGACCCCATTAGAAAATTTGTACATCCCAAAATATAAAAGCCCCCGGCCAAAAAGGTTTCCAGAAAAAAAAAATTTTTTTAAAAAAATTTTCCCTATATAAGCCTATGTTAAAAAAAAAGAAACCCCCCAGGGGGGGGCCCCTTTTTTGGCCCAAAGGGCCCATTATTTGCCCAAACGGGTTTGGTCCACTCCCCCAATGCCCCTGCCAAAACTAAGTTTGGGCCATTTTTTTTCCCGGGAAGAAGATTTTTTTTGATTTTTTCCCAAATTATTAGCCTTTTGTTAAAAAAGGGCACCCCCAGGGCGGGGAAAATTTTTAAACCCCGGGGCCCATAAATTTAAAACAATTTTGGGTACAGACCCACTGGCATGCTTTTTACCAAAATCTTGCTTACGCAATCCTTTTTTCGGAGAAAAAGTTTTTTCCTAATTTTTCCCCTATAAAAGGCCTATTTTTAAAATAAGGGGCCCCCGGGGCGGGGCCAATTTTGCCCCCGGGCCCCATGATTTGAACAAATTTGGTAGAGACCCAACTAGACAATGCTTAAAAGCCAAATACTTAGCTCTGGCAAAAGGGTTCGGAGGGGTTTTTTTTCTTGATTTTTTTTCCAAATTATTCCCCTATTTTAAAGAAAGTGCCCCCCAGGGGGGGGCCCAAAATTTTGGGACCCAGGCCAAAATTTTAAAAAAAACCTTGGTAGGGGCCACTGCCCCTGCCCCACCCCAAATATTTTTAAGCTTAGGAAATTGGTTCAGGGAAGAAGTTTTTTTTTGGGATTTTTTTCCAAATTACCCTATTTTAAAAAGAAAGTGCCCCCAGGGGGGGGCCCAATTTTTGGACCCCAGGGCTATGATTTAAACCCAATCTTGGTAGAGATCCATAGAAAATGCTTCTACCAAATATCTTAGTCTAGGCCATTACGGTTTCGGAGAAGAAGATTTTTCAAAGTTTTCCCTATATAAGCCTAGTTAAATAAAGTGACCCGGGGCGGGGCCCAATTTTTTGGCCCCAACCCCCCCTTGTTTTGAAACAATTTTGGGTAGAGTTTCCATTTGAAAATTTGCTTCATGCCAATTATCTTAGTTTAGGCCTAGGGTTTCGGAAAAAGGAAGTTTTTTCTAATTTTTCCCTATAAAAAGCCTATTTTAAAATTAAAGTGCCCCCGGGGGGGGGGCCTTTTTTGGGCCCCCAGTGCCATGATTTGAAAAAATTTGGGTTTAGAGACCCACTAGAAAATTGCTTCATGCCAAAATCTTAGCTCAAACCCATACATTTTGGGGAAAAAGAAGATTTTTCTTGTTTTTGTTCCAATATTACCCTTTTGGGTTAAAGAAAGTGCCCCCCAGGGGGGGGCCCAAATTTTTGGACCCAGGGCCATAATTTGAACAAATTTGGGTAGAGACCCCACTAGACAAGCTTCATGCCAAATATCTTAGCTCTGGGGCCATACGGTTTCGGGGGAAAAAGGGATTTTTCAAATTTTTCCCTATATAAGCCTAGGGTTAAAAAAAAAGGGGAACCCCGGGGGGGGCCCAAATTTTTTGCCCCGGGCCCAGATTTGAACAATTTTGGGTAGAGATCCACTGGGAAATGTTTTTTTTAAAAATTTATTTTTGGGCCCCTGGGGCCCATACGGTTTCGGGGGAAAAAGATTTTTTTTAATTTTTTCCCTTTATAAGCCTATTTTAAAATTTTAAGTGCCCCCCGGGGCGGGGCCAATTTTGCCCCCAGTGCCATGTTTTGGGAACAAACTTGGTAGAGATCCATTTAGAAAATCCCTTCTCCCAAAAATATCTTAGCTCAAAAGCCATCGGTTTGGGGAAAAGAAATTTTTTGATTTTTTCCAATTTTACCCTATTTTTAAAGAAAGGACCCCGGGGCGGGGCCAATTTTGCCCCGGGGCCAAAATTTTTAAACCCAAACTTGGTAGAGATCCACAGACAATGCTTCATCCCAAAAATATCTTAGTCTAGGCCATACGGTTTGGGGAAAAAAAAAGATTTTTCAAAGGGTTTTCCCCTATATAAGCCTAGGGTTAAATAAAGTGCCCCCCGGGGGCCCCGGGGCCCAAATTTTTTGCCCCCGGGCCAGGGAATTTGAACAAACTTGGTAGAGATTCACTAGAAAATGCTTCACCCAAATATCTTGCTCTAGGCCTTTAGGTTTCGGAGAAGAAGATTTTGTAAGTTTTCCCTATAAAAGGGCCTATGTAAAAAAAGTGCCCCCCAGGGGGGGGGCCCAATTTTTGCCCCGGGGCCCCTAATTTGAAAAAATTGGTAGATTTCCATATGATGATGTCTTTCCCCCAAATATCAAGCTCTGTGCCTTTTGGTTTAAGAGAAGAAGTTTTTTAAAATATTGCAATTTTTTGTCTTTTTTTGCCCCTGTGCCTGGGTTATTCAAAGGCGGGAAAAACCTTTTGAACAAAAAAAAAGAGGGTAAACCCAAGGGTCATTTGTTTAAAGTTTTATTAAAATTTCGGGCCCGTAGTTTAGGAGGAGAAGTCGTTTTTTATTAAAAAGTGACGAGCCCGCCCGGACCCCGGGGCCGGCGGCCCAAATCCAATAGAAACCATGGACGTTGTGCTAAAGGTGAGCTAAAAATCTAACCCATAGGCCTTATGGTTTATAGAAAAAGATTTTTAAAGATTTTCCTATTAACTCTTGTTAAACAATTTTTTGCCCCCTATTGCGGGGGCATTTTTTAAATGGGGTCATGATTTGAACAATTTTTGGTTTATAAACCATTAATGATGTAATACCAAATATTAATCCTGGCCTTATGGATTCATAGAAAAATTTTTTTTAAAACTTTTTCCAATTAACTCTATGTAAAACAATGACCCAGGGTTTGCGGGGCATTTATCACCATGGGTCAGGGATTTGTAAAATTTTGGGTAATAAACCTTTAGTGTGCTACATTTAAAAATATCAAAGTTCTAGGCCTAAAGGATTCTTTAGAAAAAGGATTTTTAATTTTTTCCCTATATAAATCTTATTTTAAAACAAGTGCCCCTGGTGCAGGGGCATTTTTTCCCCATAGGGCTATGATTTAAAACAATCTTGGTAATAAACCCATAAGATGTGCTACATCCCAAAAATATTTAATCTCTGGCCTTAGGGTTTCATAGAAAAAGTTTTTAAAGGGTTTTTCCATTTAATTTATGTAAAAAAAGTGCCCCCATGGTGCGGGGGCTTTTTATCACCATGGGGTTCAGGGAATTTTTTTACAATTTTGGGAAGAACCAAAAGATGATGCACATCCCAAAACCATCTAACCCTTAGGCCTTTGGTTTTCATAGAAAAAGTTTTTTTAAAGATTTTCCTATAAAAATCTATGTAAAAAAATTGGCCCCTGGGGGGGGGGCCCTTTTATCACCATGGGGCCCTATGTTTTGAAAAATTTTGGGTTTAAGGGGGGGGGAACCAATAAATGATGCTACTTCCCAAAAATTTTCTAAGTCTGGGGCCTAAGGGGTTTCACGGGAAGTGTTTTTTTAAAAGATTTTTCAATTAACTCAAAGAAAAACAAGTGACCCCTGGTGGGGGGGCTTTTTTTCACTGTAGGGCTATGTTTTGTACATTTTGGAAATGGCCTTTAAGATGATGCTAATACCAATATCAAAGCCCCTGGCCTTGCAGTTTTGCAGAAAAATTTTTTAAAATTTTTGCTTTTTTTTAAATTCTATTTTTTAGCCCCTGTGCCAAATTTTTTTTAACCCCAATTAAATTTAAATTTGTAAAAAACTCGGCCCCTAAGGATGTTTCCTGTAAAAGTTTGGTAAAAACCCCTTTCAGCGGTTATGAGGAGATGTTGTTTAAAGTAAATTGTTGACGACGGCCCGCCGCACGCACGCAGAAGGGGAAAACAGACAACGGAAAAAAGGCGATCACAAAGTCACCATGAGCACGTTGTGCTCAGGTGAGCTAAAAAAAAAGGCTGGCCTTTGGGTTTCGGAGAAGAAGTTTTTTTAAATTATTTTTAAAAAATTATTTTTTTAGCCCCTGTGACTAGTTTTTTTGCCCAATCAAAATAATTTTAACAACGGGGGAAAAGGGGCCTCATAATGAACTTTCCTGTAATTTTTTATTTTATCCTTGAGTAGTTAAGAAGGAGTGTTTTTTAAAAAAAAATTTTGTTGACAAAGGGGAAACGACGCAGGGAGGGAAAGACGGAAAAAAGGCGTTCAAAAAAGCTAAACCATGCCTTTGAGCACGTTGTGCTCAGGGGAGCAAAAAATAAGGCACATTTTTTAGGTTCGGGACGGTTGCAGAAGGTTTGGCCCCATTCTCCGGGGCCGTTTTTTTTTATTTTTTTTTGCTAAATGTTAAATCAGGACAAACTATATTCAGTTTATAAAAGATGTTGATATTTAATACAAAAACTTTAATATCTGTTTTGTTTCACACATGAATTGTGTTTTTTAGTGTGCAAGTATTTTGTTTTCATCGATTATCAGTAACAAAAGTCAATGACTGATTTTCCTAGATTTTTATTTTAATTCATGGGATAATCTACATATTCATTGTCCCAAATATGGATTGTTAAAAAATTTTGGGGAGATTTTAAATTTTTTAAATTCTTTTTTTTTCTTATTTCTTTTTATAAATTAAAAATCACCCCGGGTCTTTTATATATTAAGAAGGGCCATTTAATACACATTCGTTTTTAGATTATTATATTTGTAAATATTTAAAAAAATGTAGTAAAGCTGATGGCATTTAGGGTTTCCAAACCCCTTTTTGATTTAAAATTTAATTGCATGGCCCATTGTAGGTATGCTTACTTTTCAGAATCCCAAAAAGGTTTTTTTGCCCTAATAAAATTTTTCCCAAAAGGGGGCCCTGGGTGGCCCTAAAACGCTCAACCCCGAGAAAAAATAGGTTTACCCCAAAGGGAAAATCGGGATCAATTTTTTTTTAAAAAACTGGCCATTTTTTGGAAGATGATTTTTTTAAAATTTTCATTTTTTTTTTCTTTTTTTTTGCCATGGCAACCGAGTTCTCTGGATCAAGTTTTTTTTAGCAAATTTTGTGAAGGGGGACCCCCAAAGGGTCATCCCCGCCAAGTTTAATCAAAATTTGTCCCGTTGGTTTTAGAGGGGATTTTGTTTTAAAAGTTTCTCTATATAAATATAAGGCAAAAAAAGCCCCCCCCTGGGCGGAAAAGTTTTTTTACGGTCGGAATAATTTTACAAATTTGGGAGAGGTTGACCCAAGAACTCTTTACCAATTTTTTTTTAAGGGTCGGCCAGTGTTTTGGAAAAAAGTTGATTTTTTTAAAAATTTTTATTTTTTTTTTTTTTTTGTTGCCCTGGCAACCAGAGTTTACATGGGTCAAGTTTATTTTAGCAAATTTTGTGAAGGGGTTTGGGCCCAAGGTCTCCCTGCCAAATTTAATCAAATTCTGTTTTGTGGTTTCGAGGAGATGTTGTTTAAAAGGGTTTTCCCCTTTTTACATATAAGGCAAAAAAAGCCCCCCCCCCGGAGGGCCCTGTTTTTACGGGTCGGAAAAAAATTTTTGAATTTGTTTGAGGTTTACCCAAGGGAACATCTGTACCAATTTTTTTTAAAATCTGGCCACAGTTTTGAAGAAGGTGATTTTTAAAATTTTCATTTTTTTTTGTTGGGCCCTGGAACCCGAGTTCCCCATGGAAACAAGTTTATTTTAGAATTTTGGGGGGGTTGACCAAGGGATCCCTGGGGTTTAATCAAAAATTTTGTCCTGTGGTTTCAAAAGGAGAGTTTTTTAAAGGGTTTTCCCCTTTTTACTTTTAAAGGGGAATAAGCCCCCCCTGGGGGCCCTGTTTTTTACGGGGTCGGAAAAATTTTTAAACCCAAATTTGGGAGAGGTTAACCCCAAAGGGAAATTCTGTACCCAATTTTTTTTGAAAATTGGCCCGTGGGTTTTTAAGGGGATGATTTTTAAAGTTTTCAAATTAATTTTTTTTTTGGTGCCCTGGAAAACCCGAGTTCTTCATGGGGTAACTTTATTTTAGCAAATTTTGTAGGCCCCACCTTTAAAGGGAAAATTCCTGCCAAATTTCATTAAATTTTTGTCCCGTGGTTTAAAAGGAAGATGCTGTTTAAAAGGTTTCTTATTTTACCCTATAAGGGAAAAAAGCCCGCCCGGGGGGCCATGTTTTTTTACAGGGTCAAATTTAAATTTTTGCAAAATTTGGTGGGTTGACCCAAGGAACATCTGTACCAAATTTTTTTGAAAACTGGCCGGGAGTTTTGAAAAAGGGGATGATTTTTTTTAAAATTTTCAAATTATTTTTTTTTTGTTGCCCTGGCAACCAGAGTTCTTCATGGATCCAAAATTTTTTTTAGCAACTTTGTGAGCCTCACTCAAGGAACATTCCTGCCAAGTTTTTATTAAATTTGTCCAGCGGGTTTTAGAGGAGATGTTGTTTAACGCAAAAAGTTGGGCGAGGACGACGACGGGCACACGACGCCGGACGCCCGGCGAAGGGCGTCACAAAAACCCCACCTTGAGCACTTTGGCTCAGGTGAGCTTTAAAAACCATTCCCCTTTTTAAACCCTTTTTTAGAAACGAAAAAAGGCAGTTTTTAAGCCCCACCCCCCGCTGGATCCTGGCCCAATGTTAGGCCCCTTGTAAACTCTTTTAATTTTTTTAACCCTTTCCTAATATTTCCCCAACCCCCCACAACCCTGGCCGTGGGCGGGACACAAAAAAAACTGAACTTTTACTGAAGGTGATTCTACCCCCCCCCAAACTTTGAACCCGGTGTTTTTACCTGGGCACATAAAAACGAATGTTCACACTAAAGGGTTTGGGCTTATAAGCAACCAAAAAAAAAAATTATCATAAAAATGTCAAAAACCCCCACCGGGAAATCTGTCATGGTAGGAAAACCGTTTCAAAAATTTGTGTGAGTGAAAGGGCTACATGTATGTAAGGTTTAAAATTAAAGGAGCAATGGGTTTAAAAGTTTTTGGCAATGCTTAAAAAATTTTGACAGGGGCTTTCAGATAGCCCGAGAGCACACATACAGACCACAAAAAGAAAAAAAAATTGCCCCCAAATCTGTGCCCGAGGAGAATAAAAAAAAGCCCGTCTAATTATGGTTCCATCCATATTTTTGTTTTCAAAAAAATGTCTTTTAAGGGAAATTTTCATTGTGGTTTTCTTTGGGACTGCACTTCCCCTCATCAAGATTCAATCTCATATGAAGTTTCATAACCTAGCTCTTTAGATTGGAGTTTGGTCCCGGGCAAAAAACAAAGATTAAAAAAGACAAAAGGGGAAAAACTCCTTTCAAAAACATGCAGAGTTATGGTTCTTGTGCAAATGCAAATTTCCCCTTTTTAAGATCAAATTTACTATGAAGTTTATCAAACCTTTGCTACTTTAGTATTGGAGTTATGGTCCGGACCCCAAAAACAAAAAAATTAAAAAAAGACAAAAGGGCCCTTTAACTCCCTTTTAAAATTTAAAGCAGGTTTTGGTTCCCTTGGGACCGCACCTCCTTCAAGAAAGGGCTATCTAAAAAATGGGTTTTTTTTACATTTGAAGTTTGATTCAACATAAAATACAGTAGTTTTGGGGAAATGCTCCGGACAAAATTTAAAGGGCAAAAATTAACAAAGGGGGAAAAAACTCCTTTTAAAAAAAAATGTGAGTTATGGGTTTTATGCACTGATTCCCCTCTTTAAAAATCAATTCATATGAAATTTCTTTAACCTAGTACTTTATTTTTGGAGTTATGGTCCCCGGGCAAAATCAAAAAATTAAAAATGGGGCCCAAAGGGGAAATTTAATCCTTTCAAAAATACATGCCCGAAATTTTGGTTCTTGTGCACTGCACTTCCCTAATTTAAGATTTAATCTCATATGAAGTTTTTTAAACAAACCCAGCTAAAATTTAGAAATTTGGGGTTATGGTCCGGACAAAAACAAAAAAATTAAAAATTTACAAAGGGCAAAAACTCCCTTTTAAAATACATGCGGGTTATTGGGTTTTAGGCATGCACCCCCTCTCATGAAGGTCTATTAAATTTGAGGTCTATTTTTCCCTATGAAGTTTTATCAACATAAGTACAAGGTTTGTTTTGGAAAAAATGCTCCGGGGCAAAATCAAAAGGGCAAAAATTAAAAAAAGGGGAAAAATCCTTTTAAAAAAAAATGTTTGAGTTATGGTTCTTAAGCAAATGCATTCCTTTTCATCAAGTTTAAAATTTCATTGAAGTTTATCAACCCAGTAATTTTGTATTTGGGGTTATGGCCGGACAAAATCAAAAGATTAAAAATGACAAAGGGCAATAACTCCTTTCAAAATACATGCAGAGTTATGGGTTTTTTATGCACTGCATTCCTCTCATCAAGGTCTATTACCTTGAGTTTCCCTCCAAAAATAGGTCAGTAGTTTTGGAGAAATGGGTCCCGACAAATATTTGTAGGGCCAACCCCCGGGGCCCCCGGCCGATGGGGCGGACCCACCGACCGGGCAGGGTGACTCCTTATAAAACCCCCCCCCCCCCCCCCCCCCCCCCCCCCCCCCCCAAAATTTTATCAACCTGTCAGCAGGTGGTAGCCCATTTTTTTAATTTCAAGATTTTAAAAAATTTACATGTAGAGAAAAGTGAATTAAAAATTTCATTTAGTAGGGTTTAGTCAAAGTAGTTTTTTTTTTTCTTTTTTTTTTTTCTTTTCCCTTTGGGGGGCAGTTTAAACTGTTTTGATGCAATTACATTTTAATGTTTCCCGCTTTGTTGTTGTTTTTAGCAGCTAATTTTATGTTAAATAAATTTTTTTGCTATTTTTAGTTGCATTTGTCTTTGATAGTTTATAGTTGTAACTGATACAAAAATTTGGTTTAAATTTCTCCAATTGTTTGAAACGCTCGGGGATGGAAGTATTTTTTTCTTTAAAAATAAACAAAATGCCCTTTTCACCCAGTCATGGAAGAGCAGATTCGGACTAACCCACACTTTTAAAAGCCGGGGGGGGGGGTCCCTAAGAAAATAGGAGGGGGTGGTGGCTGTTCAGGGGGTTTTGGGTGGTTTGTAAGGGGGGCCCCCCCTGGGGATTTCCCCTTTGAAAAAAACTACTATGATGTGATCAGGGGTTTTATAGATAGAAAGATGCATGGGCCAGGGAAGCGGGGGGGGGGGGGGGGGGGGGGGGGGGGCAAAAACCCCCTTCGGGACCCCGCTGGATCTTGGGGGCCCATGTTTTCCCCCGTAAAAATTCTTAATTTTTTTTTCCTAATCATCCCAAATCACCACAAACCCCGGCAGTGGGTCCCCCTGGTGACGGGACCAAAAAAAAAAAACTACAGGGGGGCAAGTCAGTGGAAAAAGGGTTTTCCCAAAAGCACCACGAAAAATTTTCCCGTGGGGGGTTTGGGGGAGAGACTGCTGTGCTGAAGGGTCTTACACAGGGGGATGTTTCACTGCAGTGTGGCTTTCATGGGCATGAGATATTCCCCCAGCTGCCCATCAGTTTCGATTGTTGTTCATTGTGCATGAAATTTTTTCTTGCACTTTTGCACTTTAAAACCCGACAACAAGCTTTTCCCAAAGAAAAAATTCCTATCGGTTTGGGAAAAAAAGTTTTGCATGTTTTTTATTTTTACAAAAACCCCCTCAAAAAAATCCTTAGTAGTTTCCCGGGGCTTCATATTTATTTAAAAATTAAAATGGATCTTGACTCTAGGTGGAGGGTTTTAAAAACCCCCAACCTCAAGAGCCCGAAACTATGTACTCTAACACTGGATATGACTCCCCCCCACACCGACACACCTAAAATTTAGGTACACAATTTTCTTTTGCTTTATTTAAACTGAAAAAATAGGGCCCACCATGATTTAAGTTACAAAAAAAATTAGAACCCCTTTTGCAAAATGTGGCTTTAAAAAAGGGGGTGCATTGTTAAATTTTTTTATGTAAAAAAAAATTCGGAAGGGGCAAGCAGCAGGGGAAATCCTGTGTGGGTTAGGGTACAAAATGCCCGAAAAATGGGTTTTCAGTAAATGAGTTTATTATGCCAAAAAATCTGATTGTTTTTAAAATGTTGGTTAATAAAATTTTAATTTTTATGGTATTATGTCAAACAGTATTTATGGTGTAAATTTTTTAGAGGGGGTGACTATATTTATCAAGCCCCTGTCCCCGAGTTATGGGGCCTTGTGTTTTGACACTTCCTCTCGTTTAATGTCTGTCCCTAGCTGAAATTTTGTTTCAAAACCTAAATGGAAAAGGAGTTATTTGCCGTTTTGAAAATTTTGAAAAGGGCGGGAAAACTCCAAAAATTCTGAAAACCGGGGCTTAAACCCTTGTGCGGGCACTTTTTCTCAATAAAAATCTTTCCAGAAAAGAAAATTTTTAAAACCAACAAAAATGAGTCAATTTTGGGGTTATCTTTTTTGGGCACAAAATTGTATAAAAGGGGAAAAAACTCTAACAAGAAACCTTTGGGAAATGGATTTTGTCTTTGTACTACCCCTTTTTCGTCCAAATTTTCGTCCATAATTTCTTTCCCCCCTATGGGAAATTTTAAGATTATATAAACTTACAGTGCATCAGGGTTTGATCCAGATAAAACCCTTTAAATTTAATATGAATTAAAAAAAGGGAATATGATTTGCAGAATTAAATTTTTTTTGTCCGTAATTCTCCTTTTTTTGAGGTTATCCACCTTTGGGGTTTTAAAGGGTTTTATGTCTCATAGTTTCATGAGGTATAGCGCTCCCAACAAAAAATAAGTATGGGAAAATTTTTAAAAAAGGGCAGTAACTCAAAAAAAATTTGATGCAGAGTTTATGGTTCTTATGCTTTTTTCCCTTTATGAGGTCTATCCATTTTTAAAGGTTTTTAAATTTAGGCCTTTTAAAACTCTAGTCAAAAAATGGGAATTGGAAAAATTTTCCCAAAAGGGGAATTTTAATTTAAAAAAATGATGTGCAGAGTTACGGTTTTTTGTGCCTGACACTTTTTCCCCAAAAAAAAATTAATGCTTTAATACTTTGTGAGTTATGCGCCCGACAAAAAGTGTGACAGACAGAAGACCGAAGACAGAAAACTTGACAAAAACAATATGCTCTCCCAAAAAATATTGGGGGGGGACATTTTTCCCCGCGTGGTTTAGTATTTTTTACTTTAAACCAGCGTATTTATATATTAAATTTGTGAACTTCAGAAAATATTTTTAAACTTTTTTTATCACGTTTGAAAGATAAAAAAAACTGTTTTAAAAATTGGCCCTAATTTTAGTTTTAAACATTAAACAAAAAATTGTAATCATCTTTAGGGAAAAAAGTCTTGATTTGCAAGGGGGGTTTACAACCCTCCTATGATGGGCCAAATCCCGTCCGGGTAATTTTTTTAAAATTTGGGGAATTTTTCTTTTAACTTCGTGGGACAGGGGGTTTACCGGGGGCCGTTTGACCAAAAAAAATGCACCCCAGGTATCCCTCCCTGTAATGAGCTGCAGGTCAAATATGAAATTATACGGTGAGTTGCTGATTTTTCCATTTAATTTTTAAAAAAAAAACCCAAATTTCCTTCGACCTTATCACCTGTCAAATAGAAGTCCTTCGTTGACGATTTAAACCCCCCTTTTGCGGAGGGAAACAAGGCATTTTTATCAATCTTTAAAAAAGAAAATGGACGTCGCACTTATTCAGACCCGGGGTTTACAATTGCAGTTTTTTACCCCTATATTTGTCCTTTTCATGGTCTCGAACGTGTCTTTTTGACATTAGACTTTTAAAATTGCGTATTCTTTTGGGGTTTTTTAAATCCTCAAATGTCATTTCAAAACCTTTCCAAAATGCACCGTGACACCCTTTATAGGGATAATGTTTTTTTTTAAAGTCCATCTCGGCCGAAATTCCATCATGGAAGTAAAATGAGAACTGAGCAAAAATCAACAACAGGGTGAAGCCAAAGGGGAGCACATTCTGATTGGATACACAATGCCTTTGGTTTTTACAGTAAGCGGGGAAAGGACCATGTAAAATTTTGGGGAAAAATCAAAGTCAATCGACGGGTAGTTGTTAAAGAAATTTCAAAATGAAATAACAAGCAAAATTCAATTTACATACTACTGGCCAAACCTTAGAAATATTGTCAATCATAATTTCATAAAATACCCCTTTTGTTTTCCTGACAAAATTCATTGGGCACCTTTGGGGTCAAGATTTGGAAATGTGTGTCTGTTTGTTATACCCTCCGTTTATCCAATGTTCACTAGTCCTTAAATCTGTGTCCTTGGCAGATTTTGTTTGTGTACCCCCAGTATTGGAAAAGATAGTTTTTTCCCAGTCCAGTGGTCTGTGACCCGGGATATGTGGAATTCTTCCAGCAGGTCCTTAAACCGTGTGATATTATAGCAGTGCAAAGTGTCCCACATATATTATTTGGAAAATCACGGCGGTTGTTAACATGTTTTGAACAAATACCCGTATTTTCTCTGTCCTGGAATGCAGAGGGATTGTGAGGCGCAAGTTGTCTATGGTAAAATGGCCACAGTACTGTGGCGGTGTTGCCAAGTTGCTTCAGCAGGGAGGTGTGGAATCTCTTTTTTCATCATCAATGAAGGATTTAATCCTTCCTTAGTGTACTTCAGAGCAAGCCCCGCCTTGACCCAGTTCCGGAAGGTCGGGTCTGCAATCTGGGTTGGTGGATACAGCCATGGAAGAAGTGCCTTTATGAAAAATCCCCTGATGTGGATGGTGCACTCATTGCCCTAAAAAATATTTAGGACAGCATGCTGAATCATTTCTATCTAATTTAAAGAAAACTCATTGGCAGCTGAGACTGTTTTTTTTTGTTTTTTTTTTTTTTTTTTGGGGGGGGAGAGGGGAGGAGGGGTGTTATTTTTTTTTAATGTCATAAGCATTATTGTTAACAAAACAAGGGGCCATAATGGCCCTAGAAAGCTCCCAGAGTACATATTAATTAGAAATTCAGTTTAACTTGATTAAAATTCCAGATAAAAAAGTACAAATTTAAAATTTCAAGCCACTTCATCACAAATATCTAACTCTAAGCCTTGTGGTTTCTGAAAAGAAGGATCTTTCTAGTTTTTCCTAATAAGTCAATGTAAAAATTATGTGACCATGGGTGGGGCAATTTTGACCCGGGCCATGGTTTGAACAAATTGGTTGGGTCTACCAGGCTTTTGTTTCACACCAAATATCTAAAACTCGGGCCTTGGGGTTCCGAAAGAGTTTTTTTAGTTTTTTCTTATACAAGTTAAGTAAATCAAGTTCCCCTGGGGCGGGACCAATTTAACCCCAGGGTCTTTTTTGAACAAATTGGTAATGGTCCATAAGAAAGCACAAACAAATTTTCTAAGCTCCAGGCCTTGTGGGTTTTTAACAGAAGTTTTTCTTGTTTTTCTTTTTAAGTCTGTAAAATCAAAATGACCCTGGGGTGGGCCAATTTTGACCCAAGGGTCATTATTTTAACAAACTTGGTAATGGTCATAAGACATGCCACACACCAATATCTAAATCCAGGCCATGGGGGTGACTGACAAGGAGATTTTTCTAGTTTTTCTTAATAAGTCTATGTAAAATCAAGTGCCCTGGGGGGGGCAATTTCGACCTCAGGTTCATGATTTGATCACATTGGGTAAGGTCCATAAGACAATCCACCACCAAATATCTAAGCACAGGCCTTTTGGTTTCGGAGAAGATTTTTAAAGATTTCACTTTAAAAATCTATTTTAGCTCTGTGACCAGATATGAAATTAAGGACCAGAACATCTGAACAACTTTAGTAGAGCTTTATGAAAGGAATACCTGGGTAATTTTCATAAATTTGCCGAGTGGTTTGGAGGAGATTTGAAAATTGTTGACCCCGATTTACACACGGCAAAGGTGATCACTTTACCACCATGAGCACTGTGTCAGTGAGCTAAAACAAATGCGAACAATCATTTTCCATGTTCTTTCCAATCATGAATTTGGGACAGCAATAAATTTTCAAAATTTTTAAAAATTCTGTGAAATCCTTTATTTATGTTGATAAAAATTGTGAATTAGTGAAAAAAATGTTTGTGGGCCAAGAATTTGGGATTTGTGTGTTAGAAATTTTTTTTTTGTAATTTATTTATTTCTCGTTTTTGGACGTGATTTGAAGCCCTTTTAACAAAATTTAAGTTGAAAAAACGCAGCCTTATTGGTCATAATATGTTAATGACATGATGTTTAGATAGTTGGATCGTTTTATGTACTTACTTTCGGGGAAAACGTTAATCAGCAAAAGGGGGGTGTAAATAAATCTAAGATTGTGGAAAATAAACATTTAACTTTTTGGGCCCCTTGTATTGCTTAGGATAAAAACCGAGGTCACCCAGTTGTTGCACAGCTGATATCCGGACTACACTCACAAGGGGGCTAGACGGATGTCTGAGTGCCTGGGGGCAAGTGGAAAAGGGGCCCACAGCAGGCGTCAATCAGTCCTTTTGAAAACGATAAATCAATCGTTATTTTGGGCCATAATGCAGAGTAGATCTTCCTACCCATGCAGTTTTACGCAGGAAAACAATCTGTACTCCAAAAATTTTAAAAAATTTGTAATGAAGCAAAATTAACAAATGAAAGGATAGACGAATAAATATATAAACATTTCATTTTTCTTTATATACAGTAAAAACCTCGATAGTCCGTACGCTTTGGTCCGGGTATATTTCCGGATTAATGAATTTTCTGTATTAATGAATCACCTTTATCTGTCTTCTTTTTTTTTTCTTTATATACTTCTCTTTTTCTCTTTGTGTGTATGATGTTTCTACTTTGTATTCCATTAATAATAAGCAATCTAAATAATATGCTTATGCATAATTATATTGATTTTTGCATTTAAATTGAGTTTACAGATGATGCATCTGTTTGAATTTATTTTAATCCATCCTGACATCAGCATACTTTAGGAGAAGAAAAGGACCATTAAAGTATGCGACAGCAGGTTGTGCCCAATTTCTTGTCCTGCACTTGTGAGCAAAATGAATTGGATTTAATTATTTTGCCAAAACAGTCAAAAACAAATAAATAATAAAGTAGGACTGAAAACAGAACATGAACAAAAAAAACGTATAAAGGACAATTTTGGGTTTTTGTCTCTTTATCATGATAGTCTGCAGTTGTGAATAAAATTACCTTCTTCACTCGCTGATTAGTACATTATATGTAGCTTGCGGCTATACCAGCCCTTATGGCTCTTCTTCTCCCACGATTAGTGAGAATCGTCTAGTTGTTATGTGTAAATGATTTGCAGGCGCACTTCATGCCGTCACGTGCCAAGGGTAGTCCAAATAATGTCTGAAAATAGTAAGAGGGAAATCCCTTTAGCGAAATGTAATGGGAAAAAAAAATTGAAAATCCAATAAAACACCCTTGAAACCCCAAATTTTATTCAGATAAATCATTGAAATCCATTTTTCTGGGCTGATTTTAATGTTTTTTCTTCATTAAAATGCCATTTTTTAAAAGACAATGAAAAACAATAATTGAATTTAATGGTTCAAAATGTTGTTGTTTTTTCATTAAAACACCTTTTTTTTCCATTGCAGAATAAACTTACTTCTTTTGCAAACATTTTGATCCACTGTTTTCCATTGAAATACCTTTTTTTTTTACAGCTATCTTTGTGTATTTACTCAATATGCACCATTGTTTTTCATTATTTAAATTGTTTTACCATTGCTTAATATATTTTTTTTTTTTTTCTTTATTTTGATCCATTGTTTCCATCTAAAAATGCATTTCTGGATAAACTTAGCCCCCTTGCATCAATTGTCTTCATTTTTTTTGTTGATAAAATACCTATACAGCATTGTGAAGGAAATAATGGGCAATTGTTTTTTTGGGAAAGAGTTTTCAGAGCAAAATCTTTTAATGGCCATTTTGTAATGATTCACATTCGGCATACTTTTTTTACTGTTACAGACCTAACTTAATACCTGTTAAATATACATTTAAGTGCTCTATGAAAAAAAAAAAAAAGCTAGGATTTTTTTAAGTGCAGGCAACATTTTGTCAAAAATTAAAAGGGTCATAACTCTAATAATTAATTTCAGAGCCAAAAGTGCCCACAATTTTGCATAACTATAAATACAACAGAGCAATACAAGCTTCAAAAATATGTGATACAAAATAGGATTAAATTGAAAGTTTTTGAGTTGCTATTCACATTAAAAACAAAAACTATAAGATCAAATTACAGTCGGCACTCGTTATTCAAATTTATGGGACAAAAATAAGACTTCGAGATGTCGTAATTTGACCAATCCGATATGAGGTTTTTGGTTGTGGACAAGAAATCTTACCTGTATCATTGTATTAATAATGTGTCGTATCATGAAGTAGATGACACATTTTTGTAGAATAAATAATTAATAAATAATAATCATAAATAGATATTTGTATCTATTTATTTATCCGCTTCTTTCTATAAATACAGAAAGGTAAACGAAAATATCAAATAGGTTACAACATATATATAGATCGAAAACATGCGAACTGCATTTATTAATGAAGAGCACTTATGTACATGACAATATTCAAAGCACTTTGCACAACGCCAGATTGCTCACCTCATAGATGGACAAGTAGGTTCTAGAGACATGTGAATTATTCTTCGATAGTATTAAAAAAAAATGGCACATTTTGAGCAAAGATTGTCAAGCACAACGCCTTGTGTTTGGCCATATAATTACCATGCAAATATTCGTCAAAACATTGGTAATTATTGAAAGTCTAAAAACACGATTTGTCGTACAGATAGCCCGTGCAAAGCTAGCATCACCAGTTTACTGATAGGTGTGAACAAATTCGGCGGGCTATTAGCGTCTGTGGAATTGAGATAAACAAATATGCATTGTACTATGGGCGAGGGTCCAATTTCCACTTTGAGATAGCGTAATTTGAAATAAATAAATTTTGAGAAACACGAAGTTAATGTATATAGACAAGAAGGGACAATCTGGACCAAGTAATTAATTTGACATTGCTGAAATTTCGATATACGCGAATTGGAGATAACGAGTACCAACTGTATTATAAAGACCCTTTTACTGTGTGTAGTGGGTGGAATATTATGACAACACCAGCGGTAGTACGATAATTTATTTGACGGTTGTAAACCAGAAATGGTATATAACAGAAACCTAAAATATAATTAAAACATTTCGTTAGACATAGTTTACGGACACAATGTAATAATAAATACGAAGTCAATCAAGGATTTTACAAATCATCGCAAGGAATAAATTACTTGGAAAATACATATTTAAATCACTTTAGTCTAAATAAAGTTACATTCTAATATAGAAAATGCTCAAAGGTAAGAGCGACACAATGTCTAGCAGAATATATCTGGATCTAACAATCAACTTGCATCGACGGTGATCGATCGGTGAATGATTAGTAAGAAAGATGGAGGCTTATGAGCGGGAAAAAAGGGGCAGGGCCAATCAATCAGGGTATTTCCTTAAAATAGAACACTCACTCAACCAGTTTACATACGGACTAACTCAGACATGCTCACTCTCTTGGACAATAACAGACATGTACAAACATAGAGTAAACAAGGACATGAGTACTAACAAGACACTACAATACAGAGGGACAAAACTGCACCTTGTTACATGTGGATTTAAATGAAGTCTTAGGTAATTCATTTTTTTTTTTGTGAAAACCTTTGCCACGAAGCTACATTTAAGGTTAATCACTGCGGTTACGCTTGAAAAAAGGTTACAAATTGGTTTCGTTTGAATTAACGCGCCCTGAAATAAAGCTCGGAGTTGTTGCAAGGTTGTATGACAATCTACGAGGAAATGTAGTGCCGAAAGATGACGCTAATTTCTAAGTAGTTCAATGATTTTTTACTAATATTTCATATTTATTTAGGAAAACTCACTCTTTAAACTTTATTTAAAAACCCAAATTTTGTTTCGTAACTGACTTTAACTTTCCCTCTTCTAAATTTGAAAACGAAAATAACGCAACGGTACATCAATCCGCCATTTGAAAAAAAACAACAGTGAAAACAGGTGATAAATATTTTCGCAGATGACATCCATTTTATGATAAAGGTAAAGAGAAGAAAAATCCATCGCGGTCATATCGGCCACGGTTAGCATCGTCCATAATTTAAAAAAATGGCTTTGGTGAAAAATCATTGAATATACTATAAATTTGTTTACAAATGTGCAATCTGCAATAAAACTCACTTTTGATTTACTTTAAATTATCGCTTTATTATCTTACATGTAGATATATAAAAAAAATATTGTTATATGGTTGACTAACCAGTTTTCGGGGTATAACAAGTTTCGGGGTATTTTACTTTTACATCGTTTGCGCGTGAGAACGTGATATGACTAGTTGTTTTCGCTGTCCATGTGATCAAAACAAATGTCAGCCATGCTCTAATATCAAATTAAGACATCATGTGACTTCTTGTATGAATTCGGGACAATGTTTAAGATGCAGGTCCAATTCATTAAAATCTTGAACTCGTATTTGATTAGTATTTTTGTAGATCAAACTCATCTGAATTATTTAAATTGACATATTTTCAAACAAAGATCCATTTATGTTTTTTATTTAAGTTAATAAAACTTACAGGTTCAGTATTTTGCGCAGACAGCAAACTAAATGTTATCAATTACCCGGATAATAAGTCACATGATGGCTTATTTGAATAAAAACAAGAGCTGTCAGAGGACAGCATGCTCGACTATTCAAATGCTTGTGGTAAATCAATGAAATCTTTTTCAATTCTTGCCCTTCACATACTGTACATAATTATAGTCAAAAATGAAATACCTTGATAGTTGATATCCCTTAATTCTTTATGATGTCTAAAATCAACCCCATCCTAGTTACTGAGACATAAGAACAATAACACTGTACATGCAAAACTTTAACCAAAATCAAGTTAGAAAAGGGCCATAATTTGCATAAAATTTAGTCCAAAAGTTTATCTCCTTAGTTTTCTGATGCCCTGAAGACACTCCTTAACCGTTTGTCAATTCCACAAGCAATTTCTGAGATATAAGCTGGATAGTAGCTTGATGCAAAAATTTAAACCAATATTTCTAAGTTAAAGGGGTTCATAATTTTTAATATATATCATCAAGTGTTATACTCCTTTATAGTTGATACCTCTAAACATATTAAAGATGTTTCAAATCAATCCCATTCTGGACACTGGATATAAGCATGAAAGTACCTTGCATGCAAAACTTTAACCAAATTTCTAAGTTTTAAAAGGGGCCATAAATTGTAATATATTCCATCAAAAGTTATCTACCTTGATAGTATGATATCCTAAACATATTAAGATGTTTAAAATCAACCACAGCTGGATACTGAGATATTAGCATGAAGTACCTTGTATGCAAAACTTTAACCAAACTTTCTAAGTTAAAAAGGGGCCATAATTTGTAGCATATTCTATCAAGAGTTACCTACCATGAAAGTATGATACCCCTAAACATATTAAAGATGTTTCAAATCAATTCCATGCTGGATACTGAGATATTAGCATGAAAGTACCTTGCAAGAAGATTTGTCTGCAAGAAGGGCGCCGTGGTCCAGTAGTAAAGTATCCGAATACAGATCCGAAGGTTGTGGGTTCGAACCCCATTGGAGGCAAGAATTATTCATGACCTTCCAGGCGCAAAGTACTGGTCCAACCCAGGAACCGTCGAGGAGGGATTAGTATAAGTTGTAAGAACTTGTTTCTCAATCGACGTAAAAATAAATAAGTTTAAACTTAGAAGATTTTAAGGTTTGTAAAGTATATGTTTTGTGATGAATATTGTAATAATGTTTCAGTTATTAAGTTTAAAATGATCGTCGAACAGAGTAGGTGTAAGGTCAGAAAGTTTTCCTGGATAAAGTTGCAACTTATATCCAACTGTGGATGCCAATCAAAAAAAAAAATCAGATCAGCATCTCATACGAAATAAAGGCTCTATAAATATCAAATCATTACAGCATTAATTCCCTGAAATGGAATTTTGATGCATATTTAACTAACAGAGTATGTTGAGCTTAATTTGAAAATACCCCAAAAACTTGTTAGTAACTTTTTATGTCATCACCGTGACCTACATTGGAATGAACGCTACTCTGTTTTGATCGAGATGAATTTAAGATCGCAAATGCGTATAGGGAGTGACAAAATCTGTTTTTGCACCCTTTATTCTAATTAAAAGAAAATTGTAATGATATTAGATATGCAAATATGGATCGATCTCGTTAGTACCCCTAAAACTTGTTAGACCATTCATACTCCTAATCTATAAGAATTCTGATTGAATATTAGTTCATGACCAACTGCTGCCTTTGACTTGGAATTTTTAATATTGAATGCTGTATAAAATTCAACTATTATTATGTCCATTGTCATTGCTGTAAAAAATGAAATCTGACTGATTTTACACACATTTTTTTTTTATTTTAGCTGAAACAGCCATGGTATAGCAACATGTCCAACCATGTTTCAACAAGGATGATGCCTCGTCTGGTCCCCTTTGTTAACAACGCAGACTTAGGATCATGGTGATTTACAACAGGTAAATAGACTCGTATTAGAAAAGAAATACATTTTTTGAGAAAAAAAAGTTTCTAATTATCATTGTGCAGTTTGAATGCAATCTTTATAATGCTACAGACATAAATGTAAAATCTTAGAAAACTGAAGTGTCGCATATCAAATAACAACTTGAGATATTCAAAACACTACTGCCTTTACCTTTTTTAAGGCAGTTAATTAGACAAGGTGCCAGTTTACCTTAATACCGTCCCAGTGGTAAGGGTATCTGCCTTGGGAACTGGAAGTCTTATGTTCCTGGCCTAGCAGCGATATATAAAAGTTGTAAAAATGGCACTGTATCTCCCTTGCTTGGTGCTAAGCATATTAGGATAGCTCGCAGGCGCGGATGCCGCGGTGTCGGGGGTTACTGCAACTTGGAAGTGGTGTCATATACCAACTATCCATAGGGTAATGCTGCAGTGTAACAGCACTGTATCTCTCAAATAGACTTACTTTACAAATTATAGCTGTCATACTTCTATTGCAACTGAGTTGAATGGGAATAAGGATCACATCAATGATCAAATCTGAGTAAACACTAGAATGTTTACCGTATACACGGACAGATTAATTAGGCGCAGCTACGTATAAGGCGCACCTTAATTTCCATGGTTACTTACGAGAAAAAAAAGATAAATCGCATAACGCATCATATAAGGCGCAGTTGTGTTTTGAAAATTCGTGCCGTCAGACATTTTGACAGTGCAACCTAAACTAATGTAACGGAAATTTTCATTGGCTACTGAAACGGTGTATCGTTTTATTTTTATGTCATAAAATTAGATTGTTATATTAAGGAGGGTTGAGGGTATTTTTTTTTTTGGACAATTGTGAGTATTCCTTTCAGAAAACTGTAATGGCCCTGAAAAGGGCCACCTTTCAGCATTCCGATTTCAGTGACTTTAAACACCACGAAGATCTTCCTCCTCGAACCTCAAATTCCTCGTCTTCGTCTTCCCGCATTCTGAGGATCTCGGTTCTGTCATGGAAGGAGGAATTTCTTCATGGTAGTATGTGGGTGTGTCATCTACGTCTTCCGGTGCTGTGATGCGCCATGTCACTCCATACTATATCGTCTTCGGTGCCGTCAAGTTTGTTCGAAATGCAACATTTCTTGAACGATCGTATTATGATGCTGGGGTCCATTTCAGCCCAAGCATCAACAATCCACCGACAGACATCAGTTAGGTCACTTTGGCATGCGCCCTCCCTTGGTGTAGGTATGGGAGTCACCCGCATACCAGTCTGTCCACTTTTGGCGCAGCAGGACTTCATGGGTTTGTTTATGGCGACATCGGCTGCATGATATGGCTGCAGCATTGAGGTCATGCCCAGGATTTATCGCCAGCGTCGTTGCCAGGTCTTCCTGTAGAATCTGTTTGATCTCTTCACTCTTGTGACAACGGAATGCATCTAGTACCAGGAGAGACTTCTTGTTAAAACCGCCTGGGCGACGGCCTCATACAGTTTTCAACCAGTTGCGCATCAGTGTGTTGTCAAACCAGCCGTTCTCCTGACATCTGACGATCATGCCCTCGGGGAATGTTACGTTTTTCGGGAGGGTCTTCCTCTTGAAGACTACATATGGTGGTAACTTCCCGTCATCCGCCGTACAAGCCAGCATGACCGTGAAGCGGTTTTTCTCATTCCCCATTGTACTGATTGAAACTTGTTTGGCCCCTTTCACGTTAACGGTGGATGCCGACGGCAGGTCAAACGTCAGCGGAGTTTGATCAGCATTCCCTATCTGATCCAAACTAAAACCGTGCCGTTTCCTCATCTTGATGATGAATTTCTGGAAATCCATCAGCTTCTCGTCCCAGTCTTCCGGTAGTCGCTGTGCGATGTGGGTACGGCGACGAAACGAGAGGTTTTTTCGTCGCATGAACCTGTATGCCCAGTTTGCTGAGCCTTGAAATTAGTAATTCCGAGTGTTTTGGCTTGGAAAATAGCCTGGATCATTATGTCGGTGGTTGTTACGGCAACTCCCGCTTGCCTTCTCTCCTTCACCCAGGTCAGAACGAGTTCCTCTATCTGTGGGTATCCGACTTTCCCACGTCGATCTGCCTTTTTTGTCCTGGGGATCTTCATGAGTCTGTCTTTCTGCTTATGCCAGGTTCGCACCGACGTCTCTCCAACGCTGAATTCTCTCCAGCTGCTCTGTTGCCATGGGCCTCAGCATAGGCTACCACAGTCAGCTTTTCTCTAGCAGTATATGCAGCTCTGACTTTGCCCTTTTCAGGGTGTAAGACAATTGTAAGGTATGACAATAGTGAAGGTTTCGACAATTGTGATGGTAAGACAGTAGCGAAGGCAATTGCAAGGTTCTCATACGAGATGACTTGTTCAAGAAATTTACGCCCTATTTATTGAAATTTGAATTGTTGACACATTCTCATTAGAAAGCATTACTCAACCGTGTCCCCGCATTTCAGTCAACACTAACAGACTGGGGGGTACACAGGGACTTGAAAATGCCACCTGTCAAAATTCTCCCAACTAACAGGTATTACGCAGCAATCGCCACCTGTCAACTCTCTACGTCTCCCGCTAGTCTAGCAGAATAACTATTTCAAAATACCAAAATATACTACTATATTTATTTGTATTATAGAGACTTTTCTAATAACAAAACACATTTGAATACAATTTTTAAATACTCCAACTCACTTTTAATCAGTACTGAAGTCATCATGAGGTCCCGTAAAATAAACTTTATTTTATTTGTAACAAAAATGGCTTCCATCATATTTTCTCAGAACGTGCGATCAATTTATTATAATAATGTACTAGTAGAAGAACAAATAAGAACAAAAGCAGTAAACTGGTATTGTTTATTATGATTTGGTATGTACTTTACTGCATATTATCGTTTTTTCTGGCTGTCAGTATTCCTGCCACAAGATAACGTTTTTCCGTCTGACGGAGATCGTATACCTGAAAATTTCAATGATTTGATGGGGGAGAAAAAATATGAAAACCTGTAATTCATCGTATAAGGCACACCCACTCCATAAAACTGAATTATTTGGAAAAAAGGTGCGCCTAATCTGACGGTGTATACGGTATACAAAAGCATGCTGTAGGCTTTGCGTTTTTAGTTATTTTACTTTAACATCATTTTACTTTATGTTTTTGGTTTTATTTTTAAGTTTCAGTCATGCGGGAGGAGAAAAGCTGAAATCCTTGCAGAATATGAGCAGAATTCCAATGAAAATGCTTAACGTCAGCGCATGTTCAGGAATGTGAACAAAGACTTGGACATTCTGCTGCCTTGCAAAGTGGAAACTGAACCTCTGAACCATGGCGCAATGGATCATCAGGACCACTGATCCAGGCGAATTCAAGGAAAATCACTTTGGAACTTGGACTTCAAGGCTTCCAACAGGTGCCACTGTGGCATAATAAGTTTAAACAAGAGGGCCATGATGGCCCTGTGTCGCTCACCTGATTAAGATGGCTGTGTTAGGCAAAATGACAAAAATCTGGCATCTAAGGTGTTTTTCTAACATTTGACTAAGCGGCCTACATTTTGATCCTACCTGAATTTACCTGGTGACCTAGTTTTTGACCCCACATGACCAATTTTCAAACCCATCCGAGATATCATGTAGACAAACATCCTGACCAAGTTTCATGAAGATTGGGCCAAAACTGTGGTCTTAGAGTGTTCACAAGGTTTTTTCTAAAATTTGACCTGGTGACCTAATTTTTGACCCACATGACCCAATTTCAAACTCATCGAGATATCATGTAAACAAACATCCTGACCAAGTTTCATGAAGATTGGGCCAAAACTGTGGCCTCTAGAGTGTTCACAAGCAATTGTTGACGACGGACGACTGACGACGCACGACGAACAAAAGGCGATCACAAAAGCTCACCAAAGCACAAGTGCTCAGGTGAGCTAAAAAGCCCAATGAATCACCTAGCTCTTATCGCCCAATATCCCTGACATCTACCTTCACAAAACTTTTACAAAAATGATAAAGCCCAGACTATGTCAATTTTTAGAAGAGAATAATCTTATATCAGACTTTCAATCTGGATGCCGAGCAAATCACTCTTGTGAAGACAAGTTAGTTAAATTAGAAAATGACATAAGAAAAGCACAATTAAAAAGCAAAACGTCATAGCGGTATTTCTAGATTTATCGTCAGCATTCAACAAAATGTGGAACACAGGTGCCATTCTCTACTTAAAACAAGAGGGCCATGATGGCCCTGTATCGCTCACCTGAGTACCATTGCTCTAAAGGCACTGTATAATGCTACACACTAAATATCTTAACTCTTGACCTTGTGGTTTCTGAGAAGAAGAATTTCCTTTCTTCCTCTATAAAGCCTATGTAAAATCAAGGTGACACCTGGGGCGGACCCAAATTTGGAACCCAAGGCCATGATTTGAACAACTTTGGTAGAGATCCACTAGACAATGGTACAAGCCTTATATCTAAGCTCTAGGCCATGTGGTGTCTGATAAGAAGATTTTTCTAGTTTTTCCCTATATAAGCCTTTGTAAAATAAAGTGACCCCTGGGGCAGGGCAAATTTTGCCCCTAGGGCCATGATTTGAACAATTTTTGTCAAGGTTTATAAGACAATTCTACACGCTGTAGGCCTTACAGTTTTGCAGGAGAAGATTTTCTAAGATTGCATTTTAAAATCTATTTTTAGCTCCTGTGACCTACTTTTTCAACCAATCATAATAAGTTGTACAATTTTGTTAGAGGACATCATAAGGATGATTCCTGTGAAATTTTGTCAAAATCCCTTCAGCGGATTAGGAGGAGATGTTGTTTAATGGAAAAAGTTGACGCAAGACGCATGCACACACGGACATATGGACAGACGACAGACGCCGGACAAAAGGCAATCATAAAAGCTCACCATAAGCACGTTGTGCTCAGGTGAGCTAATTATCTAAGCTCTAGGCCTTATGGATTCATAAAAGAAGATTTTTAAGATTTTTCTATATAACTCTATGTAAAACAAGTAACCCCTGGTGCGGGGTCATTTATCACCATAGGGCTATGATTTGAACAATCTTGGTAATGAACCATTAGATGATGCTGCATACCAAATATCTTAGCTCTAGGCCTTATGGTTTCATAGGAGAAGATTTTTAAAGTTTTTCCTATATAAGTCTATGTAAAACAAGTGACCCCGGGGCAGGGCCAATTCTAACCCCAGGGTCATAATTTGAACAATTTTTGTAGAGATTTAATAAACAATGCTACACGCCAAATATCTTAGCTCTAGGCCTTATCATTTCATAGAAGAAGATTTTTAAAGTTTTTCACTATAAAAACCTATGAAAAATAAAATGACCCTGGGGCGGGGCCAATTTTGACCCAGGGTCATGATCTGAACAACTTTTGTAGATGTTCATAAGACAATTCTACATACCAATTATTAAAGCTGTAGGCCTTACAGTTTTGCAGGAGAAGATTTTCTAAGATAGCATTTTAAAAATCTATTTTTAGCTCCTATGACCTACTTATTCACCCAATCAAAATAATTTGAACAACTTTGATAGAGGTCATGATAAGATGATTCTGTGAAGTTTGGTCAAAATCCATCCAGTGGTTTAGGAGGAGAAGTCGTTTGAACGAAAAGTTGACGACGGACGCACGCACGGACGCACTGACGCACGGATGACGGACAACGGGCGATCACAAAAGCTCACCTTGAGCACTTTGTGCTCAGGTGAGCTAAAAATAGGATTAAGGGTAAAATGCTACATTGGCTAGCAGACTTCCTAAAACAAAGAAAAACTAGAGCTATCACTAAAGGTGATGAATACCCCCCACACAGCCTTTGTTTACAATAAAGTGCCCACCTATAGAAGGTAAGTCACATTTACTAATTGATGAATTCAAGTGACAAATTAAAAAAAACTGTCTTTAACAAAAAATTCCAACATTCATCAATTCAGTAAGGGCACCGTAAACAAATTAGTCTGAACAGCATGCACATGCAAAAATAAAATAAATTAATTAATTAATTAATTAATTAAATAAATAAATAATAATAAAAAATAGATTTAAATGTCAAGCTAATTTAAAACTGTATGTGTAATAAAGTTCTAAGTTCATCAACAGATAAATGAGATGAGGAAAACTGAAGCTAAAGAAAGAAAATCAGCAAAGGGCCATAACTCACAAGAAAATCAGTCAACCATAACCATTTCATAAAATGCACATCTGTGCTTGATATTGAAGCTTCCTATGACCGATTGAAATCCATCCAGTAGTTTTAAATAGCGTGGACAAAGAAAACTCCAGAAAATCAGCAAAGGGCCATAACTCAAAACAAGAGGGCCATGATGGCCCTGGATCGCTCACCTGAGATAAATAGGTTGACCCAAGGAACATCTGTACCAATTTATTTTAAAATCTGGCAGCAGTTTTGAAGAAGATGATTTTAAAGTTTTCATATTTTTTTTCTTTTTGTTGCCATGGCAACCAGAGTTCTACATGGATCAAGTTTATTTTAGCAGCTTTTGTGAAGGTTGACCCAAGGATCATCCTGCCAAGTTTAATCTAAATCTGTCCAGTGGTTTCAGAGGAGATGTTGTTTAAAGGTTTCTCTATGTACATATAAGGCAAATAAGCCCCGCCCCTGGCGGCCATGTTTTTTTACGGATCAGAATAATTTTAGCAACTTTGGTAGAGGTTGGCCCAAGGAATATCTGTACCAATTTATTTTAAAATCTGGCCAGTAGTTTTGAAGAAGATGACTTTTAAAGTTTTCATTTTTTTCCCTTTTTGTTGCCATGGCAACCAGAGTTCTACATGGATCAAGTTTATTTTAGCAACTTTTGTGAAGGTTGACCCAAGGATCATCCCTGCCAATTTTAATCAAATTCTGTCCAGTGGTTTCAGAGGAGATGTTGTTTAAAAGTTTCTCTATATACATATAAGACAAATAAGCCCCGCCCCTGGCGGCCATGTTTTTTTACGGATCGGAATAATTTTAGCAACTTTGGTAGAGGTTGACCCAAGGAACATCTGTACCAATTTATTTTAAAATCTGGCCAGTAGTTTTGAAGAAGATGATTTTTAAAGTTTTCATTTTTTTCCCCTTTTTGTTGCCATCGCAACCAGAGTTCTACATGGATCAAGTTTATTTTAGCAACTTTTGTGAAGGTTGACCCAAGGATCATCCCTGCCAATTTAATCAAATTCTGTCCAGTGGTTTCAGAG
>CM037788.1:61655178-61705178 GCA_021229015.1 Solen grandis | reverse complement strand
ATGATGAATACATTGCTTGAGCATTGGCGTTTCTTGAATTAGTCATGTTCATATCGTATAGTTTTCATTTATACCATCCATTACTATTTTACCATTTACATTTCATATTGTCACGTGATTATTTCCTCTTTTTTTTTTCTTTTTTTTTTGAGCGACCTTTAACTGTTGTTGTCATTTTGTTAGCTGGTTTATTGTGCTGGTGCCGCCTTTTTCACAAGTGCCACAGACGTTATACATACGGTGACCTTGCCTGTTTAGACACGCTCAGTGTAATAGCTCGTGAGGTTTTATTTGTGCGCTAATTTAGCATAACTAAATTCATGTATATCTATGCTTGGAGCGGAGTAGTGTCGTGGATTAGCAGTGAGACATCACCCATATCACTTGACTGAAATAATGTCGGTGACATATTAGAGTAACAGGGATGACTGTTCATTATTTTTTCTACCATCATTTACGTATCACAACCTGAAAGTAATGTAATATGTTTTGAATATTGCATCGTACATTTTTGCTAAATTTCACCAAATATCTTTTTACTGTTGATAGATTGTGACAATGTATTTTTTTCAAAGACTGTTGATATTTTTGTTGTTATTTGCCAATCAAATAGTGTGTAATCGATATGTTCTTTATGAAGGACTGCATAATATTTATGATAAAGTCGAGGAGTATACAAATAATGCATACTCTTCTATATAGCGTAAACATACGTAAATCAACGAGCACTACCCGAACACCTAATCTACATGCTATACATGTATAATTTCTCACATTGGTCAGTGGGGAATAAATATACATTTCAAATTTTCCCCGTCCCTGATTGATCAATTTAAATCAGCGAATTATACCGAGTAATGCCGAATCCCTGGTGAGATGGTCTATATCTAGAGCCAGATCCACATGAAATATTGAATATAATAGCCACCATGTGTCAACGACACGAGTAGTATGCATTCATACCCAATGTGTCAGTGACATAGTTGCATCCGTACCTCATACCATATTCATACCTCATAAGTGTCAGCGACATGGTTAGGTTCACCCATTCCTCATGCGTCTGCGACATAGTTACATCCGTACCTCATACCATATTCATACCTCATAAGTGTCAGCGACATGGTTAGGTTCACCCATTCCTCATGCGTCTGGACCATACCTCATAAGTGTCAGCGACATGGTTAGGTTCACCCATTCCTCATGCGTCAGCGACATAGTCAGTTACATCCGTACCTTATGTCATATCCATACCTCATAAGTGTCAGCGACATGGTTAGGTTCACCCATACCCCATGCGTCAGTGACTTAGGTGACTTGTGCTCGATTATTTACAAGACCATCAGTTGTTTCAAATCTTTACTATTTGAATGTCAAGTAGTTCTTTGATATTCTGGTTGTCCGTGCGGAAGTCATAATTGAAAATAATACGAAAATGTTAAAGTAAATTGAAATGGCCGTCCAAGTACACGTGTATTTTCTTGAGAAAGCCCTATCTGGTCTACATAAAAATGTTGCTATTGTTGTTGTTGTTTACTACAATATGTGTGATACATTGAATATCAAGGCTTGGGAATTGTAGAACTTTGCTTAGAATGCTGCTTAAATAAGACATTTGAAAAAAAAAGCTCGAGCAATAGGGTAATTTAATTTCATTATTTCTGGATGATCACATACGCATTAATTTAAACATCTTTATATTTTCTGATGTAACATGCATCGATAAATGATTGCAAATGGAATTTTTAATAACAGTTCGGATAATATTCGATAAAAAGAAAACATACACATTTTTTAAACGTAAGTATAGAAGAGGAATTATTAGGTTGAATGCATCGTCAAATCAGGCACTAAAATATGACCATAAACTGGGTCCTACAATATGTAGGTGTCCTCATTATGAATATTTCTAGTGATATTTAAATACTAAACAGTTGTTACACGGCGTATTTAAATAAGGTCGTTGTCTGTTTATTTCAGCCACTGACGACACGGTTGTCGGACTGGCCCTGATTGTGACCATCTCAAGCTTTATCCTGAATATTGTCTACTGTGGCATTCTCCACTGCACCTCCTACAGTTCCAAGCCTCTCTCCCTTGGCCTCGGCATCTTCATTGGCAGCTGGTTCATTATACAGGGTGAATTGACGTAGCCTTTGTAAATTTCAAATAAAAATCAATGTCCCTACCTGGTGATCTACTAACACGATGCTGTTTTGATTTGTTTTGTTGTCTTTCAATTATCCGAGATGCTGATTTTCTATTAACATTGAATCTTGGTAGATATTTTCTAGGTCTATGCGTATGTATTAGGGTAGAAGCAAGTGTTTCCATACTTCTTTGCTTCACCGCTTCAATCATGAATCATTAACAATGCAGAGAGATAATGGTATTGATGCGCCTATCAAAGGTGGTTAAGGGAATACGAAGAATATTGATTGTGCACATGAATAATGTTTGTTCGGACTGTGTGGATAATCTTATGTAACTTGAAATCTAATTTACCGTTTGTTCTCAATCTGTGCACAATTGTCGCTGACCTAAACTTATTTTAGGATCTGAATTTTAAAGGCCAATATCACATAACAAACTTTTCAAAACAAACCTTCCCCGACTGATTGCTTCTTGGAAAGTTCCATTGATCTTAAACTTTGAAACATGTTGTATTTTTGCTTATAACAAGAATTAATCCCCTATTCATTGCTGTTGTCTGTGACTCTAAGTTATCTACAACGAATTATTTTTAATTCTGATATAAACAGTATATAACTGTCATAACCGTATGTGGCAACAATGTTTTAAACACATTACTTACTTTCTCCAAGTCTCCATACTCTGATAATCACAGGGCTTGGAAAATCGTGATGTAATTCATGCGATAGTATGTGCTTTCATGAACCTTACCTGAGAATAGAATAGATTTCAATGAACGTAATTCTGAAGAAAAAAAAAATGGATAAAGCTATGTCTATTTTAATACGATGCCTTAATCTTTTTTTCATTTATTGTAACGCAAATGTATAGAAATTATGTCAAAACGAAATTCGTCTTTCAGAGATTGGTACAATCGCCACCCTGGCTGTTGTGGGGGCCAAGTTTGATAAGATTGGCTGGGCTGCCTTGGTATTCAGCATCCCTGGGCTTGTCTGCATGGTCTTCGTCATCCTTATCATCATCTACTTGTTCTTTACCAGGAACAAGGGAAGGAGCGATTAAACTCATCACCACGTGCAGTTCTCAACCTGTAACTGGGCGTTAAAAATTCGGGACACTGACCAGTGAAAAGTGATAAATTAGTTATAATATATTTCTGGGCCTTTCTGTCTCAAGTATGGTTGATAAAAAGTTCAATCCATGAGAAAAATCATATTTAACAATGGCAATATTTCATTATCGTGGCTTTTGTTTTACAATATTAAGTGTACACATCAACTGCCCGGCACATTATACTAGGACATTTAAGTCATGTACGTTTATGTACCAAAGTCAATTATCAATTTAAGTAAATAATTAATAATATGATAGGGAATTACGAATATTTAACAAAAAATGGCACATACCTAGTTGAACCTCTAAGTCGACAAAGAACAAATGACCAGTCACAAGAAATAGAGGTTGGACCATTGTGGGTATGAGAAAAAAGATAACTATAAACTCATGTTCTTTATAGTTATGCACGTGTATTTTTACCAACAAATAATGAAAGAGACATATATTAATATACAAATGAAATAATTGTGAAAGGACAAATATATATATTTTTATTACAATGACATTGAAATATTTTACTATTAATGCAACTTATCAGACGTATGAAATCAACAGTATGAAAAAGTGTGTGTGTGTGTGTGTGTGTGTGTGTGTGTTCGAAAAGGTAAATACTGTTGTTGATTTTAATTGCTTATTTGAATTGTAAATGATTATTCAAATATTGAAGTTCTCTCTTTGTTTCTATGTGATATTGGAATTACATTTTTTTCTAAATCATTTTTCTTTGTGATTTCTACTAGTCTGTAAATACTAGTATTCCCACTGTTCTTGTTTCATGCTCATCTGTCACGGTTATTGGTCTTCAAATGCCTCGCTGCTGGGAATATCAATTAATTTCAAATTAATCAAGTTAAATCTTTCATACACGAGTATACATATATGTTTCTCTGTCATATATGAATATGTCTCGTATATACACATGTGTGTGTCGAATAGAAATAAGTGTCTGTCATACATAAATATTTGTCTCTCTGTCATATATTAATAAATGTGTATCAAATATAAATAAGCCTATGTCATATATATAGGATCTACATGAATTGTCATTTCATAAACGAGTTCATGAAAATGTTATTAAGCGAGCCTCTGACGAGCTTAATAACATTTTCATGAACGAGTTTAGTAAAAGTTTATATGAAATGACAATTTACATCAGATTCTTTTTATCATATGACCTATAGAGACAGTAAAAACGCGATTATAACAACTAACAAACAAACAAATGAAGGAACGGACTGTGCACGAATTACTTTTTGTAATCTAACGTCAAGAAAATAGTTTCAAATAAGAACTGAAAATAACGATTAAGCATGTGTATTTCTCATACATTTTCAACATCGTATGAATAATGAATCAAACACATTTAATCTAACTGTTTGAGTTCAACACACTACGCATACATATAGAATACACGCGCGTGACGCGGAGTGATGTTATTCGGCCTAAAACTTATATGTAACGTGTTAAATACTCGTATAAGAAAATATGTAATAAGTATACGACACCGGAAACAGCTGCTTGCGCACAATGTCATATGATAAAAAGGGTTATATGTCAGTTGGAATGAGCAGTACTTATTTATATATATCTGCCCCTCTGTCAAAATATGAATGCATGTCTGTCATATATACATATTTGTCTCTCTGTCAAATATAAATATGTGTCTGTCAAATATACATATTTGTCTCTCTGTCAAATATGTCTATCATATATAAATATATGTCTCTCTGTCATAAAAAAATATATGTCGTTCATATATACACACCTGTCTCTATACCACACATGGATAAATGTCTGTCATCTGTAAATATATGTCTGACATATTTAAATATGTACAAATTATATTATAAATATCTGTTATATATAGGTATATCTCTATCGTAAAATAATAAGTGTTTGTTATATATAAATATCTGGCATATAGAATAACATATATCTGCCGGTCGTATATTAATATCTCGTATTTTAATATGGATTTGGACAAAGGATTATTCCTTACGTAACGAGGCTCTTTTTTTTTACTTTTCATCTTACATTTTTGATTTTATGTCAGAGTCGATTAGGTTTTAAAGCATGCTTGCTTATAATGTTGTATGGCGGTAAGAGTCACAGATAAATATGTTCTAATGATAATCACACGAAAATGTGATACATGCATTTTATTTAGAACTTTAAGCATTTTGTAAGAAATATTTTTTTTTTATTTTGGATACCCATTCCCAAACATAGGAATGCAGCGTTAATATACCCATCTGGTGGAATGCAATCGTGACGTTAATATACTCATCGGGTGAGGAATCTAGTGTAAACCCGATTCAAAAACCTTCGATTTAAAAAAGAAAATACACATACCTTTCATACAAGCCTGTTGAATATATTGGGTTACATAATCATCTCGTGAAAGGCTGGTAGTATTAATGTGAGCGGACTAGTGTTTACATGGACCACTCATAAAGGTGAGACATCTCCTTCTTTTTCTAGAGTTATTTTTCTCCAAATGATTGCTGTTGCTTATCCCTCAATCATATCATATGGGAGAGCAGGGTAAGATAGAATATTGAAATACAAACATTCATAAATACCCATGGTTGTATTGGTGTTGATTTGGTTATGTGTAGAAAAAATGTTTAAGTACATAAACAGTTTTGAAGAAGAAGAACCAAATATTTTATTTTATCATTGTGTCGTAAATTTAGCTTTAAAGCTTTTACTATTGTTAAAGAACTAAATGAGAGAGATGGGGAAGATTTAAACATATGTATAAATGGAATGAAGCCAAAAAGGATTTGTTTGTTATTACACTTGTCAGTTTGAAGAAGGTTTGTAAAAGTAAAAATTTGTTAAAAAAATGTAAAATATACATGCCTTAAATCTTTTACAATTGTTATGGAATTTGTCTATTTACTATTGTTTAAAAAGAATGTTAAAAAAAAAAAAATAATGAAAGTAAAAACAAACATATTTTGATGGGGAATGTAAATATCTTAAAAGTAAACATTAAAAAGTATTAAATAGTTTTAAAAAGAATCCATTTAAAGAAAATATGTCAGATATGGTTTAAGTAAGAAGTGAATATTAAAGTATATAAGATTTTTTTTTGACAAAGAACAGACTAAAAAATTAGAAAAGGCTAGAATGTCAGATGCTAAATCATACTGGAAATTATTACGCTGTACAGTTATAAATAGTAAGAAAAGCTCTTTGAATGTTAATGAATTTCAAGAGTATTTTAAATCTATATATGATCCTGATTCTGTGTTTTATCAGTCTGAAGAAGTCATACTGTTTTTTTATGAAAGATATTTAAAAAGGAAGAATGAAGTTATGTTTTCAGAAATTAATGTACCTTTTACAAGAGAGGAAATCAATAAATCGTGTAAACAATTAAATACAGAGAAATCAGCTGGACCAGATTATATGTTAAATGAATTTTTTTAAATATGGGTGTTGTTGTGAAAAATTTATACAAATTTTGTATACATTATGTAATAAATTATATGATTTAAAGTATTTTCCTAAAGATTTGACAGAAGGACTAATGGTGCCTTTACATAAAATGTGGTATAAATGATACATGTAACTATAGAGGGATTACTTTGTTAAGTACATTTGGGAAATTATTTACCAAGATTTTAAATGAAAGATTAAAATTGTGGGCTGAGAAATATCATGTTAACATTGAAGCACATTCGGAATTTTAGGGAAAATATGGGGATAATAGTTCACATAGGGTTATAACACATTTGTTAAACCAAAATTAGAGGTTATACAACTTGGGGTAAGGGGTAAAATATTAGATATAATTAAGTCAATAAATGAAAATGTTAGATCAATGGTAAACTATGATAATATATGTATATTTTCGAGTTCGTCAAGGGACAACAATCACCTTTTCTATTTTCCATGTACCTCAATGATATTGAAGAACATTTTGTGTTAAATTGTTTTGAAGAAGTTGATTTAGGTTTATTCAAAATGTTATTGTTATTATATGCTGATGACATTTGTTTTAATGGCAGAGACTGAAAAAAGTTTACAAAATGGTTTGAAACTACTTGAAGACTATTGTGAAAAATGGAAATTGAATATTAATCCAAACAAAACTAAAGTTATGGTGTTTAGAACGGGGTAAGATATTAAGATATTATTTTTCTTTACAAACAGATGTTATAACAACAATTGCATCTTTTAATATAACATTTGAATCTTTAATAGGGCAGGCAATTAAGGTATTATATAAACTTAAGTCAGAAATAATTTTAAATGAAAGTAAAAATAGAAAAAGTGCATTTAAGTTTTTTGTAAACAAATATTTGGAGTCAGACATCATACAAATAATTTTGTTTATGGTGAGTTAGGCAGAACATCTTCGAGTACAAGTAGGGCTTTGAGTGTTATAAAATATTGGTTAAAAATTGTACAATCAAGTGACATAAAATATGTAAAAAATGTATATAGCATGATGTGTAGAGAAATAGAAATTCACCCAAAAAGGAAAGAATAGGCCAAAGGAGTAAAAAAATATCTAGATTTTAACGATTTAAGTTTAAATCAAGGGGTTAGAAATATAAATATTTTTATAAATTCTGCAAAACAAAGATTAAATGACATATTCATACAAAATTGGTTATCAGAATTGAGGGAATCTACTCGTGCAAGAAGTTATGTTTTATTAGCAGATTTTATTTTACATCCAAACTTTAATTGTTTAAATTTATATAAATACAGAATTTCCTTAACACGTCTAAGTATATCTTCTCATGGATTAGAAGTGGAAACAGGTAGCTTGCACAAGCATTTAGTAATACCATATGAGGGAAGAAATGCAAATTTTGTTATAGGTTAGAAGATGAGTTTTATTTCATACTAGAGTGCCCATTATTTACTGATATAAGAGAAATTTATCAAGATATTTTTGGAGAAATCCGAAATTAACTGAGTTATTGACATAAAATATATCACCAGAAATCTTGGTCTATTCATTGCCAAATATTTTTTTTTAAAAATAGAAACAGACTGAACTACGATAAGATTTTAATTTCATATGTCACGTATTTCCTATATGCTACATGTACTACATTAACGGGGCTGTCGGCTGTTTTATGGTAGGTTTGTATAAGCGGGGACTGCTTAACTAAGCGTTTCGTTATGGTTTAGTTTACAATAGTTTACAAGGTATAATTTTGGTTAATTTCGCTGTCAAGTCGCCTGCATTATGTATAAGGTTACTGTGCAAGTGCTGTATTGTATTGTATTGTATTGTATTGTATTGTATTGTATTGTATTGTATTGTATTATTACTCTTGTCACTGACTTTATTTAGTTCACAAATGACAAGTTCTTTTTAAATATGTAATACATGTACTATACTAATGGACCTATGGCCTACATGTATTACGAAGTATACTATCAAGCTATATTACCATACGCATTTGGTTTGTCATTCGGATTAACTCCGTTATAATGTTGGAGTGTTTGTTGTTGTTGCCTTGTTCGGGAAGTTTGTGGGGCACTTTTCTAAATATTTTTTAAGAGTAGCCGCTGGGTCATTATCAATTAAATTTATGAAATTTTGAAATTTATTTCATATTACATGTACCTACAATTAAGAAACGTACATACAACAGAGAAATACATAGAGCCCTAAATCATTTCTTTTTGCCTTATATTTGAAGACGATTAATTTCCACTTTTTCTCTAGCAAAAATCTTTCTATATACATGTATATTGGTTTTACCAAAGAAGTAAATAAAATATCAAGTACAAAATTTGCAAGTTTAACCCTTTCCCCCATAGAGGAAACCATGAAAAGACCTATGCGAACAGCATAAAACCAGATCAGCCTGCGAGTAACTCGCAGGCTGATCAGGTTTTATGCTGTTCGCTGCTCCTCAGTGGTCTGGAAATGAGGACTTTGTAATTAAATTTGGTAAGGTTTAACTGTGGTTTTCTGCAGATCAGGCTTTATGTGGTACCTATTGAGTGCGTCAAAATAAGTCTATATGAGGGAAAGGGTTAAGAATAAGATTATGGCCTAAGTATATAGTATATTATGTACACCGAAAATGAACGTTTGATAATTGCTTTAGTTTCCATTCAACCACAATTTAAAAAAAATCTGTGTCATGAAATTGGATAACTTTTTCATGAAACCTGAAAAAGGAGACCAAGTAATTATTTATAATAAATTTCAAGAAATCCCTATATGATTGTTGCGGGAATTATTTTACATGTGAAATTTGAAATTAATACTTAAGGTAAAGTCCCTGTTATGGTTCCGCAACGTCTTGGACCATTTAACCTTCTATCAGGATAAGCAAGGTACCCTAATGAAATATTAGGAAACCTTGGTTATCTCCGCGAAAAGCGAAAGACCATGAGGTCCGAAATGTTGCGGAACTATTACAGGGACTTTACCTTAATAATGTACTCTATGTCCATCCTCCCATATCTATCTTGTGACATACATGGTTATAGATAATATCATATTTATAAATAATGTTTTTCCTCAAATCTTTTGTATGTGAATGTATTAACGAATATATTCATATAATTAAGTCACGCTAAATCATTGTATTATTAATTGTATAACAAGAAACTGTAAAGTTTGCGTAATTTGTCTATCTTGATTAGATAATAAGAAATAAGTTGTTGTTTTTTCCGCTAACATCAAAAAAGGGATCGGTAGGATGGCAAAACTTTTTTATTATCTTTATTTTATTTTTCCTTATTTTTAAAGGATTGACTACAAACAAATGCTAGGGAAAAAAAGTTAAGGGTCGGTATGATAAAAACTAGAGTGACTCGGAGTGAATGGAAACATGGTTGTTTACGCCTTATATAGCATATATTCTTATTTATGGTAGTAAACAGACTGGTTGTATGCCTAAAAGACACACGGTTTTGTGCAAAATTTTAACATTTTTTTCTCTAAAGCTCGTCGTGACATCAAAGGGTCTCCTTCTTAGAAATAAAAAAAAAATATGTCTTATCCTCATTATGAAATGTTCTACATGTATTTGAAAAATGTAACAGCCTGATTGGTACCATACCCAACTCGGAATTATTGCATACAGATTCGGAAACTTCAAATGTATCATGCATATACATGTAGTAGCAAATAAAAATCGATTATAAGCTTATTGGTTCAAATATAGTCTTAATGATTATACGCGTGGCCGTCGCTACGAGTTACAACCAAACATAACAGCGTCATAAAATAGAACTATTCAGCCAATCAGACAAAAAGCAAATGCCATACTGTATACGAACTACGAAGCGACTAGGTCATCCAGTTATGATGAGCGCAAAACACAAGGAGGTTCTCACGTACTATGGATGCTTACCGGGACCGGTGGCATACTGCCGTTGGAATCTTGTAAAAAATTACAATGCCAAGCAAACGAAATACATGTGGTTGCATGTTTGAAAAAAGAAATGCCTTTGCATGCAAGATCGAGTAGCACGGATCGATCGAACGCATTGAATGACCGACTTTGCGCCAGGTAATTCATAGCAGTTCATTACACTCTTACACGTCGGCCTATATTTCATTCACCTCTGTGGTGCGCTCAGTTCGATCTATAAATACACACCGTTCAATTGGAAAATGAGACAGTTGTAGTCGACGACAACAGTCGTACTATATACATGTAGCGTGAGACGCAGTGGATAAACAATGTGCGTATTTCGGTTTTCGTTTATATTTTCTAACAATTTTGGGTAAAATTTTACATTTTTAAAGCTTACACATAAAGTGTCCTGCTGATAAACTGTTGGCCCTATTAACGCCTTATCTATCGTGAATTGGAATGAAAAGTGGTCGAAAATTTCGATCGAATTAGCTATTTGGTTAATCAATCACACAAAAACTACGTTTTCTGATCAAAGTCAATTATTTCAAGCAACGCACCATTAACTGAAACATTCTGTCTCTTATTCATCCAAACCACGGCTTCTTCTAGAGACATAAGATGTTAAAGTTGGCATGTCTTCGAAATTTGAGTAACGATGACAGCAGTCGGTAGCGATTCATGGATAACAGACAAATACGCACATTGTTTCTCCACTGCTTCTCGCGCTACATGTACATAGTACGACTTTTGTCGTCGACTCCAACTGATGTCTCATTTTCCGATTTAACTGTTGAATAGAGACTGTACCGTCATTCAGACCGTTGTTGAAATTTTGAATCTCACGTGATTCACACTGTTTATCTGTCAGCACAAGATTCTCGTCATAACGACTCACAATGCTATTCAGTCTGTCCATTTCATTTATTTACATCTGCGGATTGTTCCCATCTGCGTAATATGGCAGGAAGTAGTTCCCATAATAAAAAAAAAAATAAAAAATATTATTTTCCATACGTTTTATGATGATTCAAAAATAAATTCCTCAATTTTCTCTACTTTAGATCCTTAAATTACATATCAATTTTCGTAAAATGATTGTTTTCCGTTTTGACAAGATTCTTGTCATTGGTGGTTTAGTGAGGTACGAACGACAACTCTGCTTTTATGGAGCACATAACTGTCATATGTGTTGCGAGATATCAAGTTGTATATATATGAATAAGATACTACGACAATTTAACACAATAACATGCAAGTTCGCCATGATAACGTGCTATATGAATAAGATACTACGACAATTTAACACAATAACATGCAAGTTCGCCATGATAACGTGCTATATGAATAAGATACTACGACAATTTAACACAATAATACGCAAGTTCGCCATGATAACGTGCTATATGAATAAGATACTACGACAATTGAACATAATAATACGCAAGTTCGCCATGATAACGTGCTATATGAATAAGATACTACGACACTTTAACATAATAACACGCAAGTTCGCCATGATAACGTGCTTTATGAATAAGATACTACGACAATATAACACAATAACACGCAAGTTCGCCATGATAACGTGCTACATGTATATGAATAAGACACTACGACAATTTAACACAATAACACGCAAGTTCGCCATGATATCGTGCTATATGAATAAGACACTACGACAATTTAACACAATAACACGCAAGTTCGCCATGATAACGTGCTATATGAATAAGATACTACGACAATTTAACACAATAACACGCAAGTTCGCCATGATAACGTGCTATATGAATAAGATACTACGACAATTTAACATAATAACACGCAAGTTCGCCATGTTAATGTGCCATATGAATAAGATACTACGATAATTTAACATAATAGTACGCAAGTTTGCCATGTTAACGTGCTATATGAATAAGATACTACGACAATTTAACATAATAACACGCAAGTTCGCCATGATAACGTGCTATATGAATAAGATTCTACGACAATTTAACATAATAATACGCAAGTTCGCCATGTTAATGTGCTATATGAATAAGATACTACGACAATTTAACATAATAACACGCAAGTTCGCCATGATAACACGCTATTTAAATAAGTTACCTCGTTATTTTCACATAATAGTCATCTCCTCACTGGACAAGATCACCGTTCATAAGATAGCATGTCTATCTGGCAAGACAGCATACTATATTGACACGTTAACTTTTTTTTCAATCATTCATATAACAACACTTACATTTTACAGAATATAACATATGACAATCATTTTGTTTAACCAAAATATAACACTACATAATCTTATGTCCCGCAGACAATATTTCAGTCATCTGGAGACATATATTGGGTACTGCGCTATCATGCTATGGACAAGAAGAATGATTGGGTCATCCATTTCTGCCACTTCCCTTATATGAGAGCCAAGGAAAAGGAAAATATGCCAGTAACATTTCAACCTTACTTCGAGGCGTAGAAAATGGTTTGTCTATTTCGGTGCTTGGGGCAGGGTGATGATTGAATTTGAGTTAAGGTTAGTGTGTATGATATGGATTTGTGTTTATAGTAAGGGTAGTTGTTTGTGGTTAGTGTTTATGGCTAGGATTAGGTTTATTGTATTTGGTTAATGTTTGTGGTTAGTTTTTGTGGTTAGGTTTTGTGGTAAGTGTTAATGGTTAGTGTATGTGGTTAGTGCTTGTGGATATGGTTAGTGATTATGGTTATGGTTAGTGTCTAGGTTTAGTGCTTGCTGTACCACGTGACATATTCCGCAACATCGCATTTTCACCAGTCCCGGGTATCAAATTCTTAAGCGTGATTAAAATTTAGTGGGTGAATGCGCGAAGCGTAAATGTGTGCAGTCATGTGACAGCACATGGAAATATAAACTCAAATTATAGGATGAATACCGATCGTAATGCTATAGCATGTATATTGCATTGGGTGACCATCTAAAGATGGGTAGTGATAAGATGACTTTAAATCAAATTATAAGCCAATGACTATCTGTGAACGAGCTGCTTTAAGGCCATAAACACTCTCGCAAAGTTTTAAGAATATAGCTTGAGAAATGAAGATGCCAGAGGGTAAACAGGTCAAAGTTATTGGAGTTTCAGTTATGCAAAGGGTCATAACTCTAGATCTATTAGTCCGATAATTTAGAGGCGATAACTCCTGGTAAGTGTGGCAGTGATTGCACGAGAAATGACCTAAACTAATTGTGGATGTCAGACATTAAACATTCAAATAATTCAAGTGATTTATAAAATGAAAAAACAAAACAAAAAAAACAACAAAAAAACACCAGACTGAAATAAAAACGAACACTTTCTTCAAACTAGACATTTCAGTCCCTCCAAGCTTTGTGTAATTCTGAAGGTGTTAATTGTAGTACTCAATCCGTCTGTCCACAAATGTACGTGCCTCTAAATAAAATACACTAGTTTTCGAAGTCTGCAATGTATATTTTAAACTACACAGTTAAATACTTAAGACCTTTGTTTACAAACCTTTGGTCGTAATAAGACCATTATTTGAATTAATATTCCACACTGATCATCCAGAATACCAGAATACCAGAGAAGATCAACTTAATCCACATCAGGGAGGAGTTCTAGCAGCTGCCTTGTCAACATGGTTTGTTGCAGCTGTATGACGTGCGGGGAAACTGGATTCATCTCCAAGCTCCTCGCCTTTATCATCAGCGTTGCTTTCTTCACCCATGTAAGTTATTATGACATCGGGTAAAATAAGTATTTAATTAGTAATCAGTTCACCTCCTTGGCTACTGTATTGAAGTCCATTTCCATGTTGGCATGTTTGCCTCTTTGTGTTAGTGTTATGAGTTGGTTATGAGTGTCCGTTCCTTCGTATTGACCTTCGCAAATTCTGATGGCCTTGTCTATATCCTTCGTCGGTGCTGTCCTGCATAATGGCGGTACAAGCAGCTGTGACTTGTGATATGACCGTAAAAACTTAGCTGAAAATTGCTTGATGGTGGCAAGCAATGGGGTCTACCAAACTCTCAACATTTTCCCACCCCAAATCATTGGCACTGTGTTCCGAGTACAATACAGTAGAAAACATTTTTGTTAGAAGAATTAAATTGGTTAAAATCTATAGAACATTCTCTATAACTTGAGCGAATTTCTATTTATTGCAGCGTAGTAAGATTGTAAATCCTCTTGATTACAATCAGGAAGAGGAGTTCTAAAACCCCCGATAACTGTGGGGAAAATCATAAATTTTCCGATATGCAGAAAATCAATGTTTTTTACTGTCCTTTTTTCCAGTTGTTCGGTCTAGTCACCCCAGCATGGATGTGTGACAATATAGCCGGTGACACGTGTGAAACATACGGTCTCTTCGTCCAGTGTGTCGGTGTGCAGGACTTCGACACAGGAGGTATCTTTGTTTGTTTTAACAGTTTCTTTGGGGGCCAAGGTTTGGACGCAGCTTCCCCAGTCAAGTTAAACACAACTGCGGGGCTATACGGCGCCCTATCATTCTCCTGTCAGTTTTAATTTCACATTTCCATACATCAATCTAATTCTCCTCCATACTCGCATTACCATCACAAACAACAATGACAAGACAGTATTTTTTTTTTCATTTTTACGTCATGTTTTCCTTCCACTCCTTAATTTTTATGCCTTCACGTTTACTTTAATCTTTTTTTCGTCTACTGTATACATAATTAATGACAAAATCTGGTTTAACACTGCATTATTTTACGAACCAACTAAATTGCAATGTACACTAGAAAAGCTAGTTTCATTCTTCGATTAAGCCACACTTATATGGGCGTGTGATCAATCTATATAAGAACATACTTACTACAACCTTAAAAGATAGGTAAGTTAATGCGACAAAAGCTTGAGAAATCATATCAACTCTCATAAACTAGAGAAAAATAAATCTTATTTGTATATGTTTAATAAGGCAAGGTCACACATTTATGTTTTTTTTTGTTTCTCATTTTGTCCGCAATACGAACGTTTCGACCATTGAAAGCCAGATGGGCTCATCACCATATATAAAAAGAGGGAGATCCGTAACTAAATTGCAAGAACGTGTGGCCCAAACTTTTTGTCTTTTGTTTGTTACAATAATTGTTTTCAAATTTTGTCACAAAAACGAAGACAACGCAATTTGTTTAAAATGAATGAACGACTTGTTCACTTCACTTAAACTTTTTACTCTTAGACCGTGACATTTTTCAAGCCGTCGTCTGGACACGGGCTATAATGATTTGTGTGTTCGATATATAATATTCCCTTTACATGAATATGATTGGACGAGTTGACATTATTTAGATTAGTTCGATAAATCTGAATGCCAGGTGTCACTTATAACAGCATAAGATGACTAATGAATTGACGCCAACGCATTTAAGGAAGGCGGGGTTGTTGTTGTTGTTTTCTAACTATTTAATTTTGTATTTTATGGATAAGGTCATAACAGTTGCAGTGCATAATCGAAGAAATAATTTATCAACTTCCATGCTTGCATTATTGCAATAAACTTAATCATTAGAGTTAAAGCAATGTTCGTTGGCGTTTTGTTGTTGTTTTCTTTCTCTTTTTTCCATCTTTCTTTTTTATCATTGTTTTGCTCGTAAGAACAAAATAGCACTTATCATGTCAGTTCTAAAAACAATTTACGTTCTCTTGGTGCTATTAAGTCATTTCGTATTTATATTTTATGTTCAACAATAAAAAGGGTTGAACAAAGAGTTACTTAACCAACTGTAAATGTACCCACAGCCACGGATGACGCGGTAGTGGGACTGGCCCTGATAGTAACCATCTCCAGCTTCATACTGAACATCGTCTACTGTGGTATCATCAACCTTACCTCGTACAGCAAGAAACCCACCACCCCCAGACTAGGCATCTTTATTGGGGCGTGGTTCCTCGTGCAAGGTAAGAAATATCAGAAAGAGAAATGGTGTCCATAAGCAAAGATTGAATAAAGTCTGAAACTGAGTAGGGAATTAAATTCTTGGAAATACATATTTGACAGTATTACACACGCTTTTGATGAAAATGCTTGTGATATGGAGGAAGATTGACATGGGAGATTTTCTTTTATCAATAGATCTATAGGTTTTTGGTTATAAGGCTTCAGTTTGGAAAAAAGTGCCTGAATCAGTATGAGAGGCATGGACTTTGTTTATTGCCCAAACAGTAACATAAATCTAAAGAGGATCATTGACACCGCGAGAAGCAGATACATCTTTGTGTCATGTTTTGGTTGGATTGAGAGCTAGACTAGCTTTGTTGTATTAATGAAAGTTTTCAAAAACTATAACTAAAGATAAGACCTTCCTTGCTCGGACATATCTGTTGTCTCGATGAATAATTCATAAATGACCATGAAGGAAAACAGTGTTGATATAATATTGCTAAAATCCTAAATGTATTCCTAGTAACAATGATTTATTATACATACACATTGTTTGGCATGATTATTACTAATCACATACCAAGGACATGGTACACAATTATTGTAACTGCTGTTTTTATTTTCGCATGTATGCTTGTGCAATAAGCCCTCGACATATGCATTTTCAAATACATTTATTTCTATGCAGTGTGTTATGTGTGATATAATAAAAGTGTAATGTAACACTTCTATTGCAGAGTCGGTGACAATCGCGACATTGGCCGTGGTGGGTGCCAAGTTCGACAAGATCGGGTGGGCAGCACTGGTATTCAGCATTCCCGGGATCGCCGCGATCATCCTCGTCATCCTGATCCTGGTCTATCTCTTCTTCACCAGGAACAAACCAGAACCACCCAGCAGACCAAAGTCGGCCGAAAGTAATTAGATGTCTGATAAGACTTGACTATTGGGATTGATATATTTATTTTAGTGATATCTTGAAGTTTTCTTTTTGTATTTTAGTGAGGTTAACTTAAATTTGGTGAAAGACAAATATATGATAAGAAACAGAGTTCCTGGGGATAAAACAACACCAACAAGCTCAATTCAGCGAGATCCAACAGAAAATACTTAACAATAAATCTGTGAAAAAAAGGCAGGGGACGAGATCAATGGATTTGTTACCGCGGTGACTATAGCAATGATACATGAACTGCGTTCAATAGAACTTTGATAAAGCGAGGACTACTGCAGGAAGTGAAATACTCAGACAACCGGGTCTCGGCAGTATGTATGTGGAAGAAAGCCTCACTCTCTACTGTATTACAGTGATATATAATTGTTGAAACAGGAATATCAGACTTTCACAATGTGTTGTTATCATCTGAAATAGTTTATAAACATTTCTAAATATAAAATAATGCATTTATGCGTTTATGCTGAACAAGTTATTTGTATCTTTATATACATGAATCATGTGATATGGTGCCAAAGTGTTATGATAACACACACACACACACACACACACACTATTCTTAAAAACTAAGACAATTTTGCTTTAGATTTATGATATCGTATATATCTTTTTTATTGACAAAAGTACATGTATCAATCCTTATTTTGTCTTCATTTTTCACCCCCCTCATCTTGTGTGTGTGTGTGTGTGTGTGTGTGTGTGTGTCCCTTAATTGCTAAGTTCTTTAGTGAGAATGGGTAAAGCACTCTATAACATAGACTGGAAGATGAGATATGGTTGAGGATGGGAAATATTTTCATTTAATTTAATGTGAAATTAAACATCGCTTCCACATTGTGTATTTTACCTTTTTAGACTTGTTTTCGGACAAAACGCATTCAGTTCAATGAAAATACGAACGGGATATATGAAGTCCCCAGGTAATCGGGAAGCCTTTATTCGTTGTTATGTTACCCTGTTATTGTTATTGTAAAATGATACTATGCACTACCATAGGTCTAGTAATTAGTGGCCAACCTAGTAAATTCACACTTTGAGACGTAGTGATCTTTTATAGTTATCTTTGCCTATGTCGCTTGGGAATTACATGGGGTGACTTAAGTAACAATAAAATAATCTGTGCAATTTTTTCATACCTATCTATTAGTAATAGTCGCTGTAGTAATTTCGTCATTTTTTTATCTTTACTTTTCACTTATATGATTTGTATCAGATTTTAATAACATGTGTCTAATATCTGCCTGTACATCCCCTGACATGTCAAGAATTCCTTAATTAAGATTACAACTTTACTTATTAACTGTAACTCATAGATACTTACCCTTTTTAACTCCAGAAATCGTATATATGAATATGTAATTGAGACATTATGGTCTAGGGTGTTTTATGAGTGTTGAATGTTAAGCGTGTTAATGTAAACCTCAATACATACTTATCTACACACCATAACATTTTCGATATTTCAACATCTCATTATAAGGTCCTGTATAGTCAGTGTTATTCGTCGGACCGATTTTGATAGTACATTCGATTCATTCTAGAAAAATGAGAGAAAACAATCCTTAGACAAATATCAGTGAAAAAAAAATTCCAACGCAAACCACAAATAAAAGTCCTGCCCCCTCCCTGAAAATTGATGATCGTACAGTCGTGTGCATCTGCATTTCACACGCAAGTACACGCATATATTTGTTTGTAAATACCGATATCTGTACAGACAGCAAGTAGTTTAGTTTCTTTGTATAGCCTAGCATGTTTTTTTTTCTGACTGTACAAATATTGGACTTTTACACAATATACTTTCAGCGTGCCTCATATGTTTGTTCAAACGGCTTCGATTTAGCATTAAACAAGTCATCAAAATATCGTCTGATCTTTAATATCGAATTTCGAAAATTGCAGTTGCCTAAACTAAGGAAACGACAAACTCACAGGGCGGAAACTAGATATAGACATATGTATACAAGTATACAAGTTTTTAAAGTCATAATAACGCTGGCAAGGACACATTGCTTTAATATACCTTATCTATACCAGCTTTAAATTGTCTGAGATTTATGTTAGAAAGCGTTGTTTTTTTCGGTAAATTTAGGAGGTATATTATGCGAGCCGGTGAAAAAAAAAGAAAAAAAGGACAAAATTGTAATGAAAGCAAAAAAAAAAAAAATGCACTGGTAGGATTAGATTGACAGACGAACACTTACCTGTGTGTGTTTTATGTTTGAATAGAAAGATTAAATTGTTATCTGCCAACTGACAACCACGCAGAAAGACATGCACCCTGAAACTCCCATCTTCAGATGGAATATCCTAAAACAATTTATTCATATTGGTTTTATGCAAACCAATGAATCAGGTGCTTCTCCGCTGCCTTCGGTTGTTTATCAAGACTTGATCAAAATCCTTTTTATACAGCTTACGCCGAAAAAAAAAAAGAAACACCAATGTAAAGTACTTCTCATAAGTATGCCGGTACTGTGTATGCCGCAGGCTCAGTGCAAAAGGGTCGTAACTTATGAGACCCTTTTGCGCTGAGCCCACGACATGGGCTCCGTATCTAGATCTTTTTTCACAAGGACACTGTTTCCTGCATCTGAAATCCTTATCAATTTTGTCATTATATGATAACCCGAATAAATATCTGTCTAAACACCGGCTCAACGATTTCAAGTGACGCCCAAATTCAAGTTCCCCCAGGGAACATGAAAAAGTTTTCAGATTCCTCCCCCGTTTTCAAATGCCCTTCCGAGCATATAAAAAGTTTTCAAAGTCCCCCCCCCCCCTCCGGGATAACATGAACACGTTTTTAGACACCCCCTCCCCCCACACACACAACCCAACCCGGGGGGGGGGGGGACTTGAAATGGGGGTAATTTGAAAAAGTTAAAACTAATGATTTCTCAATTGGCCCCGGGAACACAATGCGAGAATTTGAAAACGTTAATTTATATTCCCGGTTGGGGCATATTGAAGTGTATTGAGACCACCCTCAGCCCATTTTCAAATGTCCTACCGGTATACATATGTATAGTTAATATATCAGCAAAACATTGGATACTGTAGAATCAATGTTTTACCTTTTATTATTAACTTTAGTGGATAAATTAAATTTTGTGCATGGGTACATATAATCTCTGAATTATGTTCTGAAAAAACACGAGGTCTGAAAAAAAAAAAAAAAAAAAAAAGAAAGAAAGAAAAAAAAAAAACGAATATAAGTAGACCACGACATAAATGACCTTGCGATTGCTGTTGCTTATTCCATTGTACATCCAATTTCACAAGCCAATCGTAAGCGACCTGTATTGATCACACACACACACACACACACACACACACCTTCAAGGTTTAGAAAATATATAAGTGAAACTTTATTCTCACAGTACAAATAACGTTCTGGAAGAATGTCTTCTACAATGGCTATTTTAATGTGTCTCCTTTGATCTGTTTATACGACCTTAAACGTTTGTCCCGTTACACAATTCCTCATAACATCGCGTGATCTTCAGGTTATTTAGGGCGGTATTGAGTTATCGAAAACAGTCACTATACGGCCTACTTTTCATAGGGCTAAAATCAGCTGTACTTTGTATCTCTCTCTCTCTGTCTCTCTCTCTCTGTCTGTCTCTCTCTCTCTCTCTCTCTCTGCATGCACGAGTATATGCTGTGCATGTCTCACACAATGATACATTGCATATCAAAGTTCATCTAACCTTTTTCGGCGAAAACACTTTATTTTATGCTAATTGATGACATACTGTGTTCTATCAGTGAGATAAAATCCACATCCCACAGTATGATGATATACATTTGCCGGGACTTCCTTTTATTTAAATAAAAAGAAGTGTAACAATTTTCACATTTTCACTCGCGCTACGCGCTCGTGAAAATATAAAATAATATCACTAGTCGATGAGATATAACCCATATCCTCTCAAAACAAATATTCTCTATGTATTACATATATTACTTTCAATTACACTGGCTATATTAAGATGTAAGCCACCCAAAATATATTTAAATTCAATGATCTACCAAACAGGGATGAGTATAAAGTATACAGATTAACATGTATCAATTATTAATCAGATAAAGGAAAATAAAGAAGAGAAAAAGCTTACATTTATTGAGGTAAAGTCCCTGTAATGGTTCCGCTACATTTCGGACCTCACGGCCTTTTACGGAGATAACCAATCTTTCCTAATGTTTCATTAGGGTACTTTGGTTATCTTGGTAGAGGTTAAGTGGTCCAAGACGTAGTGGAACCGTTACAGGGACTTTACCTTAAAATGCAACGTCTAGTATAAAAATATATCAAATGGATGCGTCAAATACTACGCAAGATAAATCTACCGACTAGATAGTTGAAACTGTTAATAGTTAAAGTAAAAATGTGTTTAAGTGAATGGGTGTGGCAGTCCATCAGCGACACATGAACACGTAACATATTTATTTTCAGTAAAGCACGCTTTAATCTAGCAGTTTCATATATCATAAAACCCCATGCAATAGCAGACATTCTGTGTTTTAAATAGTGCATTCGGTTTAAACTTTATTTATTGAATACCGAGTGCAAGCGTTTAAAACTTGTTATAGATCACTCTCGATGGCGCGTCTGCATGATCCCTTACTAAGTGACGCGGGATCAAACCCTGGCTCAAATTTCAACACTTATACTTAGCGTTAAGTAACAGAAGAATTTCAACAGTCTTGATTCTCTTATAACACTACCTAAACATTTAAATTCTAAACAAATAAATTGTTGTTAGTTATTAAGGTAATGATTTATGTCAAATTAAATATGTCCTTGAATGTGTTTTTACCTCATTTTAGAATTTGAGTATTACCAAGCGCTAAGTATTGTTGATGGACTTTAAGCCAGGACACATGGTGAGAAGAAAGTGCGTTTCTCTACGAAATAAAGTCAGTCATAACTTCCAAGACTTAATGGGAACGGATGCTAGTTTTTTTTCCATAATCGGGACAGGGACACCATTTAAAAACAGTCTAGATCTTTTAACTGCATAATAGGAATGTACTCACCTTCATATGGCAAAAATAAAGTTTGAATGCGCGATGTGCGTACTAATATTATTAAAAAAAACATGTCAGATTTAAAGTATCTATTAAATGGTCACAGTATTCAATATGTTAACAAACAAAGAAGTTAAAACACACTGACAGGTGATTTATTTTAAGTTACTGTATATACATACAATGAGAACATACACTTATCCATGTTTTTAATCTTGATGATTACATACAATTTCTCAGATAAATATAAAAACTCAATCAATTGATGCTATCATCAAACTATCTACATAAATATAATTTGAAACGTCATGATGCAATATGAAAAAAATGCACAAACGCAAACACATAAACAAAGAGAATAAAAAAAATATACATTTTTAGACATATTTCAACATGTATACTAGTCCTGTTTAACCTGTAACAGCCATCACCAGTATTAATCAGCCAATCCGTTTTATCATTCAGATTTAGGATTCCCAAACTGACATTGTATTACACACTTGACCTCCATTTAGTGACCACCTGTGCTCTGCAGCCATTTTTTTCCGGTTCCCTTGACATACCGCTTAATACAGGTCTGACCGGGTTTGGGGACAGAACTCTACAATTGCAGGAGTTGTTTCCCTTTCATTTCACGTGTCTGGTCCTATTCACATTTTGTACCCTATGAGATATCATTTAACGAAGTCAGAAGAATCTTTATCCATATTCTCATAGGCTCGGATAAACAAAAATACCAGCAACACAAATTGTTGTCTTTTTGTTTCTTGTTGAATTACTCTTACAATCAGTTTATTTTCATAGTCGTACAACATTCTCCTATCATCTATTTCTTTTAGTAATGCATTTCAAAATCACATAAATAGTGGAAAAAATAATATGATAATAAACACTCAAATGAAATAAAACATAAAACTGTGAGACTAATTCAAAGTTCTAATTTACATTGCAGGATTATGAAACACAAACATAGTATACATAGTATAAGTATGCATATTAATTGTCTTCATTGCTTGGAATTCGGTTTCAACATGTTCAGGTATCATGTTGTCTTTCTTGATATATAATCATTTATTCGAAATTCGAATCATTAAGTTTAGTGGTTAAATAATAATTATGTTCAAATGTTTATGTAATGTTAAAAAATAATCACTGCATTTTTTCAGCATCCTGTTCAAATCATTCTAAAGTAAAGCCTGCGAATCAAACATTTTATTAACTATTGTCTTGAATGTATTTGAAATATGGTAGAAAACAATCTATAACTTTAACAGTCCGTTTTCAGGATATTATAATTAGGTTAAAATAGATATAGTTCAGCATTCTATCATAACGGTGCACTTGTACTTGAAATACAGTTTGAAAACGAACAGAACTGCTTAATATAATCTAGGATGTCAGAAGTGTTGGACTTGGTCGGATCTTACAGGAAATGTTCCTAATAAACAAAATGTTTCAAATAATTCATATGGGAAAAAATGATTCAATATTGATTACAAATGCCAACACTGATTGATAAATAATATCAGAAAATACAAAATTGTCAAAATATAATAATAAAAAAACAACAACAAAAAACAAGTGGTGAATATTTATGTAGCAATTGTGATTTGTACATTCAAAGTTGGTGGCGGAATCATACGAAAGAAGGCACTTTAAGGTAACCCATCCATCATTGTTTTATAATCATGGTCATTCATATGCTTAAAAGATCTTCAGTACAGATGCAAGCATCCTTTGACTTGCAGTTATAGGATCTTTTATTTGTATTTATTTATTTCCTTGGTTTAAAGATTGCTGTTGTTGTTGTTGTTCACCTGCTTTTAATTTGTTTTATTTTATGAAAACTCATTTGCTGTCTGGTTGCTTGTTTTTATTATAATGACATATGTCTATAAGTATAGAATCATTGAGTTGCACAGGATCTATTTATCTATCTCCTGGAATTGCAGCTTTTAGTTGTTCTTCCCTCATCTGCTTTTAATTTGTTTTATTTCTGTGAAGACTTTTACCTTTCTTGACATCTGTTAATTGTTTTGTTTTTTTTATATATAATTAATGCACTATGCCTGTAATGTGTATTTATTTTATTTTGAGAAAGTTTCTGATCAGTTCTTTCTAAATATATTTGGGCGACATAAATGATAAATTTTAAAAATTCTTAATTTTTAATTACCCTTTGCATTTTATGCCTCTTTTGTATCTAAAGATTTTCATGGCCATTTAAGACCAACTTTAGACCAAAATCAGCATTTTCCATAAAACTTATATTATCCTTAGAACAGCAACTTGTATTTAAGAACTCCTAATCATTTTTATCTGTATAGATTACTTCATGTCACGTGTATCTGTATTATTTCAACTAGCTTGCTTGTATTAGAGCAATGTGCTAAAATAAATAATCTCAATCAATTAAATTTTAAAAAAAAATTTTTTTTTTTTTTTGTCTCCTTTGCTAAAAGTCTATAAAGGCGTGCATTTACTGTAAAATTCCAACGATCACGTGATGGACCATAATCACAATTCCATGATGTATAGATTAGGGTCAATGCCTAAATTATATGTGTACACTTTATACATGATGAAAAGTACTGAAGCGACGATAGTGATTGACTCAATCAATTAATTTCATGTACGACAAAAGTAACGAAAACTATATCATAGTATAGAGATGACATCACTGGTAAATTTACATAAATCGTTATTTACGAAACAGAATAATTTTCTGGATTTCCCTTCCTAGGAGCTTTACAGATGCAGGGGAATGGAATAGCAAAGACAACGAAAATACATATCATGCCAGGCAAACAGAAAATCCCAGTTTCGAGGGTTACAGTTTTTATCTCGTGTGTTATCCAGGCGAAAACCACTACCGTTGTAAGTTCTGTAAAACCAAAAAAAAAGAGCATTTTGTTTTATATGAATCCTTCAAACAAAGCTTTCATTTGCATTTCTTTGTAGCTCTAGCTTCAAAATGATTAGAAAAATATTTATGACAGAGTACTTCTTTTAATTTCTCAGAAATTCAATATTCCACTCGCTTTCACAGAATTAGAGAGGGGGGTAGGGTCATACTCGAGCCTTTGTCTGATATGTTAGGGATGTTAGGGGAGACGGCTGGTCATGTTTTCAACTCCGTTTATTCAAATAAGTGTTGGAATTTGTTGGTTTTTCGAAAGTAGATAGGCAGTAGAACGTCAGTCAGTCAGTAATAGTGTATAGCAGTATGGCCACCGGTCCATATATATAACATACACCAACACTGCTAACAGTTCATCAATCTAGCTACACATATATATAACATACATCAGACACTGCTAATAGTTCATCAATCTAGCTACACATATATATAACATACATCAGACACTGCTAATAGTTCATCAATCTAGCTACACATATATATAACATACATCAGACACTGCTAATAGTTCATCAATCTAGCTACACATATATATAACATACATCAGACACTGCTAATAGTTCATCAATCTAGCTACACATATATATAACATACATCAGACACTGCTTATAGGTCATCAATCTAGCTACACATATATATAACATACATCAGACACTGCTAATAGTTCATCAATCTAGCTACACATATATATAACATACATCAGACATTGCTAATAGTTTATCAATCTAGCTACACATATATATAACATACATCAGACATTGCTAATAGTTTATCAATCTAGCTACACATATATATAACATACATCAGACATTGCTAATTGTTTATCAATCTAGCTACACATATATATAACATACATCAGACATTGCTAATTGTTCATCAATCTAGCTACACATATATATAACATACATCAGACATTGCTAATTGTTCATCAATCTTGCTACACATATATATTACATACAATACTGAACTATATGTCAATTTTGCATTAAATGTTTGCGTTTCTGAAAACTATGGAATAAAAATTGTCCAGTATGTCTTATTATTAATTCATTAAAAGGCAGCAACTTTTTCAAGTGTTGGATGTTGAAAATACATACTAGGAATATATTTCTGTCTTAACTCATTGTACATAGAGCAAACTAACAGGAAATAAAACTCTTGACTCTGCAACATTCATTCAAAATGGAAAAACTCGATTTTCTCTAACAGTGTTTGGATAGCGACCTCTTTCTATTTCTAACTGATGTGAAGATGTTTTGAAACATACATATACATTTCTAAATGTCCGTACATTGAATAAATCTAAATAAGTTTCAGACTTTATTTCTTTTTCAAAATTCGTATACATTTCTATCTTAGAACTATTATTGCAAAAATTATATATATATATATATATATATATATATATATATATAGAGAGAGAGAGAGAGAGAGAGAGAGAGAGAGAGAGAGAGAGTATGAATTTGCTCGTGTGTGAATAATCACCTTGGATAAGAAGCCATACCGCAAGGACCCGGGTCGGCCAATGCCAGACAGAGCAGCAGCTGCACTTCCTCAATACACGGATAATGACATGGACAATTGTCAGAATTGCAGTCGAGGTGCATATTATCACAATCAGTATAAATTGTGGTTTCCTCTCTGAAAAAAATAAATATGCAACATATGCGTCCGATTTTATTGTACTTTTATATACTTAAAGATGTGTGTGTTTTGAATCTAGCGCCAAGTAATAAATATACTTAAGATAAACCAGGAACTTATTGTACTCAAAATTATGAATTAAATTAAAATTGTTATAAAACTAAATATTTAGGTATTTCATTAGGACAACAAAACTGATTATTTAAGTATAACTTACGCTATGTTTTTGTTGTTGTTGTTTGGGGGGGGGGGGGGGGAGGAATTTTGGTATTAATTGAGGGATGCGCTACTGCTAGGGACATAATGTGAGTGCATTGAGCCCAGGTTTAGCCAGGGTGATTGGGGTAGGAGAAACTTGACGTCTGACGCCGTTATATACGGGTCCATCCTTTAATATTGCTGGTTTTGTTTGTTCGGATGTAACGTCTCACAGACAGCATTTCAGTCATGTGAAGACTTTGTCTGTCACGTTATCCTAATTCACAAGCACAAGGGAGATACACCGGTACTATTTCTAATGACTATGGTACCGGGTATGTTGAACACTCGACTTCTTGGTCGGACGCTCCAATTACTCGGTCACAAGGACAGGTCCAACCCAGGAATTGTCTAGAAGGATTAGTAACAGTCGTAATAACTCATAAAATAAATTGATTAAAATAATCGACGTCGAAGATTTGTTTACCTTCAGACTCTACATTGTTCAACCCTTTACAGGTATCAATTAGCCAAACTGTCTTGCAGTCCTTACCATGCCACACGTTGCAAAAGAAGAAAAGTATCAGTCCAATCAACTGGAAATAAAGCATCAAATGTAAGTTGAAAGAGTGTATTATACTAGGAACACACTAAAAGAAATACCATTATAGAAAAGGGTTCAGTTTACCGAATTACTATACAGGGGACCAAATATTATGTACAGGGTGAGAAATATATGCAGCCTGACCGGAACTCAAACCCAGGGGGGGGGGGGGGGCCGCCGTGGCCGAGCGGTTACAGTCGTGGACTACAAATCTCTCAGCCCCTCACCGCTGTGGGTTCGAATCCCGGTAGGGACTTCGGATTTTTCATGTGAGGAAGCCTTCCAGCTGGCTTGCGGTAGGTCGGTGGTTCTACCCGGGTACCTCTGTGTACTCGGGGTCTTCCTCCACCTGTAATTAGCTGGACGTCGCTATATGATTGAAATACTATCGCAGCGACGGTAAACCCCAATACAACAACAACAACAAACCCAGGGCCTTTCGCTTACAGCTCTACCGACTGAGCTACCCGGTTCTCCCTGTGAGTTATCGATTACGTGACCTTTATCCAAACAAGGATGGAAGTAAATGGAACTTCCTATTTATCAAAGTGTTTTACTATTAATTAAAACATAATCCAAAGTCAGGAGTTCAAAAATAAATGTTTTGGATATTAAGTTATTTTTTTAAGGTTAATATTTGGAGCAAAACAAAAAAATCAACATCGGTTCATTTTGGATTTTCGAACACAATACCTTATTCATGGTCCCGGCAGGGACTCAGTTACTTTCAATAAACTATTCACGGGTACTTTAAGACCGCCTCATACATAAAACTTTGATATAAATCACGTCATCTTTTTTCATAGGTTGACCCCTGCTTTGAAATTGCATTTACTTTATTGATAAAATAAATACATAAAACATGCAGCAATCTATTGCTGAAATATGCCCATTTACATTTCTAAATAATTTAAAATTGTTCGAAAAAAAAAAATACAACACTTTTCCAGTGAGATGCGTTTTTAAAAGCCTTGAGTATATATTCTCTCGGTTAAAAGAAACTCGTGATTATCCGAAAATTTCTTTTCTGTCCTCGAAATATCGCAACTTAATTGTGTTCGGTACAGTCTGTACATAAAGAAGGTACGTACGTGGAAGAGACTGGATATATGTATCGAGGCACTGGTTAATGCGTTCTGGAGCTTGTTCCAATTAATGCACGACATGATGACTTTACTGCTGACGTCACTGAAATAAAATAGAGAATATCATGCAAGGACAAACGTGACTCCGCGTGCGTGCTGCGTTCTACGTAAGTGCGCTCCGTATGCACGTTTTATTCTTCCATGCATCCGTAGTCAGTAATTAGTTCGGTTTATATTAGTATTATATATTTAGTACCGTGATTCTCTTTATTTTGCTAACTGTATATTATAAATATGGAATTTAATCAATATTTTTTCTTTTATCTCATAGTAAGTTCACTAAAGTGGCTTCCAAATATAGGCCTCTGGTCCGCGAAAATCCTCATCGCAGGTTGATTATAAAATTCCCGCGATCACTTGATAGGCCATGATCACAATTTAATGATGGATGGAATACCTTAACTGAAGATCAAAGAAATAGAAAAAAAAACACACACACACGTTTAAAGGAACGGTCGGAAGACACTCCTTTACTATTTGGATGTGTCTCTTATGGCGGTTTATGTGTCATTCTAAACTATTTCAAAGTGACAAAATTATTAGAATTACACAAGATGATGAACGAAGACCGACCATCTCAGACAAGCCTGAAGAGAAATGTCCGAGGTGAACCAAATGATACGGAAATGCGCAATATCACGACAATGTGTATTGTCCTTAAAATAATCTGAACTTATCCTTGTTCAATCTTATTATACACCGTTGACTAAAACAGTAATTCAAATTAAACCTAAGTATAGGATCCCCAAACTAAAGTGAATGCGTACACAATATCTTCATTTCAATGCATTTGAGTAGTGCTTTTGTGTATCGCCTGCACGTCACGGGGATCCCGACTGTGATTGAAAAAATATTTTGAATTACATGTACATAGACAGAAAATATGCGTCCTTTCAAAATGACACGATACTGATAATAACATAGACATTTCAATGAACTTAGACCATACTTATAAATATTTGTAAGTTATACGCATATTCAATTTTACAATTATAACTTATTGCATGAATCTAGCTTTGAATGTCTAATAATAATAATAACAATATTTTTATGTAAAGAAGGTATCTCAGTAAGTTTACAATGTTAGTAATACTACTTTACATGAGCGCTTCTGAAATAAAGCATTAATAATTGATACCATGGTGATGAACAAAAGACATAACACTTAACCACAAAGAAATCCTTTTCATGACCAAATGAACAGTAATTGAGCAATATATATTGAGGGCTCTATGCTACAAAAATATAGTTTAAACTTTATCTATTTTACATCGTTTATGAAACAAGTTCTTACAACTAAAGTGACTCGGATGACGGCGTAATTATGTGGTCATTATACAAAACATATATAAGCACACAGAGAAGACCCTGGGTCTGCCTCGCTCGTGTAGCGGGACAAGGCTTCAACCTTTCACACCGGCGAAGCCTCCGCTAAGGATCTGAGCTCTGGGGGAAGCCCAGAACCTATCCGGATTCTTTGCCTGAGAAATAGAGATTATGAAGGATAGTAATACTACAACCAAAACTATGCGAATATTGAACTACTCTTTAAATGAGTCAGAACTTCACAGCTGTATGACAGAGCCAGTAAGTTAACATGTCAGTCATAAAAATTGGACAGCCATTTCAAAGTTTAAGGCAAACATGGTACCTCTGAACCTGGCAGAACACAGTTCCTTAAATATACAATAAGGTATATGACATTGAAACAGGATTGTGAATACACACAATATGGTAATATAAAATGCCAAGACAATACCAATTGTAGATCTTTATACACTTTAAACAATTTATCGGTCACTAAAATAAATACTGCATAACAGAAGAATGCGAGGATACAATTATGATTGATTAAATTATCCCCCTTTTTCTTACAACGTTGAATGAACGTAATTAAGAATAACAAATTCCTCTACACTCGTCATCACGCTCTCAAACTCTGGTTTACAATAAAGCAGATAATGATAGCAATCATTATGATGAGAATGATGAGGAAAAGGGTGATAATGAGGATGACTTGTCTGTTACTATTTCAAAATTTAAATTGTATAGATGGCAAACGATTTAGATATATCCCATTATAGTAAGTCGTGCCATGGCGCGTTGGTGGGACGGGAAGTCGGAAAATGGAGAAAAAAAATGTATCCAATTTGGCCCCTTTCATTTTATTTTATATTTATTGAAAGATTGGCTCCACATATGCTGAATAATAAAATTGTTTAAATTAATTTGTCCATTTTTATATTTTGGGCTAAACTCTCGGTTGCCGATGTGGGAATTTATTGATAGGGGAAAACAAAATATTAATCTGTTATAATTGCTTAAATTAAATTTCCACTTTCATAGCCATCAATTCTATGAAAACAATGCATGTAACCTCACAATATAAGCTTTTAAAATGTCAAACTGAAACCTTATGTTATGACATATGACAGAAGGACGGACGTTCTTTTATTACCTCCCCTTGGAATTTTGTCTTCACGAGTTAACTCCCCTAAAAAAAAAAAATAAAAAATAAAATAAAAAAAAAAAAATAATAATAATAATAAAAATAAACCAAGAGGCCCATGATGGCCCTAAATCGCTCACCTGAGATAAATAGGTTGACCCAAGGAACATCTGTACCTATTTATTTTAAAATCTGGCCAGTAGTTTTGAAGAAGATGATTTTTAAAGTTTTCATATTTTTTTTTGTTGCCATGGCAACCAGAGTTCTATATGGATCAAGTTTATTTTAGGAACTTTTGTGAATGTTGACCCAAGGATCATTCCTGCCAAGTTTAATCAAATTCTGTCCAGTGGTTTCAGAGGAAATGTTGATTAAAGTTTTCCCTATATACATATAAGGCAAATAAGCCCCGCCCCTGGCGGCCATGTTTTTTACGGATCGGAAAATTTTTTGCAACTTTGGTAGAGGTTGACCCAAGGAACATCTGTACCAATTTATTTTAAAATCTGGCCAGTAGTTTTGAAGAAGATGATTTTTAAAGTTTTCATTTTTTTTCTTTTCGTTGCCATGGCAACCAGAGTTCTACATGGATCAAGTTTATTTTAGCAACTTTTGTGAAGGTTGACCCAAGGATCACCCCTGCCAAGTTTAATCCAATTCTGTCCAGTGGTTTCAGAGGAGATGTTGTTTAAAGGTTTCTCTATATACATATAAGGCAAATAAGCCCCGCCCCTGGCGGCCATGTTTTTTACGGATCGGAATTTTTTTAGCAACTTTGGTAGAGGTTGACCCAAGGAACATCTGTACCAATTTATTTTAAAATCTGGCCAGTAGTTTTGAAGAAGATGATTTTTAAAGTTTACATTTTTTTTTCTTTTCGTTGCCATGGCAACCAGAGTTCTACATGGATCAAGTTTATTTTAGCAACTTTTGTGACCAAAACCCCACTACAGGGCATGACAGAAGTCAGCAACCATCGTCTGCTCCGCAAATTACCTCCGCGAGCGTATAGCTCGCTGTTTTATCCTTATTATTTTTACTCTCTCTCTCTCTCTCTCTCTGCGGAATACATATTGTATTGGCGGACAGGGAAGAATGCGGCAATATTGTTTCACTTGTTTGATATCTGCGCAAGCGGAGTAAGAAGACATAATGATGGAATACCGAATGCGTGATGGAGCACGCACGAGGATTCATGGAATTTATGTCAAAATCAAAGAAATAAAAAAAAAAAAAAAACCCGTAGTATTTAAACGTTTTCACATAGTGATTTATGTGTCTTTCTATTTCAAAACGACACTAGATCATTCGTAACTACTTGATCATCTTCGACAAGCAAAGAAATTGCCAAGGTATGCGAATGATATGCAGATAAAAGTTTAAGTACATATTTATTCTAAATCAAATGATATGTTTTAGTACATGCTTTACAGCGGTTTAAAACTTTCCTTGTTCAACACACACCCACACTGCACACACGATGATTTTACCAAAGTCACAAAATGCATAAGGTGCATGAACATACAATATATTGTTTGCTTTACTTCAATGCATTTGAACAGTGCTTTTGTCTGCACCTCATGGGGATCCCAACTGTGAATAAAATGAGATCATCCCGTCCAGATATAGATAAACAGAAAATCAACATAAGCACTTACTTAGTTTCGATACTAATAATAGATTATAGGCATACTTTTTTATTTCATTACAATAAGGGTGTAGGTTATTGTATACGCATATTGAATTCTCTCATTTCCATTTTACAATAAATCAATTTCAAAGAAATGTGTTAAAATGTAATTAAATGAGTGGCGTCGTGGTGTGTTGGTGGGGCGGGTAACAAACAGATGTATTCCAACTTTTATCGTCTGAGCTAAATTCTAGGTTGCCAATGCGAAATGTTTTGAGAGGGAGAACTAATATTTAACTGATAATAATAAATATTTCGCTTGGATCGAAATTTAACGTTGTTCGAGGACGGAACTTCGTGTGACAAGATGTCCTTTTTTTCCCCCAAAAAAATCTGCTAATATCAATTGAGATTGAAACTGTCGATAAATGCCCATTATGGAAAATCCTTAACATATAATCGTCTTTGGCGAACATTAAGTAAATTGGCAAAAAATCGTTTGTATAATAAAATAAACCTTTGATTTTATTTATATAATATGAAAATTGTATTTATCAATACTGTCGACAATTGCCAAGTATGGAAAAGTTCTCACCTGAAATATCCGATATCCCAACAATTGACAAGGTTCCGCAGCGTTCAGTAGGTTGCAGGTATATGAATGTGATTGTGAAATACCTGAGTTTATAACTCAAATGAAATCATTTACTGGAATCCTGAATATACCAACGGTTCTGGTGACTCAATTGGAAATTTTGGTAATTCAACTTTCGATATATTATTTGTGTTGTTGCTGTTTTTTTTGCGCATTTGCTGGTTTCTTTTCCATTTTAAGCGTTAAGCTGTAAACATATTTTTATATTGATAGGTTAGTTATCATGACGATAAATTGTTCCGTTTAACTATTAGATGGGAGTGTGTGTGTGTTGTGTTGTTGTTTTGGCATATCATTGAGGCACAAGTAAGCTTCTGGAATGTTGCAAAGTCTACAAAATGCAGAAGGTGCATGAACACACTATATATTGTTTACTTTACTTCAATGCATTTGAATAGTGCTTTAGCCTGCACGTCACGGGGAACGCAACTGTGAATAAAATAAGATCATATAATTCCCGTCCAGATATAGATAAACAGAAAATCAACATAAGCACTGACTTAGTTTCGATACTAATAATAGAATATAAGCATACTTTTTTGTATTTCATTACAATAAGGGTGTAGGTTATTGTATACGCATATTGAATTCTCTCATTTCCATTTTACAATAAATCAATTTTAAAGAAATGTGTTAAAATGTAATTAAATGAGTTGCGCCGTGGTGTGTTGGTGAGGCGGGTAACTAACAGATGTATTTCAACTTTTATAGTCTGGGCTAAATTCTAGGTTAGTAGTAAGGGCATCTCTTTAGGGTCAAGACTGCGCATGCGCAGGAGTGACGTCATCAGATTATTTGCGCATGTGCGGCGGCCATATTGATTTTCTATATTTAGAATGACATCATGAGCTATATTTAGAAATGGCATCATGATCTATATTAAGAATGACATCATGATCTATAGTTAGAAATGACATCATGATCTATATTAAGAATGACATCATGATCTATAGTTAGAAATGACATCAATGTACAGAGTTGTATATTTGACCTAGGGCTAAGGACATTGAGGGTCAAGTCCTTAGGCGGAGACACATGGTAAACACAAAAGTACATGGGTTCCCAATAAATACATTTTAAGGTTGGGGGGGGGATACAAAATTAAAACAATGATCAATATATGATCATCATACAATAAACATACACTATATAAAACTATATCAAATAATATTTAGAAAAAAAAATAATGGCATTACTTACGATGTGAACAGCTCCTGTTATAAAATGAACTCAACACTCATGTCTTACGCGTGATCTGCCGTTTATGGCCATAGTATTTCCGGAAATTATATTTAGAAATGTATTTAGCACTGTACAACTAGAATTAACCAGTTGTTATCTAAAATTAACTATGATTTTGATCAACAACCAATCAGAATAGAGTGCGATGACGTTATGTTTGAAAATAAAGTCAATATTGGAACGCATTTTTTGAACATGCCTGTACACGTTACTTCAACACAAAACGGAAATAAAGATCAAATTTTCAGAATTCAGACCTGGGTGGAACACAATTTTTGAACGTGTCTGTATACGTTATTTCAACACAATTTTTGAACATGCCTGTACACGTTATTCAACAAAAAGGAAATAAAGATCAAATTTTCAGAATTCAGACCTGGGTGGAACACACTTTTTGAACATGTCTGTACACGTTATTTCAACATAATGACTTCTTTGCGAATAATGAAATCAGTTAAAGCAGGCACCAGTACATTTAATAATCACATACACTGTGCCCTATATAGCAACAGAAAGAAAAAACATCTTACCTACCATGCATGGATACATTTTACTTTGAATCTGGAGTAACACATTCCATTTGTTAAATTCTCTCTCTCTCTCTCTTAATTTCTGTAGAGTTTGTATATGATTATATAAGCACATTCTCATACATAAAGTATCAAATTTAATGAAGTACATGAGCACATACATGTATACATGTAACATTTTCATGTTATATTCCCTCTCTCTCTATCTCTCTCTCTCTCTCACACACACACACAGAGTCACGTTCGCGCAACACACACACACACACACACACACACACACACACACGTGATATACCAACACACACACACACAGAGTCACGTTCGCGCAACACACACACACACACACACACACACGCGCGCGCGCGCACACGTGATATACCATTTTAAGTCAAAGTATTTCCGGTAATTATTCTTGGAAATGTATTTCCAGTATACAACTAGAGTAAACCAGAGATAACTGGTTTACAATTTGAACCGACCAATGCCATGTCTTCATTTTATATCGATTGAACAAGTATAGACATGTTGTCTAAAAATAACTATGACTTAGATCAACAACCAATCAGAAACAAAATTACAACCAATAACATGTTTCATTCCATGAATAGGCATGACATTGCACAACAACCAGCAATCATTTTTACTCCATGAGGCGTATACACATACACACACGCACACTTTCAAACAAATGTGAAAGCGTTCTGGAAATAAAATGGACATGCCGAGTAAGGTAATCTTTTTAATATATAAATCACCTACCTTTTTTTCCTCAGTATCCATTTTTTTTATATCACACAACAGAATTTCCAAAAAGTGAATGACATGTATATCCATTAGTCTTTAGAAATTTCCTGCACACAAAAAATTCCAACTGATCACTCTAAGAGAGCATACATAGAAAAAAAACCTGTGTACTCTGTGCGTGAAAAAGATTATGTTTTGGGCTTCGTTAACTTAAAACACATGTGTGTGTGTAATCGGTATAACCCTAGAGCGGTGTGAAATAGCTAATTAAAAAGTCATTACCTCTTTCAGTTTACCAAATTATATACCATTCGAATATAAGTATAAAACATTGAACGAATTTTGTTATTTTGATTTCAGAAATCAATTTTTTTTTATGTTGTTTAAGTGCAAATCAAGTCTAAATACATGATTGATCCAATATTGATTATTTATCGATTTTTGTTATATCATACAAAAAATCAATATTTTCCTTTTGTTCACTAATATTTAGTCATTTGAACAAACAAATAGTAAGAAGCTTCAAAATAAATCTGTTGTTTTTTATTTTCAATCGAATTATTGTCAATTATCGATTTCATTGATTTCCCCCACCCACTTTTTTAAAGGTACAATGTTAAAAGGTAATATCTCCCTTAGTTGTTATCCGATTTGAATCATTTTCATAGCAATGGAAAGCTCAAAGTGAGATCTTTACTTTGAACACTCTTAACCGGAAGTCCATGATGAATAAAAACCGGAAATGACGTCAACACATGTAAAAAATGACTCTATCTCCCTTAGTTGTTATCCGATTTGAATCATTTTTATAGCTATGGAAAGCTCAAAGTGAAATCTTTACTTTAAACTTCTAACCGGAAGTCCATGATAAACAAAAAACCGGAAATGACGTCATTCTATGTGAAAATGACTCTATCTTCCTTAGTTTGAACCTCGAGGGTAGAAAAAAACATACGAAAATCTTGTCCTATAAGATGGACAATGTCATGAACTACGACGAGGGATTTTCAGAGCTGGATCTAGAGATGTGTGAAGCCTGTTTTATATAAGAACAAGCAGGATCAAAGTCTTGGGACTTATAAAAGCTTATAAGGGGAAGTGCCTCCTTTTTTCAGTTCATAAAATATGTTTTCTACAAAGTGTTTAGAGTGTGAACAAGTATTCACAAGAAGGGACAATATGTTAAGACATTGTGCATTTAAACATGGAAATGAAAAAACAGTCAATGAAAGGCCTCCTCCTCCGGAATTGACTCCTCCTCCTCCTCCTCCGGAATTGACTCCTCCTCCTCCTCTTTCTCCTCAGGGAGGAGGAATTCTTCCTCTTTCTCCTCCTCAAGGGGGAGGTTCGATATTTCAGGGAGTAAAGACACAAAAGAAAGTTAGGGAAATACCTCCTTCAACATTAACTAATGGACAGGAATTTGTTTTTCAACATCCCTTTACGTGTATGGTCAGCGGACCGACCTCTTGTGGTAAAACTTACTTCGTATCACAGCTACTACAGAGGGCTTATGAAAAACTTCGTCCCGCTCCACAACGTATTATCTGGTTATACAAGAGATGGCAACCGTTATATGACGAAATACAAAGAAACGTTTTTCCGGAAGTAGAATTCAAAAAAGGAGTACCTTTTAATCTGGAAAAAGACGAGTTTTTGGACCCTAGAGTCAGAAATGTGATCATATTAGATGACATGGCTACGGAAGCGGTGAAAGACCAACGAGTGACCGATTTATTCACGGAAGGTAGCCACCATAGAAATCTGTCTGTCATCGCTATCAACCAAAACCTGTATTTCAGCAAGGATCCTACCCAGAGACGAAATTGCCATTATCTGGTATTATTTAACAACCCTATAGACAGACAACAGGTTATGACCCTTGCCCGACAAATGTACCCCAGTAACCCCCAAGAACTGTTAAGACCTTTTGAAAAGGCTGTTAGTCATCCCTATGGCTATTTACTCGTAGATTTAAAGCCACTTACACCAGCTTCACTGCGCATGCGCACAAATGTGATGGAATTTATAAGGGAAACAGATTGTAGAATGGAACCACAAAACGATATACAGAGACAGGATACTGTTCCAGTCGAAACTTTGCAAAACATCATGATTTCTTGCGACGACTGCGGTTCTATGTTTTCAGACATTAGTAACTTACAAAAACATGTCAGAGCATGGTGTCCAGCGGTGTTGAAAAGAAAAGCTGAACATACTAGTAATGAAGATGAGCCTACGAGTAAAGTAGGCCGTCGAGATTGGATCACCTGCGATGATGGTTCTGATAATGAAAGTTCTATGGACGAACAAGACTTCATTGAAGATATAAATGAATATTTCGAATCCTTAGCCAAAAAAGCTGGTGAGAAAACGGAAACAATTTGGGATGAAAAATACTACGAATATAGAAATGAAGGAAACTCAGAACAGAAAGCCCGTTCAAAAGCCTACGAGTTTGTCTTTGAAGACGATAAAAAAGAATTCATGCGAATGTATACAGATTTTTTGAGAACAGCGGCTCAACTAGAAGGAAGCGTCGTTCATCAGAAAATTCTTCGAGAAATTTTGGATTCAGACAATAAAAAGAAAGTGATTAAACGAGTATTGAAAAAGTACAATCATTGGTTCGATGAGGTCATTGGTCACGGAGAGATAGATTCGGAATCTAGTGATGATGATGATGAATAAGTTTATAAGGGGGAGAAGATTAATAGACATAAATAAAAACTAATAATGAACATTGACAGATGGTCACAACATTTTCGCCTCATGGCCGAGGGAAAACTACGTCCTAATCATAAAGGACACTACGTTGTAGAAAAAATACAGACTGGTGGCACGTCTAAAGAACCGACCATTCAGTATGTTACCCCTGTGGCACAAGCAGTAGAAATGGCCAAGTCAGAACTCAAGAGACAAGACTCTCCACCAAGGGAAAGAAAGTCTACTTCCATGAAACGTCAGAATATGAGTTTCCCTGTAAAATCAAACAAAAGATTTCGACCACCAGGAATTCCAGCCAATTCAACCTTCTATGTTTGAGACTAAGGACAATATAATTGTAGAACAGAAAATGTGTGCATGTTAATTATAATTGTAGAACGGAAAATGTATGCATATGAAAGCGAATTGTATTGCAAAATAAAATAAGTAACAGATTAAAATGTGTTTGTTTTCTTTGACAATAGGATCCTCAAAACAACCAACTCTTTAAAAAATGGGAAATCAATGAAATCGATAATTGACAATAATTCGATTGAAAAAAATTTTTTAAAAAAATATAATAAAAGTAAAATAAAGGAAATATAATTTTGACATGTGATGACGTCATTCCTTTTTTTTATCATGGACTTCCGGTTAGAAGTTCAAAGTACAGATCTCACTTTGAGCTTTCCATAGCTATGAAAATGATTCAAATCGGATAACAACTAAGGGAGATAGAGTGATTTTTTACTTTTGATGACGTCATTTCCGGTTTTATTATCATGGACTCCGGTTAGAGTTCAAAGTAAGTCTCACTTTGAGCTTTCCATAGCTATAAAAAATATTCAAATCGGATAACAACTAAGGAAGATAGAGTCATTTTTTAATTTATTGACGTCATTTTTCCGGTTCAGAAATTCAAAGTAAAGATTTCACTTAGAGCTTTCCATAGCTATAAAAAATATTCAAATCGGACAACAACTATGGAAGATAGAGTCATTTTTTACATGTATGACGTCATTTCCGGTTCTTTATTTATCATGGACTTCCGTTCAGAATTCAAAGTAAGATTCACTTGAGCTTTCCATAGCTATAAAAAATATTCAAATCGGATACAACTAAGGAAGATAGAGTCGATTTAAACATTTGATGACGTCATTTCCGGTTTTTATTATCCAAAAAATGATAATTACAATAATTCGATGAAAATCAAAATATGTTTTTAAAAATAAAAAAAAATATCTAAAAAATCAAAATAATAATATTCGTATACTCAAATGGCTAAACGTAAGAGCAGAAAAAAGAAAATATTGGTTTTTTGTATATATATAATCAATAATGAATCCATATCAGATCAATCATGTGTTTAGACTTAATTTGCACTAAAACAATATCAATCAATTGATTTCTGAAATCGAAATAACAAAATTCGTTCAATGTTTTATACTTATATTCGAATGGTATATAATTTGGTAAACTGAAAGAGGTAATGACTTTTTAATTAGCTATTTCACACCGCTCTAGGATTATGTCGATTACACACACACATGTGTTTTAAGTTAGCGAAGCCCAAAACATAATCTTTTTCACGCACAGAGTACACAGGTTTTTTTTCTATGTATGCTCTCTTAGAGTGATCAGTTGGAATTTTTTGTGTGCAGGAAATTTCTAAAGACTAATGGATATACATGTCATTCACTTTTTGGAAATTCTGTTGTGTGATATAAAAAAAATGGATACTGAGGAAAAAAAGGTAGGTGATTTATATATTAAAAAGATTACCTTACTCGGCATGTCCATTTCATTTCCAGAACGCTTTCACATTTGTTTGAAAGTGTGCGTGTGTGTATGTGTATACGCCTCATAGGTTCATGGAGTAAAAATGATTGCTGGTTGTTGTGCAATGTCATGCCTATTCATGGAATGAAACATGTTATTGGTTGTAATACTACATTTCGTTTCTGATTGGTTGTTGATCTAAGTCATGGTTATTTTTAGACAACATGTCTATACTTGTTCAATCGATATAAAATGAAGACATGGCATTGGTCGGTTCAAATTGTAAACCAGTTATCTCTGGTTTACTCTAGTTGTATACTGGAAATACATTTCCAAGAATAATTACCGGAAATACTTTGACTTAAAATGGTATATCACGTGTGCGCGCGCGCGTGTGTGTGTGTGTGTGTTTGTGTGTGTTGCGCGAACGTATATCACGTGTGTGTGTGTGTGTGTGTGTGTGTGTGTGTGTGTTGCGCGAACGTGACTCTGTGTGTGTGTGTGTGTGAGAGAGAGAGATAGAGAGAGAGGGAATATAACATGAAAATGTTACATGTATACATGTATGTGCTCATGTACTTCATTAAGTTTGATACTTTATGTATGAGAATGTGCTTATATAATCATATACAAACTCTACAGAAATTAAGAGAGAGAGAGAGAGAATTTAACAAATGGAATGTGTTACTCCAGATTCAAAGTAAAATGTATCCATGCATGGTAGGTAAGATGTTTTTTCTTTCTGTTGCTATATAGGGCACAGTGTATGTGATTATGAAATGTACTGGTGCCTGCTTTAACTGATTTCATTATTCGCAAAGAAGTCATTATGTTGAAATAACGTGTACAGACATGTTCAAAAAGTGTGTTCCACGCACACCTGAATTCTGAGGATTTGATCTTTATTTCCATTTCATGTTGAAATAACGTGTACAGACATGTTCAAAAATTGTGTTGAAATAACGTATACAGACACGTTCAAAAATGTGTTCCACCCACTGAATTCTGAAAATTTGATCTTTATTTCCGTTTTGTGTTGAAGTAACGTGTACAGGCATGTTAAAAAAATGCGTTCCAATATTGACTTTATTTTTAAACATAACGTCATCGCACTCTATTCTGATTGGTTGTTGATCAAAATCATAGTTAATTTTAGATAACAACTGGTTAATTCTAGTTGTACAGTGCTAAATACATTTCTAAATATAATTTCCGGAAATACTATGGCCATAAACGGCAGATCACGCGTAAGACATGAGTGTTGAGTTCATTTTATAACAGGAGCTGTTCACATCGTAAGTAATGCCATTAATTTTTTTTCTAAATATTATTTGATATAGTTTTATATAGTGTATGTTTATTGTATGATGATCATATATTGATCATTGTTTTAAGATTTTGTATAGTCCCCGTCTAAGGCTGAGGACCTGACCCTCAATGTCCTTAGCCCTAGGTCAAAATTACAACTCTGTACATTGATGTCATTTCTAACTATAGATCATGATGTCATTCTTAATATAGATCATGATGTCATTTCTAACTATAGATCATGATGTCATTCTTAATATAGATCATGATGCCATTTCTAAATATAGCTCATGATGTCATTCTAAATATAGAAAATCAATATGGCCGCCGCACATGCGCAAATAATCTGATGACGTCACTCCTGCGCATGCGCAGTCTTGACCCTAAAGAGATGCCCTTACTACTTAGGTTGACAAGGCGAAATGTTTTGAGAGAGGGAACTAATATTTAACTGAAAATAATAAATATTTCGCTTGAATCGAAATTTAACGTTGTTCGAGGACGGAACTTCGTGTGACAAGATGTCCTTTTTTCCAGAAAAATCTGCTAATATCAATTGAGATTGAAACTGTCGATAAATGCCCATTATGGAAAATCCTTAACATATAGTCGTCTTGGGCGAACATTAAGTAAATTGGCAAAAAATCGTTTGTATAATAAAATAAACCTTTGATTTTATTTATATGATATGAAAATTGTATTTATCAATACTGTCGACAATTGCCAAGTATGGAAAAGTTCTCACCTGAAATATCCGATATCCCAACAATTGACAAGGTTCCGCAGCGTTCAGTAGGTTGCAGGTATAAAATGTGATTGTGCAATACCAGGCTTTATAACTCAAATGAAATCATTTACTAGAATCCTGAATATACCAAAGGTTCTGGAGACTCTGTTGGAAATTTTGGTAATTCAACTTTCGATATATTGTTTGTGCTGTTGCTGGTTTGTGGCGCATTTGCTGGTCTTTTTTCCATTTTAAGAGTTAAGCTGTAAACATATTTTTATTTTGATAGGTTAGTTATCATAACGATAAATTGTTCCGTTTAACTATTAGATAGGATTATGTGTGTGTGTGTTTTGTTGTTGTTTTGGCATATCATAGAGGCACCAGTAAGCTTCTGGAATGTTGCAAAGTCTACATAAAATCTTAAACCCTTCTTTTATATCGACTTTGTTTCTTTGTTTATCGACAAGTTCGTACAACTTGTACCACTTCATTGCATACTAAAGCTGATGTTGGTTGCGCACTTTTTTCCAGTCTCGCTTCCAATATGAATCAGACTGTCAGCTTCTGGACAATGAACAATACACTTGGACCGCCACGACAATGCACAATACACCTGGACCGCCACCCTCTCTGTAACCCCACTTAAAGGCATACGCGCCCATTGCAGGTTTTTACTATAAAGACACAGAAGGAAAATTAAAACTAGCCATGCTAATTTTCTTAAACTTCGCAAGATTACAGAGAATTACACTGGCAACAAATTTAAGGGAAAAACGGGGGTCACCATTTTGCTTATTGAGTTATCTGCCCCTGAAAGTGAGTTTGTTTTTTGTTTTGCTCGTTTCTGTCATTTTCAAGAGCAGATAACTTAATATTATAGGTTAGCAACATCTCATTTAATTTCAATTCGATGTTTGGTATTATATTCCCTGTCACTGTGTAAAAGTTTTAGAAGTTGTATTCAACATATTTTATGCTGTAGTATATTATATAGAACTATTCTTAATATGTTCAAGAGAAACGCAATATGTTTATTTGCTGAAGCATAATGAAAACACTATTGAATAATATTGCTTTAAACTATGTAGAAAACTCATAGGAGAATGGTGACCCCCATTTTTTCCCCATTAATTTGTTCCTAGTGTAATTATCTGTCATCATGCAAAGTTTAAGAAGTTTTAATTTTCCTTCTTGTCTATATAGTAAAATACTATAATGAGCGCGTATGCCTTTAAAACTTAAACTAAACATTCTATACTTGTATTTCGCAGGTTAATTATTATACAAATGATTAATTGATAAAAAGAAGGGTGGCGTTGTCCAGTGTCAGTTTTGATATTGTTCCAATCGTTAATAGCGTTATAATAAAATTATTTTGCGGTAAAACCATCGCCCTGTTGTACATAAAATTGAAATAGGATCTATTTCCATAAGAATGAACATGTGATCATTTCACAAAATTTTAACTTCATGTAAAAACTGTTGTGTACAGGATTCATACTAAACAAAGATCTTTGAATTCTCTTACCCTAAGAGACGATCTAATGCACGGTGCATAATCATATCGGCGGGCTCTCTGCGGAAATCGCTATAACGGCAGGCTCTTGTGAAAATTGTGAATAAATCAACACTTTTGTTTTATGCTACTTTAAGCTTGTTCCATGAAAAGACCTATGCGAACAGCATAAAACCAGATCAGCCTGCGAGTAACTCGCAGGCTGATCAGGTTTTATGCTGTTCGCTGCTCCTCAGTGGTCTGGTAATGAGGATTTTACAATTAAATTTGGTAAGGTTTAACTGTGGTTTTCTGCAGATCAGGCTTTATGTGATACCTACTGAGGGCGTCAAAATGAGTCTATATGAGGGAAAGGGTTAAATGAGTCTATATGAGGGAAAGGGTTAAGATTATGTTTTTGTGAATCCACAGAACCTTGATAATGAAGCATAATCTAGGTGAAACTGAATCAAAGAACTGAATAGTGTTTTTCTCAAGGTTTGTTTAGAACAGACGAATGTCCAATAAAATCTACAATAATGTCTAAAATAGATGTTCCTGACAAATATGCATCTAAAGCAAGTCATTTGAAACAAGTTTAAACCTTTTAACTGATCACCATTACTTAACTAAAGTACGAGTATATGACAAAAATAAAGTTTGAATGTACAATGTTTGTTTATTTGTTTATTGGGTTTAACGTCCCACCGACAGTATTTCAGTAATTTGGAGACGATTGAATGTACAATTTATTCGTACTAAGCCATATATTTAAGCTAAAAATATCAGATTTAACATGATACTTAAATTATCACAGTAATTTAGACAAACTACTGTCTTTACAGGCAAATGATCTTTAAATAAGTAATGTGAATAAAAAAGGTTTAAGAAAGGAAGTTTAATTGCTTGCAAATGCCTATACGCTTCTTATCTAGCACTGGTTTAGCCTTTTAAATTCCAATGAAATACTAAACTGTTAAATTGCTTTTCTTGTTTATTTTGTCTTGTAATTTTTTGTTCTGTCAGTTGTGAGTTTGTATCTGTGGCATGTGAACTGTCCATGTGCACCATGTCCTGCCATTGTGAACTGTGTTATGTCAATTGATTATGTTTGTACAGTGGGCATGGTTTTGCAGATCTGCTAGATAACTTATATATGCTAGATACCAAACTTAAATAAAATAGTTTTGTTTTAGATTTGCTTCCTTTTTTATTTAGATATGCATATTGATACAAATCTTATAAACTGTAGACAAGAGAAAAAGGGAAAGTAAGAGAGCCGATGTGCTTATTGTTAGCGGTTCATTGAAACAAATGGTGTGTTCATCTTTTCTTGTAACGACCTTGTTAACGCAAGGTTAAAGCGGGTTTGTAACATTGGGTTTATTGGTATCACTGGATAATTAGATCCCCGTTCATTAAATTTACTTTGATAGCAAAAGAAATGCGACAATCCTGTTCTCTCAGCGCTATCAGCGCTTTGATTTGTACTCAGTATGTGACGGTACATCCTCTATTTATAGAATGAAGTAATAATGCAAATTTAGAGGGTGGCTCGTAATTAATTTGGATTTTGGACATTTGATAGTAATGTAACAAATATCCCAAGGAGGTGTTTGAGGTCGATATCTTGATGTGATAATTAGTATGTTACATGGATTTGTATCTGACTTCAAACTTTCTATATGAGTAATTGTAACACCATAAAATTACCGAAACAAGCATATATACTATCCAAAATTATTTAGGAGCCACCTTTGCATAAAAACAAACTATATTCATCCGCATGGTCAAGTGATAGTTATACAACATCATAGAGTGATTAGTTCGTTTGTGCATGTAACGGATAATTATTGTGTCCCGTAAATATTTATTTTTGACACAAAATTGATTTTTCAACACTTTTGCCTAACACTCAGCATACCAATATTATAGAGTTATATACAATTGTTTGATCATATTTACAAAATTAAGAGGTTATTCGGTTTTCAAAGAAGAGAAACGAACGTCACACACAACTAAAAGTCCTAAAAATGTGGTTGCACCTGGGCTTGTGATTTTTTGGAAGCTGCACAAGTATCTGTTTCACATATTGTGGAGGTCTAAGGGAATCAGTCTAATGTACTTGTTACAAAAGCAAAAATTGATGCAAAGCAAACTAGCTGAAATATTTAATGATGCACAAGTTATTTAATATTTACATTCCTCTGTCAGAACTTAATTGCTAAGATAAGCTATTAATAGTAACAGCTGGTGAAGGGCCTTGGATAGACTTGACTATTTGAGTTTACTGTCGCTTCGACAGTATTTCAGTCATATAGCGACGTCCAGCTATTTACAGATGGAAGAAAACCCTGAATGCACGGAGGCATCCGAGTAGAACCACCGACCTACTATAAGCCAGCTGGAAGGCTTCCTCACATGAAAAACCGAATGACCCTGCCGGGATTCGAACCCAAGCGGTGAGGGATTGAGTTGTCAGCTAAGTGTTGTGTTTAGTTTATATTGCATTTTTGTCCCTTACTTTCTTCCTTTCTTTCTTTTTTTTTCACTAGCTAGTTTATTACATTTCCTAAATTTGGCGACGATTTTTACTTAAATATCACATAACAAAAAAATTGCCAGTGTTATTTTTTTTACTTTTGTTTTTTCTTACGCCGAATATCTTTTTTAAAGATATCTCTTGTTTGTGATAAACGGAAAATACCGATACATTTCTAACTCGGAAAACTTCTGATCGGAAATACTTTTTATACAGCGAATACAATAAACTGCGAAAGTTTTAAAGGGACTGTCTCCTAGATGATATCAAAATTACCGTAAATATATATAAACTCATTCTCGGATGTAAATATTATTAATTTTGTTATTAAGTCTACCAACAGCCAGAAAAATACTGATTTTCTTATTATGATCAAATAAAATCGTTTCCGATCTTACATAATAAGGGAGTTTCCCGTTTATAAATAAAACTTTGATTTCGTTATTCGGGCCCTTCACATAGATAACGAGATCGATACATGCATTGTCAATGAGAGAAGGGATCGAATTTGATTGGGACGAAACAGTTTTGGGGTTAACGTCTTGATTTCCAATCATAAAGACATCAATACTGATCAATGTCTGCATAAAGGTTAAATCTCTTAGCTGTCGTCTAAACGTTTTAAAGTATTAAGCTGTTATCGTTACACTGTGCAATGCATCTGAGAAAGTTCCCAGTTTTGGAAAATACACTTACTTGTCTTTCAACAATTTAGCAATCAGGCTCCGATTGTCGGCTCCGATTGTGTTCTTTATGTCGCCCCATCGCGCGACTCGATCGCCGATTTTTAGAGAGTTTTGATCTTTAGAGTTTCTGTCTCACAGCAAGTGTATGCTTTTTGGCTCTTGCTGTTTTTTTTTTCGGCCCCATAATAGTGCTTGAAATAGCTTGGTTGATTAGATGCGCATGTGCGAACGGGCACTAGCGCTGTCACGTGATTTTTCAGAAATCTAATTTTAAAACTTACTGCGTTTGTAATGCAGTAAAATTTGCGTTAGAAAAAACCGCGAAAACGGCAATATCTCGGGATTTCTCGGATAATGGAATTTATCAGTGATCAGATTGTAATGCCTCACATACAATTATAACATTGATTTTCTTGAAATTAGAAGTTTTATTTTTTATTCGTCATTTTAGCATATGTGTGACAGTCCCTTTAATAATATATTTTGATAAGTACTTCAACTATTCAAACTCTCTCTCTCTCTCTCTCCCTCTCTTCTTTTTAGAAGTTTAGACTCTATCTGTAGTATCATAAAAAACTTTCTCTTTCTTCTCATTTATTCATTCAAACTACATTGTATATAAACTTTTTCTATTTGTCAATCTCGCTATGACAATTTCCTTGAAAACTGGATATTAATCTGGAGATCTAAAGAATATAAACAATATTTGTACATGCATACATATATATTTCATTAAATAATGGATGAGAAAACAAACTCAGAATGATTATCTTTATAAACAATAGGTAAAGTCCCAGTACGTTTTAGCTTAAAGATTATAAGAGAAAATATACATAAAGCCTCAAATGATGCTTGATTATCATCTAAAAAAAAAGCGGAAAGATGGGGAGAGGCTCCGAATAACTTAAAGGGCGTGGGAGCCACATTCGCACTGGCCTTGGGCGTTACAGATGTTCATCTGACCGGCTGGACACCCGCTGCAATCTCTGTTACTGGAACATGTCGAGTCTGAAATAAAACAACATTTGTTATTACCGCGCGTCATGTATCTCAACGCACAGTTAAATGGCAGTAAAGAGATAACTAAAAACCCAAACATTTCTACACTGTTATGTTCTATATAAAGCACATAATTGATAAGAGTTTCAGTTCAAAAGTATTGCTTATTCTGGGGATTATTACACCATAGAAGATAGAGGATCACGTGACATGTCGGGTAGTGTTATCTTCTACAGGGTAAATCCCTATCTCCGTATGCCAAGTTTGGGAGAAAACGTTATGTAGAGGATCTACTTTTACACAAAGTAGTACCATAGGAAGAATGAACTGAATAGATAATATGTTGTTTTTACAGCAAATTAAGCCATACATCCATGCCTACATGTATTACGTAATCCATTTAAATAACATGAAACTGAGAATATATAAAGTATGTAAATACATTTACCCTGGTTACGATTGATAATCAATTAAATATCAATTAATTACAATATTTTATATTACCCTTTTTCTGCTTAGTAAAGATTAAATACATACAAGAATTTGTTACAAACTTACGGGTATTGTCCCTGCAAGCACATTTCATGTTTACACATTCGTAGTCGTTTCCGGCACAATTGATTCCGGCACAATCGGATTTCTGAGTACAGTGGGATCCAATCTGGATAGCCCTCAGGAACTGTTTCCCTGGTAAAGTTACAGACAGAAATACAGACATATTATATACAATACAAACTGCACAGAGTCATAATATCACAGCAGAGTGATTACATTTACATGTGGAACAAAAGCGCTGGTTATCGTAAAATACGTCCGTCCTGTCATTTTATCAATCCAATGGTCACACCTCTAAAGTATCCGGGATATTCTGACTGGTTTTCAAACTCATTTAGATATTGTGCTAGTACATATTATAACTAATTTTGGTAAAACTCGGTTCACGTTTGTCAGTATTTGAGAGCAGACACTGTTAATTTTGCAATTTTTATCACCTAAATGATCATCACTTTGGAGTGTTCAGGATATTTTGTCTGGTTATCAAACCTCGTTACGATATTGTGCCCTTATACATTGTGAACAAGTTCGACAAGATTTATTCATGTTTGTAAGAGTAAAAGAGTGGACACTGAAAATTTAGCAATTTTTCTTCAAATCAAGGGCCATAACTCCGAAGTGTCTGGGAAAATCTGGCTGGTTAATGAAAGAAACCGAGGTAGTATCCCTGTATACGTTGTGCCTAAGTTAAGTAAATATCGTTTAATGTTTGTTAGAGTTTTAGAGCGGACGCTTTTAATTTGACTTTTTTCATCACTTCAAGGAGCATAGCTGCGGAGTGTCTAGGGCAATCTGGCTGGTTATCTAAAGGAACTGAGATGGTGTGCCCATATACATTGTGACCAAGATTGGTAAAGATCAGTATACGTTTGAATAAGAGAGCAGACACTGTTAATTTGACATTTTTTTGTG